>JAQIXV010000003.1:0-348468 GCA_034700625.1 Tectocepheus velatus | reverse complement strand
TTTTTAATTAGATTTAATTTTACAAAACTTAAATATATAGCAACGATATTGTCCCCCCTCTCCCCCTATTAGATTACTTTCATTATTTAAATACTAATAAAATGTTTGAATGCGTCAAATGATAGCAACAGCACCACATGAATGGCGATTCGGTCAATCATATGCTGTCCAATTCGGGTAACTCACCGATGGGTCACCGATCGTTCGCTGACGGACACCACCCAATGGACTTGTCTTCACCCCAACCACAACCACATTACGAACATTTGAATCACAGACATTACCGCAACCACAACGAGGGTACGTCACCTTTCATTCACTTATATTTAACACTATTTTAATAAATCACCAAGGTGGTGGTAGTTTTCAAGCAAAGGGGCTGTCTTATACTCGCGTACAAGTCTTACACAAGTGTATAATAATCGCTGTTCTATCTCTCCCTCCCTCTCTCTCTCTCTCGTACACACACACACTCGCTCACCCTCTCCCTCCCTCTCCTGCTCTCATCTGATAGCACACTATAAGCCGGTGGGAAACTTTTCTTATGGCACAGGTGTCCGGTGATAGTTAATGGCAATCGAATGCAGTGCTGTGGACGTAATACCGGAGTTTGCCCGGTTTGAAATCACCAGTCATACCATTCATACCATTCCTTTCGATCTATGAGTGGTTTGATTCGAATATTCTTGTGTTTGGAATAGTTGTGAATCTATTTAAACAATAAGTTAGTGTCGAATAAACCATATCTTTATTATTAATCGTTTCAATGTTTTGATCGCTTCTCAACTAAAGAGCTATTATTTGAATACAAATTCAGTCATATATTGTGTATCGACTGAAGAATTGTTGAACTTTTAAACAAAAATGTCTCATAATTATGAGTATATTCCTTATGAAGACCAGTGTATTACAAATATTCCTCAAATACCTTCATCTGTACCACTATTTACTGATCCATCGTTATATCATTTGACGTCTTATGGAGTTTCACAAAATTTTGTCACAAATAATGGTAAGAGTTATGCACTTAAGACCAATTACAGATGAGTTCAATCATTTTCAACTCAATTAATTCCATTTGATTTTTAGTTGAGACAGGTATACACAGACAGTGTTGTCTGGTGTCAGGTATTGAGTGTTAGGATGATGTACTGATTCCCAGGGTATTCCTTCATCTGCTCTTTCTGTGGACACTATGTTTTCTTTCTCACCGGTGAGAGACAGTCCACAACTGATCAGATGTTGATTCGGTCGACAAGAAATCAAAAGCGAAAACCCAATACTTTTTAATGTCTTTTATATTGTTTACTATTTTTTCAATATTTTTCATTTTCTCAATAATTCTAAACTCAATGCTTATACATCCTGTCCTTTAGTATAGCGAGGGTTAATTAAATGCATTTTCTTTAATTGGAATAACTTATGCGACTCTTTATTCTCTTGAATTTTAAGCAGATATTATGTCCCAAAATATGTGTTGATCTCAAAATTTTTTTCTCAATTTTTTTTCTCTCAATTTATTAGATTTCTTCTTATGATTTAATTAATCTAATAATCTATTAGATTATAATTGAATTTTTCATATGTTTTACCCTAAGTTTTGAATCATTATTCAATATTAGAAGTCACGAAATTTTATCATTTAAGACATTTTATGACATTTTCTTTAATTAATTATTCTTTGCATAAGATTTTCAAAATATTTTTTATCTTATTTACTAATTATTGGATCGAAAAACAAAACTAAAAAAACTTAATTCGTGGAGAAATTTATCGATTTTATCAATTAATGTCATAAAGAAGGGGTCATTCATTTAGTTAAGTCTTGAGTTAAATTTATTGCTATAAATGTGTTGTCTCTATACCTGATTAGTGACCAAATTTTGAATAACAAATCAATATCTTATGATTCATATTTGTATACCAATTGATTGATTGATAAACCAATAGAATTGGTACCGAAAGCCGTAATTAATCGAAAACATGTGTTTCACTATTGGACTCATTGTTTGGCTCTTTCGTTGATTTATTCATTCATTGAATGCGTTCCGAAGCGATGCTTATTATGCGTGACTCAAACGATGAAGTGTTTCGATAGGGATATAATGATCCAAACAATGGCTGAGCACACTATTAATCCCTATTTTTGGAGCGGCACTGCACATACAGGTGCACTCTTTTCGTGCTTTTGTTCTCTTCACTTGTAATTCATATCCGATTCCTATTCTATTAGATATTGTTTGGTTTCCATCAGAAATCATCACATTTTGTAGAAATGCTTTGCTTTCAGATCCGTATTATCTTTCAAACCGGAGAACAACAGTTATAATGATTTTTAACCCTAACTCTGGTTTGGATCAAAACTTAGATCTCTTCAGAATTTGGTCCAAACTTTTGATTTGCATTAAGTTTTATATTTCACTACTTATTGCTATGAAATTGTTTTGACGCGAACCGGGTATAGACCAGAATTAATGTTGTGGTGAGGCCGGAGCTCATGCAATAATAGACTCTCTGACCTCAGGATCATTTTAACAGCTGTTGTGCCACTGTTTCATTAAATACAATGGAATATACTCTACTCTATTCTATTCCCTTATTGTTAAGTTTGCATCAATTGGAGGCAGGATTTTGAAAATGGTTTTCAATTTATTTATTCAATTGAAGAGAATATATCGATAGATGACATCAAACACGTCTCTAAATCTCTGACTTTGAAGCTTCAAAACCCAAAACGATATGATTTTAATTGATTTCATTTGTTTGATATTTTTAATACTTTATTCTATCGATAATTAAATGCATAGTTTTTATAACTATTATCACTTTTTTTTTGTTTTTCATTAAATATAAGATTAGTTTTATCTTTTCTAAGATTTTGCCTTGAATCAATTCTAGCAAGTCGGTCTATTTTGATAGCTTAACCTGATTATTTATTGTTGACTTTTTGTTTAAAAGATTGTTTGTCTAATTTTATGCCAATTTTCTACTTTAATAACAAAATTGGACTTAATTGGGAAACTTCACATTACTTGAGTTGATCTCTTATTAGCCGTTAATTCTGTAAATTTTCGTTTTTAAAGTTTAATTACAAAAAACATTAAAACAAAATATGAATGATAATGTGTTCCGCAAAGAATAGCCTTCAGTAATATATTGTGTGTTGAATTGGTTCAGAAAATATGGCATTTCATTCCTGTAATGCTTTATCGCATTCACTTCAGAGATAGGAAAGGGAAGGAATCGCCGAATAGCCTAAAATCTCCCTGTCGTCAAAAATTCTGAACCCCCCTTTTGTCGCGAAGAATCATGGTTGTAATGGGTCATTTTGCCTGCCCTATTCCCCCTGAAATGGGTAACCTTCCCTATTCCCGATGCACTCATACATTGGTTTTGTCTATCGTGAGAACATTACACCTGTTTCTCCAAATTTTCTTCTTCTACATAAATATAATCGATATAAAGTGAATCGAGTCCTATATTACTGCCAACAAATGCTTTGAGGGCCTAAAGTATCGCTTTTTTGTTTAAGACCTAAACATAGTCTCCAAAATGGCATTCAATTCACTCAATTCGACAATCGATGGCCATATGTCTGAGTCTATGAAATGTTCACATTTTAACTAATAAATGATAAATGAATTGAATTCAATCAAAACAATTCGTTTCGTTTGACTTTATTTTGTTATTATTTGAGAACAAATTACTTCCCATTTCTATAATTTATTCACAAAAAACAATTGATTTATTCATTAGATTCCTATAGATATCCCATATTCTGTCCATATTTTGATTATCCTTTTCATTGGTTTTGTTCATAATTTTTAAGTTCATAACATCTTTCAACTCTCTGTTAATTAAAATTGAAATTATATTTTCATTAGTTTTGATTTTCAGCGATATTTTTGTTTGTTTTCAAATATTGAAAGATTTTGTCTGAATATGAAAATTGATTTTTCCGTTAAAAGCTTTGAGTATTTATTGATGTTTCTCTCAAAATAATAGGAACGGCACTTGAGTTAAGTCCTGTCCATTGTTTGACAAACTTCATTGAAAATAGTTTTAAATAGTTTGCTCTGAGCGTAGAATTTGTCTGAATTTCAAATCTTATAATAAATGGTTAATAATCCAAAAGAAATGGAAATCAATTGATTCAAAAAATTTATCATTTCTTTCATTTAATGCTGTAATGAATTGTCAAGAGATGAGAGGGCTTTCCATCTGAAAAGTGTTGAGAAAAAACTCAACTCAACCAACGATTTGCCATATGTTTTGCAACTGAGAGCTCTTTAAGTAGGTTTTGCTTAAAACCTATACCAAAGTAATCAAATCCTTTGCCGTTCTTCTCTCATCCCTTTCCATTATTTACACTAACTTTAATGTAAAGCACATAATTCGCAAACAATTCGAGTCTGTCTTTCATTGTCTCACTTTATTTGGAGTTAAATTTTCACTCAATATTCAGCACTAAATGAAGTGATTTAAGGAAATAATTTGAGTTTTTCTTTAATTGAAAATTATGGGAAAAGTGGGAAAGATATGAATCAAAACTATTATCCGGTATTTAATTTAATTGATCTGTTTTTTAGTGAAATTTGTTTATTTTAATTTAAAACAGAAGGAAAGGGATCGCGAGATCAGTCGCAGCACTCACTTTTGTCCCTCAATTCTGGTGGTCTGGGCCTAATGGTGCCGTCTCAAGGCCACGCTTCTCCCAGTCCACTGCCCACTCCTTCACCGCCTATTGATGACAGACATCGCAGTCGGAGAAGTGATCAGAGATTGACTCGAGAGGCGATGAGGAGATACATCCGTGAGAAGGATGACCTCAAGATTATTATATTACACGCAAAGGTCGCTCAGAAGTCTTATGGTAACGAAAAACGCTTCTTCTGTCCGCCCCCCTGTATATACCTATTGGGCGACGGATGGGTCAAAAGACAGGAACAGATGATTAGAGACGGAGAGTCAGAACAGGGGGCAAACCTCTGCGCTTTCATAGGAATCGGCAATTCTGACCAAGAGATGCAACAGTTGGACTTCAGTGGAAAAGTATGTCCCGTTGTAAGCATGCATTCCATTCCATTCCTTCCATTATTTTTTTTTTGTTTAATTCTTAATTACTTCAGTTTTTTACTTAAATACCAAATGAATGACACTTTTGATAAGCAATTCATTGCTTTTAATAGATTTTTAGTTGATTTTTGTTTTTTAAAAACTAATTATTTTTAAATAATTTGTTAAAATTTGATAATCGGCTCACCTTTTGATCAAACTTTTGTTTTTTTACTTTTATTTTTCATTTCAAGCCTTAACTCAATTCTCAATTTCAAGCCTTAGAGAGAATCGATAAAATCGATTAATTATCGATAAATTTGTTTTACTTGTGATTAAAGTATTTTAATGAATAAATGATTTACCAATGATTTACCTTACTTTACCTTACTTTACCTTGATACTTTTATAGAACTATTGCGCCGCAAAAACCCTATATATAAGTGATTCCGATAAACGAAAGCATTTCATGCTATCCGTCAAAATGTTTTATGGAAATGGAGAGGATATCGGAGTGTTTTTCAGCCGAAGAATTAAAGTTATCTCAAAACCGTCGAAGAAAAAGCAATCTCTGAAAAACGCCGATCGTATGTCTCATCAATTTTATTATCATTTTATTTCAAATCAATTTTCATTTTTTAAATGAAAAAAAAATAATTATTTAATTAAATATTTGTTTGTTTTGATAGTATGTATCGCTTCGGGAACTAAAGTGGCGCTCTTTAATCGGCTGAGATCTCAGACTGTAAGCACCCGATACCTTCACGTGGAGAACAACAACTTTCACGCCTCGTCCACCCAATGGGGGGCCTTCACTATCCACTTATGTGAGTATTGTTTCCAAATAATTGATTCAATTATTTTGTTTGATTTGTTGTCAAACGATTTAATAATAAACTAACGACTCGTTTCCCAACAGTGGATGAAAATGAGTCGGAATCTGAAGAGTTCACAGTAAGGGATGGTTATATACATTACGGGTCTACAGTGAAACTGGTCTGTTCTGTCACCGGAATGGCTTTGCCTCGACTCGTGAGAAAACTTTTTCTTTATCTCAAATCATATTCTGTTATAACAACTAATTATTAGAACAACTGATAGTAATAACTATTCCTTAACTAATTTGATATGACATTAGGTTCAGCTCTTTCTCCCATTCCTTGAGTTGAATATTCAGAAAAACAATTCTCAAAACAATAGTGACGTTAATTATCGTTAAAAATCTCGTTTATAATAACTATTTCTCAAATAAAAAGTCGTAATCTTTAATATATTTAAGCATTTCTTGTCTGAAAGCTTCGAATTTAATGCAAAACTAATGATGTCTTGAAGTCATATAAAGTCATATAAATGATCGACTGATAAACCATTTGAGTCACGAAATACTCAAAACATTAATTAATATCAATATTGAGTTAAATAGAATCCAATTGAATCTTAACCTCAATTTTGAAATATTTTTAACCTTTTATCCAAATTATGATTTATTTGATTAGAATTAGTTTAGAATTGATTATAAACTTTTAATTAACTTCAAAATTAAAAAATCGATAAATAATTTATGTTTTTCACAGATTATAAGGAAAGTAGACAAACAAACAGCTCTTTTGGACGCCGACGACCCGGTGTCTCAGCTCCACAAATGTGCCTTTTATATGAAAGATACCGAACGGATGTATCTCTGTTTATCTCAGGAGCGGATAATCCAATTTCAAGCGACTCCTTGTCCTAAAGAGCCCAATAAAGAGATGATAAACGACGGGGCATCATGGACAATCATTAGTACAGACAAAGCAGAGTACACTTTCTACGAAGGAATGGGTCCCATCCACTCACCCGTCACTCCTGTCCCAGTAGTGCATAGCCTTAATCTGAACGGCGGGGGAGACGTAGCGATGCTGGAACTGACCGGTGAAAACTTGAGTCCTGTCCTCAAAGTTTGGTTCGGAGACGTTGAGGCGGAAACTATGTATCGGTGAGTAGTCACACCTCTTCTCTATTATTCATTTAATTATATTTTTGGTCAAAATAGATGTCAGGAAAGTATGCTTTGCGTCGTTCCGGACATATCTGCCTTTAGAGAGGGCTGGCAATGGGTCCGACAGCCCACTCAGGTTCAGGTGTCACTCGTCAGAAGTGATGGCGTCATATATGCGACTGGACTTACATTCACTTACACACCAGAGCCGGGACCCCGACCTCACTGTCCATCAGTAGACGATGTTTTACGTCCGGGTCTGAGCCAATCGCAAGGCCTACACCCCCATCACCCGCACCCGCATTCACTGCACCAACCATTGAGTCATCACTTATTACAAAGCGATCACAACAACCATTCAATGTCTCACAGTCTGGGAATTGTCTCTCAAGGGATGAGTCCATACGTGCAAACACACCATCAGTCGCATCAGTCGCCCCTCTAATCGACAAAATCGACTGTTTTTTGCGTTCAATTCTCGTTTGTGTTAATGATATGCGAAATACTGTGATATATATTTCAAGTTATTTACAAATTATTTAACAAAACCTCAAAACAAGTCTCCAAACGAGTGGTTAAACCAACAGAACTTGAAATCTATTTTAAATCTATAAATAAATAAATCAATTGTAAGTTTATATACGATATATACAGTATTTATATATAAATATATATAAAAAAAAGTGACGGCTTTTAGAAGAGAACCAATAATCTGAAGATTAGATTAAGAGGTGGTTTAGGTTTTGGACATTTGGGGGATCTTTTGATCTAATTTTGTATATTTTTGTCGCAAATCCCAACTCTATTGATGAGAAAACGATGATTTGCTGTTGGATTCAGTTTTACATAATTTTATGCAAATTATTGATTATTTTACGCTTTTTCTGGAAATAAATTTCAAACAAAATTACATTATTTTCAACTCTTTTTTTATCAAACGTTTCGGTCTTTCAAAAAACTAAACAAATGAATGAATTGTTTTGAGATTTGACGTCAAAAGCAAATAATTTTATTTGTGAGACAATTACTGACAATAAATATATAATAAACTATAAAATTGTTTTAAATGTACAAAAATATCGGTTAATATAAATATTTTTGTCGAATTAATAACGAGTTTTTTGCACAAAAGTGTCGTTGAATTGCAATTCTGGTCTCTTGTGGTCGACACCAATGAGTAGAGTATCTGTTGGGTAGACATTAAAAGGCATTCATTACTTGTTTTGTTTGAATTAAAGTTGAAAAATGAAAATGAGTTGAATATATCAGAGAGAAGATTAAGGAAATCACTCAAAAATCAGTGTTTCGTAAACACTATTAAGTCATTGCTATAAATGTCATCATTTGAAGAGATTTTCATTTAATTGATTCAATGGATTACTCACCGAAACAATGGATTAATTTTTTTGATTCGTTTGTAAATTAAGAAATGAATTCAAATAGAGATAACTGAAGTAATTCGAGACAATCCTGTTGTCGACGAAACCCCAGAACTGTTTGAAGAACTGGCGATACCGGGATTGGCACTACTGGTGGCGCTGTTAGTAGTGTTAGAGTTGGAACCGTTGCCACCGATTCGCGTCAATTTTGTTTGTAATTCTTTTTGCAAGTCGTCGGTCCTCTTATTGATCTCTTTCCTCATTAAAAGCAATTCTTTATTTCTGGTTTGAATGGGTTCTTGTGGTCTAAGGTTTGGATTCCATCGACAGAAATATGCGGTCCATAACTGAATGCGTCGAAGACTCGCGACAGGCATTAAGACGTGTTGTTTCTGATAGCTATCGAACAGTGGGTTCTTGAAGTCGTCGATATTGTCGGGACTGTTGGTATACGCCCACAAACTCTTGGTTTTTGTCTTAACCTCTTCTTTTTGTCGCTGGAATTCAGAATTGCAGAGAAATGTCCCGAAAAGACATCCGTATAAGTGGTCCAGAATTGCGATCAAAAAGTATTCGTTGAATTCGAAGGCATTCGGGAATTGTTTGCTTATCTGCCAAACGCTGTCAATGAACTGAAGGAATACCGGCGACCGGTTGTCGTCTGAGTGTTTGTCCTCTCCGTGTCCTATCCGTTGCGCAAACTTATGGCCAAAACTAATCCATTCCTTTTCAACGAGAACTTCAAATCCCTTAATAGTGCGATAGTAGGGGTCGAGTAATATCATTGAAAGGGACGTCAGTTGTGCCGTTCGGTCCCAACCATCACTGCAGTGGACGACAACCGATGTCTTATTGTTTTCGATTTTGTCGACAATACGAAGAGTTCCCGAAAGGATGGAACGGATGTGTTCTAACCAATGGGTTGATTCCAAATTCGAATACCAGTGCTGTTCGTCTCCTATCGCAGGAAAACACAATTCTTTGAGTTTCCGAAGACTTTCGCGCATAACATGAATGCTATGAATGTCTAAGAAATTGATTTCAGCGTTTCTGTAGAGCTCTTCGTTTTCATAGCCTCCGCCCCGGGCTTTGTTGGCCACAGCGTTGGCTATGGGACGGGCGTCCATTATGAAGATCTTATGGGACTGTGCGTTGGCGTCCATTATGGTCTGTATATAGGCCTCGTCGTCGCGATTACGTTTGTTAGTCATTCCAACAGAGGGTTGACTGCATCGCGTAATACTCGCCTGACTTTCGGGGTGTAACCAACTGAGGACAGGCAGTCGACCTCTACTTCTGAAACTGGCCACAGATCGCAATGAGTCGTCATTAGCCGCAGAGGGAACGGCAAGTATTGCCGGATAAGTGTCGCAAAGCTCATAGTTTTCATTGATTTTTGTTATTTTCCAGCTTTCGTTCGGTAAACCCATTCTCTTGTATTCAGCGATCGGTTCGTAAACAGTCCACCCGTTTGTCGGGTATTTCATCTGATATTCAAATGCAAAGAGCGGTAATTTATTTGAGAGGGGAAAGGCGTACTGTTGAAGCTTTTCAAACACATCTCTTCGCGAGTGGTTCTCCGGTTTGTGTGCAAAACGAAGATTTCTCATATCTTTGCACAAGAGGTCAATACCATAAGAGTTTTCCCCCTTAGATGTGGCGCCGCCCACCTTCTCGATGCGGGAAACACAACAGAGAGGAACCATTAGCTCAAAGTTGACCTCATTTTCATTGCTCTTAAAGTATAGCTTATAATTGGTTACGAAAAGAGTGCCACGAATTGGTCCCGAATATGGACAGAGATATGTCACATCTCTCGCTCTTAGGTTACCAACGATTGTCTCTCCCGGTAAAAGGGGTACTTCTGGAGCGCCTTTCGTTGACTTTGATGTCATTTCCATAGCGTTTGATCGCAAACCACTCGATGTCTTGTTTTTGTCTGCAGTGGAGGTCGAGGTGTTTGTCGACGAATTGGAAGCAATTGACTTAAATGGAGACGAATTGTGGGACTCTTTTGTGTCTATCGATGGCGAAGAAGAGGATTGACTTCCACTCAATGAATATGAGTTAAAATCCGATCGATTTTTTGAATCCATTTATTATTTGAATTCAGTTTTTTTTGGCCAAAATTTTTGACACAATTTTAATACTTTTTTAGATCAAATGTTTTGTTAAAATTAAAGATAAAAAACGTTTTTATTACATATTTTTCTAAAAATTTAATTAAATCTATAAAACGATTGAAAACATCATTTGATTACTATTTGAATCATTTAATGATTAATACATTTTATAAACAATTGTTTTGATTGCTGTCAAAGGGATTGAAGGGATTGTCTCTTAAGTTACGTTAACATTGAGTCAAAGCTTTACATAAATTACATAAAAGTTGGAAAACTTTTGGCAAACTTTTTGCGACTCTTTTTTAATTTGATTTGAATTTTGGTTTAAATTAAATAATTTCTCTAAAAAATGTGTGGTTTCGAAGTCAACCGATTCGTTGATTTGTCTGAAAGTGTGTCAAAACATTTGATTTGTAGTATTTGTTTGAATGTCTTCAGAAATGCCATAAGAAGTGATTGCGAACACAATTACTGTCGACAATGCGTTGAGGACTGGATTAAGACAAACAAAAAGGATTGTCCCGAATGTCGGAAACCATTCACTAAGAGAAAGAGGAATTTGAGGACCAGTTCTGATGACAATACACTTATTGTCTCCGATTTTGTCTTCAAAACTAATTTAATGGCAAATAATGTGATAAACGGATTGAAGATTAAATGCGATTACGAATGGAATGGATGTCAAGAAGTGACTGAATTGGGATTACTTTCATCACATCTGAAGGAATGTGAGCACAAGATATGCAAAAATTGTGGCTTTTCTTTCAGAGAAGATATCGAACACAACCCTCAAAAATGTATTGAACTCTTGAAGAATGACAGAAACCAATTGAAGGAAAAGTGTCTTAAACTCGAAGAAAAAGTCAAACAATTGTCTCGATTACCACCGATTCCAACGACGACTTCAAATTTATACGATTTATACGATTCAATACGAAAATTGAGTTTAGAAGCGATTCAAATTTTCTTTGGTAGTCAAGAGGCTAGCCTTAAGAGGTTGTCACTCAAATCAAATGGTGTTCTACTGTACAAAATTAGTGCCGACCGTCGGTTCTGTTTAATTATCCGGTTCACTGGAATTCAACAATTATTCTATTGTTTGGAACCAAAAAATGTTATTATTTTGAAACCCATGTCTAAAATCTGCGTTTATTTGAGGAAAAAACTTTTTGCAATCGATTCCCCGAATAGACACAAATTTAATATCGATTCTAACGGTTTGTAAATTTTAATTCAATTAATATTTCATTTGTTTCTTCTTTCAGATCCTAAACACTGGTATATAATAATTGAATTGAAAGACAATATCGATGTCTATGTCTCACATCTAATCAGTCTATCGAAGGACACCACAGAACTCAATGTCAAAGAGATATCTCCAGAAGAAGTCAATCATTTCATAGAAAGGGCTAAAAATTAATTTTCGTTTGATTTGATCTCTGATTTAAAAATAAAGAAAAACAATTGATTCAATTTTTATGAAAAATTTAAATAAAATTCTTTCGATTTTTTATTTTTGAAAAATACAAAACACTATTAAACAAAACGATTGATTGAATTGAGTCCTCATTTGAGTCCTTTGAATATTTTGACGAATAGAGGACCCGGAAGATTGTGACCCATTATTATCCTCAGTCTCTCGACATATGGTTTGAGTGACATTTCGTTAGATTTTGAATTAAAAGTCGAGTCTTTCAGGTATTTGCAGATATCATTCAAAATACAGGACACTTCCCACGGATGCAACTCTGATAAGACACTCGACACGTGTCTGAATGGATTCGATGGCAATAAACCGCTGTTTGACAGAAGAGTCAATAGTCTGTCCAAACAAACAAATTATTAGAAACAGTTTTATTCAAAAATAAGGAATACCTCTGAGTTTCGGATATATTTTCTTTGCTCAACGAAGTGGAGGCCCAATGAGTTCGTTGGACAGTCATCAGAGCTCTGATCAAAACAAGACATTCAGAGAGACATCCCTTTTCGTTGATTAGTTCACATAAATCCCAAAGCAATGGATTGGCATTAAAGGCGCGCCATATATACAGATCCCTTTCAATAGTCACCTATTGTTAAGTCAATGGTTAGATAAAGTCATCAAAATAAAGACAACAATAAAATACCCGCAAAAGCTGTCCATTAGTCGGGTCCTCGTCGGGCCATATATTATCATTGAAGACGAGATCGGGTGAAACGATTTGCACCAAAAGTTTGGCAAAAGAAGGCATTTCTATAACACAGGAGCGGAAGGCGTCCAAAACCAACTGTTGGTTCACTACTAAGATCTCATCTTCTGCTTGGGTTTGATGTGAGAGGAGGTCATGTCTCCCAGGAATTAGTGGTATTTTACGGGACTTAGAGTTTCCCAAATCGTATGAAAGGTTTTCTGCCAAAAGACTTGTCGACGAAAAGCTGAAATCTTTTCTATGAGTCGTTGTTTTGTTTGAGTTTTTAGAAAAGAGTCGACTGTTCTCTAAACTCAGTTCCAATAAGACTCGCGAAAGAATGTATTGATTTATTGCATAACTTTTGGACAAATTAGACATTGCTTTCTGACACGTGACCAGTGTTTCCATATATATATCCAATTCATAGTCCAAACAGTTTTGTTGTAATTTTATTATTTGAAAATAAGTCGAAACCAATGAAAGGCAGAGTCTGTGCTGCGGACGAGCGATACGTTTCGGGAACTTTTCCATTGTATGCAATAAAAGTCGCAAAATATAGTATTTTATAAATATCTTTGCCTTCGATTCCATAGTATTTCCCGAAAAGAAAGAGCACAAGAGGTCAATGTCCAGACACACCGACTCCGCCTCCACTGAAGCCAACAAATGGGACCAATAATTGACATTCTTTTCAAAGGGAAGGAGTAATGTGTCGTTCAAACAATTCTGAATCTGTGCTCCGAATTGAAGTTTAAGTGATTTCATTAGAGGTGAGAGCAATGGGTTTGGAACTGGACTTCGAAATGATTGCAAATCTATTGAATGTATATTTGAGGAAAGGGTGTAATGAAATACTTCGGTAACGAATTCTAAGCCGTAGTGAAGACAAAGCAAATGCAAAAGTCGTAACTGAAGGCGACGTAACGAAGCGTTCGTTGTCTTCACAGAGTGTGAGACCAGTCCCTGAATATTGTTTTTAAGCAAATCCATAATCGGAGGGCTGTTTGTCAAAGGATTTGATCCGTAGACGTACTCATGAATGTGGGATATGATTGACGACAATATAACTAATGTTCTGCTCTTAAGCTCTTCGTTTGCTTCCGAATGAACTGAAATATCGAACAAAAGTTTGAGTAAATCGAAAGCGTTGTCGGCGTTTGTAATGCAATAAATGATGTGATCGTTCAGGTCTTCAGCCTTTGTCCTCAAAACCAATTCATTCAATGCTTTTATATTAACTGAAAAATTAATTAATTAAATGATTGGAAAACGACTGAAAAGTATGGAAAGTCTTACAGCGTTTGGTCGCCTCTGAGACCAACAAATCTAAGAGTGGTTTAGAATTTGTGCTTAACTTCAAAAGGAAGGGTAGATTTGATTTCGAAGAATTTACTATTGCTTTGGGGTTGTGTTCAGACAAATAGGACAGAATGCAAGTAACCGACGGAGAGGTGGACGCGCTTTGGATCAGTTGTTCGATATAAGCAGTGAATCCGGAATTGTTAGACATAGTAGTGATCAGATGCGCCAAAATCCAGTCACAATGGGGTGAGTATTGCAACAACTGTTGGACCAGTCCTTCAATTTGTATGGTATTACTCGAAATAGTGATGTTTGTGAGCGCCTGCATCGCCGGACACTGCATCCAAAAGGCCAACGAAGAGCTCAACGATGCGTTTGGATCTGACATTTGGATCATTGAATTGGAGACATTCTCACAGAAACCGCCGTATTTTCCGCTCAATTTAGCGCACAATTCAAGTGACCAATCGGTTATCGATTTGGCAAAAGAAGAATTGGATTCACTTTTAATTAAAGACAAAAGAGTTTCACTGATTCTCATGAATTGGAAGTCGAGTGCATTCATGACTGCATTCCAGTCCCGGTTGTGGTCTATGTTTCCCTTCGGTTCAGATAATGATTCGATTGCTGTCGAAGTTCCGGCGGTTGGACTTTGAGGGCAATCCATATTCTGAGACACTTTATTATCTTCCAAACAATCAGTTGATTGTCTTCGAGAATCTGTTGATAACTTTCTGTTGACACCAATGAAGTCGTTTTGATTGGAAGTACTGTTATTTGAGTTCTTTTGGGCCGAAATAAATCGCGAAATGATTGGACCCACTCTTTGTCCGCCAACTGTTCCGTTGTTTGAATTTTTGACACAATATTCAGCGCAATAGTCGTCCATAAGTTGAGAGAAGAACTGGAGGACTGCCTCTCGACTGGAGGGACAGAATTGAACCAAAGAAAGACTCGAATCGATCACTGATTCCACTGAAGAACTCTTCTCTTCGCAAACAAAATGCAAAAAGTCTTTCAAATCCGAAAGAATCGGATTTTGATTCTGTGTCTCGACTGACATAATCGCTAAAATTCTTCGATTATCACCGAATTTGATCCAAAATTAAAATATTTTAAAATCTTTTTGCTTTCATTGAATGCAAACAAATATTAAATACTTTTAACAAAAAACGTCTTTAAATGTCATTTATTTTAAATTAATTAATAAATAGTTTTAATTCAATCATTGATTAAATATTTGTTTAAAATAATTTGAGATTAAATTCAATCTAATATTTCTTCAGATTTTTATTTTTGATGATAAAGTCTTCGGTCATTTCTGGAATCAATTCCATCAGAAGAAGACGTTATTTATCCTCTGATTAAAGCTTTTGTCAAATGTTTTGAAAACGTTTTGAATTTGAAATCATTGAAGAGATTTGAAGAGATGTCCACTAATTCTTCATCTGATGACAGAACCGGTCAATTGGTTTATCCAACGACCGATGATTTCGATCAAAATACTGCCAAACGTTTGGTCAACGAGTGCTCGACTCTTATCATTGAAGACATTCCGATCGGAACTCAATTAGGAATTGATTTGAATGTCTTTAATACTGGAGAGAAGTTTTTGGGCATAAAAATGATTGCTTCGGGACTTCATTTCATTCATTACAGTCCCGTATCTAAAGAAGGATCAGTTGCCCCCAGAACTGGATTTTTTCGATACTTCAAAGACAAGGAACTGATTGTAAGAAAATGGAATAAATTGGATGAAGATATCGACAATGATTACGAAGACTCGGAACAATTGGAGCGATACCGACATAACTTGAATACCGGAGTTTTAGACCAGTATTTGGGAGCCTATCAGTACTCAACTTATGCCGATTGGGTCGGACTCACAGACTATATCACAGAATCGCTGTTCAATCGTTTGAACCCAAAGTGCGGACAAATAAAATCAGTGACGGAATTGATTCCAATTAGTGATGAAAACCGAAAACAAGCAAAACCTGAAACCGATTCGGAAGGACTGCCATTCATGAAAACAGAACCAAATTCTGAGATAAACTTCAGTGAAATACCGAACCGTTTTCTCTTTCCGTCGGATTCAAGCGCTTCCGACATATCCCGACATTCAATGGACGGAACCTTCACTTTGGAGTCGATTATCTCTAAGTGTCAACAAATTGATGACATTTTGGGTGAATTACAGTTTTCTTTCGTCACTTTCATTGTCGGACATGTCTTCGATTCGTTTGAATATTGGAAGCGATTACTAAAAATTCTTTGTATGAGTGAAACGGCTGTCACTAAATATACAGAACTTTACTTAAACTTTGTTCGGGTACTGCACTTCCAACTCAAGCAAACCCCTCACGACTTGTTCGCAGATATCGTCGAAAACCATAACTTTTTGGTTATATTTTTGCGAAATTTCTTCTCTAATATCATAACAAATCCTAACGTAAGCGAAACTCTCAGAATAAGAGGACAACGGTTTCAAAAATTTTTGACCAAAAACTTCAAATGGGATTTCAGTTCAGAACTGGAGGACGAGTCGCCCACTATTGTCGACACTTAATATTATTTTATATTAAAATATTTGATTTTAATAACTTTTTTTGTAAATAATTTGTGAATAAAATAATGTTTAGTTCAGTTACTTATATCCATTTCAATGTCATTAGCGCTGACATCAGCCATAGGTTCGTTTGATTGTGAGGTTGTGTTCAATACATTTGATTTTGACTTAACAGTCGTTATCTTAATGTTTGGTAAAGTCTTCTCTTCATTGGTTTTCGTTAATAAGAAGTCATTTATGACTACCTGTTGTTCATAACGAACCGGATTCTCATCCGAACTGTTATTTGAGTCTAATTTCGATAAAAACAAATTAAAAACATTTAAATAAACGTTGAGTTCAATACATACCCTGAAAGACAGAGATCTCATTAACCAAGTGGTCGATGGCGTGACCCAACATTGTTGTAGAGAAAGAGTCGTCTCTTTTGAGACCCAAAGCCTTATGAAAGTATTCGACCGCTTCGTTCCACTTAGTCATCAAACTATAGACAAATCCGAGCGCAGAATAAGTCGAAGGGTTTTGTGGGCACAGAATAAGCGCCTGTTTATGAAAATCAATGGCCTCTTCATATTTCCTGATTTTAAAATATGAGAATAAATTCTAAAACCAATTCATATAATTATTTTACTTTAGTTTTCTTAAGACGTGTCCCATATTATTGAGAAGTGGTTCCCATTTTTCTGGTAAAACAGTTATTTCTTTTCTGTTTTTAATTGTATTTAAGGCGTCTTTAAAATGTTTTTCCGCGGAATTGAAACTAAAATTCAAAAAATTAAAGCCATTATAAGAATCAGTATTAATGAGAAGAGAGACTCACTCTGAGCTCTGGTACGCAATAACTCCCAATTCATGTAAAACGAAGGGATCGTTTGGCGCTATTTCGAGGGCCTGTTTGAAGAACCTTTCGGCGAGTTTTATATTATCGGTTAATCCATACTCTAATCCAATATAAAGGAGCGGCAGATGACAGCCCCTCATGAGATGGGATGCTTTGAAGTAAGCGGCCATCGCCTGGTCGTGTTCGCTCTCCACAGCAAAAGAGTGTCCGTATAGGAGCCACGCGGGAGCGAACACATTGTCCAAAGAGGTCGACTTACTTAAGAATCTTCGCGCGGCATCTGTTTTGTTAATCAGAAGATAATAACATCCGACGGCAAACCACGACAACTAATATCAAAACTATGGTTACAAATGATCTCAAATCGATTGGATATGACTCACAGAACTTTCCGGATAGAGATCTACCAATTTATGCGCCAAATCAAAGAGTACTGACATTTGGATAAAACAGAATAATATTAAACAATAATAAAAGATTAGAAATGGTTTACAATTAGTCTTCTTTAGTTCCATGAGACACGACAAATGGATTGGAAGACATTGAGTGTGATATACGTCAAGAGATAAAACTCTATAAAAGATTAAAAGTTTTATTAAAATGAATTGATTTTAAATAGAATGCAATGACTGACTGAGTAGTGATTCTGAAACACTGTTGATATTCACAGTTATAGTAATGTCTTTCCGCTAATGATGTCATGAAATCAACGTTTCGCTGAAGAACTTGTGAGAACTCTAAGGGAATGGTTATGTCTCCCGGTTTGTCGTACTGTCATATCATTCAAATGAAGACAAAATATGAAAACAATTTCAATAAACGTTTGAATGAATGGAAACAAACCTTTTTTAGTTGAGATTCGTATAAAAATTTAACAAATTTTTTCTCATCTTTTGTGCACTGATTGTCGAACTCCAAAGAACTGATTACTTCTTCCTCTAAACAGTTAATAAGATTATCAGAAAACAATAGAACCGAAGAACTGAAAGAAGTTTACCTTCACTTCTGGTAAGCATTTGGTGTTGACTTAAAGAATAAAAGGCTTCGTAACAAAAGACATCATATTTTAGCGCCTCTTTGAAACACGTGATGGCAATCATTCGGTTGTCTAACGCCTCATAGATCTGACCCTTTAGTAAAGCGATTCCACTCTTCCACTGATTTATAAGAAGGAATCCATTTAATTGATTACCAGAATAAATGTTTAATTACTTTATTGTCTTCTTCTCGACAGCTATCGGTTGTATCCATTCTTTTACTGTTGGCCTCAGAGTAATCACATTCGAGTAAATCCAAGGCTTCCTTATATTCTTTGGCCGAAAACTGGAAGAAAATACATTCAAAAGTAAAGATAAGCCGTCGGAAGACAAAGTGATTGGTATTTGTCTTACGTGACATTTGGCCACCAAATGACGGCACGAAAGGACCGTTTTGTGCAGATTTCGTAATTTTATGCAATGGATAGCTCTGTGGAACTCATTTAAGTGGAAGAAACAGATGGCCTGTTGGTAGACATCATCGGTCTGTCCATTAGAAAGGGATACGATTTTATCGCTCCAGAAGACGGCCGACCGGTACTGTTGGCTCGAAATGCATTCGTTTCGGATATTTCGCAATTTGTCGACATTTAGACCATTGATAAGACTGTTTGACAACAAACTGTTGCGACTATTCATAGCTGTTGTGAAAGAATGACTCATTTCTAATGATATTAAACTTCAAAATCACTTTTGTTTTGATTTTTGAAAAACAAATGTTTCAAAAGTAATGCGGCTTTTGAGGGACCGTCTCCTCAACGCAAACAAATGTGATTTATAGTGCGATATGTGATACAATGTAAATGTGGTGTCAATGATGATCATTGATGTTAACATTGACATTGTAGCATTCTCAATTCATTTGTGATCCTTACTCATTTTTGTAACATCGTATGACATCATTGCCTTTGTTTTACTTTATATCAATTTTATTTTAAATAATTTTTATTTATTTAATTTTATTTAAATTATATCTAAATTTTTTTTTGACAAAATTTTTTTATTAGATATTAATTTGACTTTCATTGAAATCATTTGATTTTGATTTTATTGTTTTTTTTCTGAAATTTAATTTAATTTGAAATTGATTTCAATGACCGCTGAAACTAATGGTCAGATACCGATGTCTGTCGGAAGTGGTGATCACGTCGACGGAAGCGGCGGATCCAGAGCTGAAGCCGTCAGCGAAGACCACTTATTGAATGTCAAGAAATGTGAAACTCCGAGGATTGGCCACCGATACTATCAGATGTCATCAGATCCGCGAGGATTTTGCCTTATCTTCAATATCTTTGAGTTCCCACACCTCCCACCCGATGACATACGAAGAATAAGGAAGGGCTCCGAAGGAGAGGCTAAAAGATTGTCTCAAGTGTTCCAACAGTTGCACTTCAAACCGGAGATAATCGATAATCCGAAGAAAGTAGAGATTGAATCCGTTGTCGAGAAGTACTCCAAAAATCCTGAACTCAAAGAACACGACTGTATTGTCGTTATAGTCCTCTCTCACGGAAGGATCGGTGGTTTCGATGCCTCTGACGGCCAATACATTCCGTTTAAAGAAATAGTAGAGAAACTGAATAACAAGAACTGTTTGGCACTCATTAATAAACCAAAATTGTTTTTCTTCAGCTGTTGTCGAGGAGGTATGTATTCCTTACATTTGATTCAAATATTTAACTAAAATCTTCTCTTTTGTTAACATTAAGACAATTATGATTTTGGAGTCAATCACAGGATTCAAGCTTTGGATGACTTGAATATAAACGCTGAGAGCGATGCGGGAGTTGTGACCACTCCTGACGCAGAGAAAGAGCCCTTTAAGACAATTTTAGTTCCGACGGCGTCTGATATAATGATTTGTTACTCGACTTGCGAAGGGTTTGTCTCCTGGCGTTGCGAAATGACCGGTTCCTGGTTAGGACTCGCACTCTGTAAGGCCCTCAGCAAAGATTCCCATAACAGAGATTTGCTCCAAATGTTAACGAATGTAATCCTAAACTAATTTTGTTTTTAAAAAATTATTAATTTTAATCCAATTTGTGGACAGATATCGGACGCAATAAACGACCGACAGGTGGACGGGTGTGGCGCCAAACAAGTGATTGAAATAATTTTGCGCGGATTCAAAAAGACTTTTTATTTCAATCCGGGATATGTAGTGCCTGTAACGCCTCCAGTTCTCGAAAATCCAAGCAATTATTGATTGTCTTCTATCTTACGATTCCATCCGTTTCGAGGTCTTAGCCTTTGATGTGAACTATTGATACGATTTGTGCAACGAATACACTCTTATTATAGTAATACAATACCTCTACAATTGCTTCAATATTTTTTAAATTTATGTTAAATTTTCGAAACAAATACCAAATTTTATTTCTAAGCGATTCTTAAACGAGATTAATATGAATTGATTGAGTGATTGAGTAAAGTAATTCATATTTGATCAGTTGATTACACTTCTTATAACTTCACGACAAAGACTGCCTCTCATTGACTGATAAAAACCCTTTGAATTATTTTGCTTAAAGACGTCTACAAATGATCTGAATTTATTCATAAGGCTTTCATTTATTGTTAATGAATTATTCTATATAAGACCAGGCTCATTCTTATGCTCATTATATATTTTCCAGTTTTTGACGCTTAACCTAATTTTATTTTTTTTTATATTTATTTTTAATTAAATTTTCAAAATATCAAATAATTTTTGATTTATTGATTGGATTAATAAAAATACTTTTTTTTGTTTAAAAAAATATTAAAACTTTATTTTTTGTGAATTTAATGAAAAAAGAATAGATTTTTATATATTTGGATCAACACTTGACTGCAAATTATTAAAGAAATCAGTGAATCGTTGAACAACTGTTCCTCTGAAGGCCACATTTCCTCTGCCAGAATTGGGTGCCGTCCAGACCAGTGTTGCCGATCTCTTTCCCCTTTGAGGACAAATATATTAATAAATACTTTTAAGGAATGGATGAATCAAATGATACCTTCTGTCAGTATGAGTGACGGCACTGCACGAGTCAATAGACTTGAGACCCTTTCCCGGTTCGAATTTGCCGATCACTTCGGTATTCAATTATTAGATATAATTATTGAAATAACTTGAAGAATGAAGTATACCCTGGTTAGTTTTAGGATCATACGCCTGTATCATAAGTCCTCTGAAAGAGTGTCCCTGAGGTGCGCTCACAGTCACTAAACAAACCAATTATTTTTGAAAAATAAGATTTTCATTAAAATCCTTTTAAAACCTTTGATTCTGTCGCCGGAGACGTAGTCCTGATGTGACTGAACCAACTGATAGGGAGAGGACTGAGCAGATCGCGCCTCATTATCCCCATGAACTGGAGTCAATGTATCGCAAACTTTATCTGGAATTCAATTTGAATTTTAAAACTCCAATTGATTTATATGTTTGAAAAAATTTGTTTTCTTAGTAATGGAAAGATGCTACAAAATTTTAAATATTAAATATCTATCAATAGACTATCCTGCTCATTTAGGTTACATGCATAAGTTGTAACATAACCTTGGGGTTTAGAAATAAATCTATTCAAATGACAAACAAAAAAAAACAGAACAAAAAGTGAAATTTAATGAAACTTTTTATCCTATAATTCGTATCATTAGTAATGACACGAATGTCAGTATCAAGGTCAGCTTTATAATTGACTGTTCAATGAACCAATAAAACTGATAAGCATGTACAATTTCTAGAATGTCTACTAATTTCTTCTTAAATTCTTATCGATTCTATCTCTCAATTCCGACAGAATTTCAAAAACAAAATCTTATTTTAATTAAAATCTTAAAACGACTTTAAAAGTGACTAAAGGTTCAAATTTTCTTAAAATTCAATTAATTTTAAATTGATTTAAAAGTTCACAAAATATCTTTGAGGCAGAAATTGTTTGATTCTGTTTTGTTTGAGGAAAACAATATTTACCTGGAGCACCACTGGGCCAAGACATGACAGTTGTTAGGGCACCCAAAATGATGGTAAAAGTTAATTGAGTGATGGCTCGCATTTTCATATGAAATAAATCTGCAGAAAATTAAAGTCAATTGAAAATTAATTTATCTTATATTGAGTTCATGAACACAACAAAACTGTTAATAACTTTTCTTTTCCTTTACTATAGTTTCAGTCTAAACGACATAACGTTTAAAATATGTCGGGTTTTGGAGTTTGAGGTCAATTGAGCTTAAATTTGTTGTTCCCATTGTTTATCACAAAAGAGGCTGTTTTTGACCCTTAAAACACTTTTAATAAAAGGTTGACTTTTTGTCATCCGAGTCTAAAACTGTTTTATATGAGAAAAACATATAAATACCAGTCTATATAAATCCCTGACCCTTTACTCTTTTGTTTTTAAACTACTTTTCTGTACTGTATTTCTTTATTCAAAACTTAATAGAAAACTATTTTAATTGCATTTTCTTCACACTTGGACTCAACTCTCAATGATTTCACAACTATTTTGAATGAAAAGGCATTCAATAAATTCAAAGAAAATTCATAAAAATGGGAAAATTAGAGGTTTTGCTCAACAGCTCATTGAACCACAACAACTATATTGTAATTTCCTATAATTAAATGATTTGTAATAAAACTTTCCTTAAAATTAAGTTTTGTCTGAGAATAGCCTTAAACTCTTTAAATGTATTGAAATCTATTGCAAAAGATATCTCTTAAACTCGTTTCAATAGATTTTAAGTTTGAAAAAATTATTTGAAATAAATTTAATTTAAAAGTCAATAATAAGACGAGAGCTGAAGAAATCAAACAAACAATTGATTAATAGGTCTTTCTTTCAATACTTACGAGAGATGTGTTGCAATGATTTGAGTCCAAGAGTTGCAAACAATTGAAAGAATGAAAGTCCGCTTCAATTCGTTATGAAAAAGCAGTACTCAAGTGATTGTCTTCGACTGAAAGCTAAAAACTTTTTGAAAACTTTTCTCAAATGAATTTAATGAGTATTTCTCAATACGAAAGAGCAATTATGTGCCGACTCTAGACTCAGACCAATGATAAATCAGATCACTTTCCAGAGGCAGTCGATTACTATAAGTGCTACAAAAAAATTGAATTATATATTAAATTATCTGAATTTTATTTTTGATATAAAATTAAATAAAATAAATGATTTCTTAATATTAAAATGAAGGCTAACATAAAAAAATTGTCGAAATTTTATTCTTTTTATTCACTTTTTTGCTCCCATTTATAGTGTTGTCGATAAATAGCCTTCAATTTACATATTTTTGTTTAATAAGTTTCTAATTTTTGAATAAATATCTTTTCATTTTCAAAAACTCGTAATACTTCTGTTGTAATGATATTCAGAGTAAAAATAAAATGATTTAATCGTTTTTCTAAACTCTAGAATTGAATTACATTTGTTTTACATTATATTTAAATCTTATTAAATATATAATTGTTTTAATTGAAGTTTAATCAAAGAAATATAAGAACTCAAAACTATTGCATCAAATTTGATGATTGCAAAACTCACCTTGTATTTGATGATGGTTATATTTCAATGAGAACGATGTGTAGCTCTGATGAAAATGTTGATGAAGTGAACCTAGCTCAGCTCAGCTTAGCTCAGCTCAGATCAGACTGGACTGGACTCTTACTCGAATCGACGTTCAATAAATTGAGTGGTAGTTCTTTAATGACCTGAATAACGGTTAACGGCTTAAAATGAACAAAAGTTTAATCAACAGATATATCAGAGAAAGTTTAGATTAAAACTATTTAAGACCAAATGCAAAGACAGACTACTCTATGAAAAGTTGAGGCAAAAGATTTGTGGTGTGTTTGCGATGTGTTAGAATAAGTGGTGTTCCACTTATTCTAAAGCTTGTTATAAAAACAATGAATGATAGCTCAGTCACAAAAAAACATGTTCTGGGCGTTTGTCCATCAGATTTGTCGACAAATAATTCAATGGAAGAATACTATAAATAATGACTTAAATATAATTATGTATTTAAAATTAGATGAAGAAAAGACCTAAAAGACCTTTCTCATTCTCATTCTCAATTCTCTATTGTCTTTTCAGATAAACTGATCAGCATTTTAAGAAACTTGTTTTAACTTTAATTGAATTGTCTTGATGATAAACTGGCATATTTTCTGAATGATTATATTGAAATACTTAAAGATCTACCTTGGTCAATTCTAGTTCTTTAATTGATAGGTATTTCAATCGAAAAAATATAAAGAAAACTGAATAGAAATTTAGAAACAATTTATTGATTGAAAAAGCGTTTAAAAGACATTTATTTATTCTGTTTGAGTGGTTATGGTTTAAGTGTTATCGTAATTAAACTATTCTTAGTCTCTGGAGCTCTCAAATCGTGTTTAACAAAACACTTGATATTAATATTCAAATCAGAGATTCAAAACATAGAGTCATTGGGAGGGGACGAGAAGTGAACCACAAATTCATTTAATTATTAAAAATCATATTTAAATTTATGTCAATTTTTATTTATTTATAATTTTATGGAATATTTACTCAAAAAAAAAATTAAGTCAATAGAAAATTCAAAGTATCAAGCTAACTTTGGGAAAATAGAGCGAATCAAAGTCTGAATATTCCTTCCCTTTAGCCATCACTGCCTTCAAGTTATTACATAATTGTTTCATAACTCAAAGCAAAAAAGACTACAATTTGTTAGAAATAAAGTTAAACAAAACTTTTTCATAATCTTTCAATTCGTGTCAAAACATTAATTAATGGAAAGACTCATTCAGTGGAAAGACTATCAAAGACAGTCTCCAACAAAAAGATTAAGTTTTGCCACTTTTCCAACAGTTTTACTAACATTTGATAATTACTTTTTGGGACAAATTGAGGACAAATCCATTCAATTGAATGTTTTAATAACGAAATTGAAATCCAATGCTATTCGCAAAAGTTATCACTTGTTTTGTATGTATTTTATTACTCAATAATTGTTTGGAATCTTATTTTTTGAGATCAAACCAAAGATCAAATGATTTAGAAAACGATAAAATCTTCGGAATATTATCTCAAAATTATTGCAAATATTTGTCAAAATTCGATGAAAAACAAGTTTCAGAGTTTGAGAGACAAAAAAATTTATTGAAATTAAAAAAATTGAAGGTTTGTGTCAAAAGACTGTTCCCATACACTAAATGCTTTAGAATTAGTCCACAATTTGGATATAATTTATCGAAATTATGTAAAACTTTGAATAAAATCAAATCTTCGGAAGTATACGATTACGACAACAATTTTAACGACCTTTTGGTGACATCTTTGCGGTACAACAGACCACAGATTATATCATTCAATAAATCATTTGAAAGTTATGTCAAACCACTCCTCGAAAGACGACTTTTGAATCAAAATCTGATTAAAAGAAAGTTTTTGGAAAGCGATGAAAGAGTCAGTGCTTCCAATCAAAGAGAAGGACAATCAATGGGTGAGTCTTCTCTTCATTTACTTTTCATGACTTAAATGAGAAAACCTTAAGTCTTAAGAAAATATTAAACTTGAGGTCAGGTGTCATACAATCAGTGATCGATTGTTAGGGAAGTCAATCAAAATTCAATTTAATTCACATTTTTATTAATTTTTGTGAAAAACTATTCAATAAATTGAAAGAAAATTACATAAAAAAGAAATGAATTACTTTTTGCTTAAATTAAATCTTAAATTACAATAAAATAAAACAATAATCAGATGGGAAGTGGTGTCGACAAGTCTTCAGTTACGGTTTGTAAGGCTTTTTCTCCAATTCTGTTCTGAAAATCAAATCAAAACAATTAATAAATCATTTATTAAATGATAGAAAAAATAGTTTAAATACTTTAATAGTTTACTGAAGTCTTCTTCGATGTTGTCGTCGTCCCAATTGTCTTCCCATAGATTGAGTTCTTCTTCATTATCGGACTTTTCTTTCCACACTTAAAAAGAGATAATTGTTTACAATTAAGACATCGAATGTCAAATCAAATGAGAATACCTTCTGCGGGAAACTCTTCGAACTCGTCGTCCTCTTCGAGTAAACCCAAATCTATTTTATCATTTTTGGGGTCTTTTGTATCTTTTGTCGACTCTTTAGAGTCTTTGATATCTTTATTATTCTTCTCCTTCTTATCGGCCATTATTTCAAACGACAAATGATTTGCACTTTTATTCACTTAAAATAATGTGTGATAAGTGGCGCCACAATCGCCACAAACCATATAAATCTTATATAGAGTAAAAGAGCGCCAAAAATGAACTCACCTTAAAAGACCCTAAAATACCTTGCTTATTGTCTTATTGTCTTGGTTATCTGCTTGTTTATTCTTAAATATATTGATAAACTACTGATTTCAGAATCAAATCAATTGAATAACAATTTATTTATTGAATGAAATTAAGGGTCGAATGCATTGAATATCAGAAATAATTTTGAAAAATATAAATAATTTGACAAAAATTGAAGAATTGGTCGAAAATAATAGAATTGATTCACATTTTGGCAATTCTTTGGTGTCTTCGGGCGGCGATAATTAGAATCCCGATCATAATTACCACAAAAACAGCCAAACAAACGATTATTATGACGAATGTCGACGAAGAGTCTTCGCTCTCAGTCACTGGACTCGAGACAACTACTGCTGTAGTGGTCATCGATTGGGGAATGTCCTGCTTTTGGGGCACTTCTCGATGTTCTGCTCGTTCTTTGTTCTGCTTCATGAGCTCGTTGTCCATTTCAGGCGGAAGTTCTTCGCCACCGATCCTCTCATCGATTCTAACTCTGATCCTATTGTTGACCGGAAGGCCTCCCAAACGCTTCTCTTTTGAACACTTCAGCAAAAATGTAAAAATACATCAAAGAAGAGAGAGATGGAGAGGGAGAGAGACTTACAAGAGTACCAATAAGTTTCAAGCGATCGATTGTTGGCATATTTTCGGGGGAACCGATATTTTCTGTCCGAAGAGAGCCGTTCTGTAATAAAATCCATTTTGAAAAACAGTTTTAGTGAATCCGATCTCAAACCTGAAACGGATGGACGACAGCATTCGCCTGAAAGGATGTGCCGCCGACGCAATACAGCAATGAGTCCGTAAGAGGCGATGGATGGCTGAAGAAGCAGAGGTCCAACGGATCAATCACTGAATTGAGGGCTGAACTCAGCTTTTCGGAGCCCTTCGAATAGGTGTAGTCGTCGTCACAACCCCTTTCAGTGCCGACCGAATAGTAGCGAAGAGACGAACTCTTCACCGGTTGGGATGACTTCTGGAAGGGTTTGGTGACAACGAACAGAGTCTTCTTTTGTGGCCAATAGAAAATCCTATGAATAAAAGCTTCGATATCGACGTTTGGATCGAATTGAGTGAACAGTTTGATGTACGGGTCGTTCGAGAAGAGGGAGTGCTCTCTAAGCAACTTTGGTTCCGACCATTTGGTCGATTGGTTCCAATTCAACAGATCTAAAGTCGAATAACGATTCTGAACCAAATCGTGATATCTGAAGGACTGATGACAACAAACAATGGCTTAAAAATTATTTAAATTCACTGAAAACTAAAGAAATACTTTAATAGCAATCAAATAGTATTGCGATTCATTGCAATCAATTTTGTCGATCAGAGTAATGAGTCGACTCTCTTCGAAACCCTTTGGCATAACTCCGGTTGAGTTCAATTGTTTGAGGTTTTGGTCTCTAGTTTTGGCCAAATAGTACCTCCCGTTGGCGACGATCGCAAAACTGAAGTTCGAAGACGTGGCCGAAGCTCTTAAAGGGATTACCGCTTGAAATGACGGACATTTTTGGCTCAGAACTAAACTTGGGATCAGAAATACCAATGAATAGTAAATTGATATCATTTTTGATCTCTTTTTTGGACAATAAATGGTGTTTTGAATTAATAAAAGAATATATGAAAATACAATTAAATTGAAATTTTAAAAGTATTTTGTGTTCTGTTCTGAAGCGCGAGACATACCAAGTTATAAATGAAAATGAATTCTTCCTTATTATTGCTCGATCATCACTATTACGTTTTATTAGATTCTCACGATTTTCAGATTTCCATTAAAGTCTCAAATTATTTCATTTAAATTAAATTAAGAAACGGTTCAATATTTTCTCAAAATTCTGAAAAATGGCTGAAAACCAAAATTCTTGTCTCTTCTCTGACGACGAATCGGAGGGGTATTACTCAGCCTTCTCTCAATCGGAAGCCTCTCAGAAGAGTAGTTTGAGTTCAATATCTTCAGTGGGAACCCAAACGACCCGTTTCTCGGAAGACTCTTCGCTAGCGTCAGTCATTTCTTTGTCTTCAGATGAAACTCAAGACGGATTCGCTGTCGACGTCTTGGATCTGTCGGCAATTCGTTCGCTGTCTTTGAGTTCAGATCATTCGAAAGGAGTGTCAGAAGACTTATCTAAAAGAAGGGCCGTATCTCTCGATACGAGTGGTTCGACGAAATACGAAAGTTGTGACTCGAGATGGACTGACATCACAGAGACTTCCCACAGCCAGTGGTGTTCCACTGATCTCTCTTCGACAGCCGGACAGTCTCTAAATTCTTTGGATCAATCGGTTTATTTCAATCTTTCGATCATGTCTTCCGTCTTAGACTCGGACTCAGAGATCGAGATTTGGACGAATCAGAGATTCAATCCGTCCCCGAGTTTGCGGTCAGAGGATTGCGTTTATGTATCGCAGATGGAAATCAATGCCACAGAGTCTTCACCCAAAGTGTCAATAAAAGACAGGGAATCAGAACTGTTGGACTCAACTGAAGGAGACATTCTTAAAGATATCAAATGAGTGACAAAAAGTCAATCAATGACTAAATCCTTTCGAGAAAATACTTATGTTTTAAACTAATATTTCATATCATTTCAAAGATTAAATAAAATTGAATTTAAAATAAGTTTTGTTTGAATTTTATTATTCAGTGCTATTTCTCTTTTAAATCAAATTGCTAGATAATGTTTTTGGCATTTGTTTTACAATAAAATCATAAGAATTGACTCAATTTTGAAGTCATTTGAACTAAACTATTGAATGAAAAGTTATTTTGTTTTCAAAATTGAAGTAATTTTTGGTCTTAAAATTGTAAATCAGATAAAATGAAATCCAAAATATGGTTTCACTCTATTTATGCATTTTTTCTATTCAAATGATAAACGACTAAAAGTTTCATGTCTTAAGTTTACGATTCTATTTGATATGATCTAGCTAAATTTTCTTCCCAATTATCAAAAGGGGTCATCATCTTAAATAACAAATAATCTTTTTTTGTATTCAAATAATTATTTTTATGCAATAAATTTTGGATTTAACTAAAATTTAAGTCCTTTTTATTAGATTAAATCATTTAAACTCTATTTAAGTATTAGTCTATTGTTCTGAAGATGTGCTGACATTACAATAAGATTTGATTTTCATGACATTATAATCTTCAGTCGATTCTATAAATAAATATAATCTTCCATTGAATGCAAAACTAATAAAAAAATCGATGAAATCATTGATTTTGAGGGATTGGAGGGATTCGAGGATATCAACGAAATAATTACTTATTTTTTATTATTGTATTTCGAAATTGATGTCAAATATCATAAATTTCAAAATAGAGATAAGATTTGGTGGAAGCGGTCGAACCACTACTATATCGATCAATATTTTGCTCGAATGAGAAGACCTTAAACTTTATTGAACTTCAGAACCATTCGGTTTTGGATTATTAGGTATTAAACCTGTATTTTATTGGAAGACTTTTTGATTAATTCAGATAAAGTTCTGATAACATGAGTATAAGTGTTCCAAACCATAAAATCAATTATCAATTATAATGTTTTTTATAACAATTTCCCAAAACCTAATTTCATCGATAATTTTTCCATAGCTTAGAGTCATTTTGATTCTAAACTTTTTGATTTATAAATCGTTTCTATAAAAAGATTTCATAGATTTACAAAATTGTTTGAATTTTATTTGAATATGAATTTCAAATAATAGAACGAAATATGAATTAGTGATAGAAATAAGAGATATTCTTAACTCAAAATAAATGTAGTTTTTGTTCAATAAAGCAAAACATAAAAACTATACCTCTATTTGAAGTCTGAAACAAAACTCGAATCACAAATAATTTGTGATTTACGGAAAAGAACGGCATTTCTTGAATACAATACAATAAAAAGTTTGGTTGACTTCAGCGATAAGGCTATAGTTCACTGACTTTCATACTCCAAGAGTTTACTCTATAGTCTTAATGAGCTTTTTATTTAACTTTTGAATTAAGAATTGCTAACAAAAGTGTGGAATCGAGTTGTCATCTAATGGTGACTTAACTCGATTATCAAAACCAAACAATTATTTCATATCTGACTCGTCTTTCATTCGTTTTGATGACTATCTCTTCAGTTTTTATTCAATTTTTTCAGATTTTCAATTGATTTATATATTTATAGATTTATATCATTTGAAACAAAACAAACTTAAGATAAGATTTGAAATATTATGCGAAAAGTTGTCTAAAGTTGTCTGAACTCACTTTAAAAGTCAAATAAATTCTCAATCTTTTGATTTCTAATTAAAGCAATAAAATGACTTATTTTCCGCACTTTAGGCCACTTTATTAGTTGTATGGCCTTTGACTCTTGGCCATTTAGGCTTTCAACAAATACATTCAATTAATAAATTTGAAACAATTGAAGCCATCAATCATTTGATTAAATTTAGACAATTGTAAAAAAAGAGTTATTTTGAGAGTTATTTGATTCTTAGAGCTATTTATGTGTCAATACTTTAATTAAACTTAAATTGAATTTTGAGATAAATTGAAAAATTATTAGAAAACGTCTTTGAATTTAATAATAAATGATAAATGTTTTGTCTTTTATATAAATAAATTTTCCGATAGTATTATCATTTGATTGCAAGGATTGTTATATGAATTGGTATAAGGATTGGTATTTTTCAGATATTTTCCTTGACTTTGAGGCACGAACTGCGAAGAAGTCAATGGCAAACATTCAATACACGAAAACATGTATTCAATAAAAAATAATAAAAATTATTTTTTTCCAAACAATTATTGAGAAGTAATTCTATTCGCTATTATTCGGACCAAACGATGAATATTTTCATTTGATTTTATTCTAAATAACGAGAGATAAAGAGATACCAATCGTTTACTGAATTGGATTTTGTTTTCTAGTAATGGTTACACATATTTAACTTATTTAAACTTTGAATATTGATTTGAACTTGTTCATTCATGAAAAGCTAATTTTTGTAATAAGAATGAATCTATGCTTGAAGTCAATTGTAATTCAAAATTCAAATTTAATTCTCTTTTCTCTTATGAGTAATCATTTTATAAATAAATTAATTTTTGATTTCTATTATTAGGACATTAATCAAACATTTGATGTACTCTTTATTTAAATATAACTAAAATTAATAAAATTGAAGGCTTCGTATTGTGTGTAGTATTTGAATCCCTCTTCAATTCGCATAAATTATTCAGAATTTCATTAAACTTGAGTTAAAATAATTGTTTGAAAATATTACTATTTTTTTTATTAAACTTAAAGTAAACTCTAATTTATTCATTATTTGAATAAACATGTCGTTAAAGTTCAATAGGAATATCGAAAAACATTAAATTGAATATTTTTATATCAATTCAAACACTTATTGTTTTTGGACATATTTGAGCCAAATCTGGATAACAATTGATAGCAATTGACATCAATTTATATTCGGAACAGAAACTCGATTCCGATCTAAAGTTTGCGTGTTTTTCAAAATAGACTTATTGTGTGAGAAAATTAAAGACCAATACTTTGATTGCAGTGAAAAAGTTTTTCAAAATATTTTTTTCAAATAATCTTTGAGTTGAGATCTTTTTAAATACTCGAAACCAACTATTGATTGGTTACCTAAACAAACATATTTCAACTTTTGAAGACCACTTAATACAGTCCTTGATTTGGATTCTGAAAAAAATAAAATAAATATAATTTTATGAATCATTAGAAATGCGATAAATATATGATTAAAATATTATTCAAAATATTTTCTGAAATGGCCCTCAGGTTTGTTTGGCATCAGATCCAGTGATAAATCATAATTTGCTAAATAAATAATTGCAAGTTCCAATAATTTTGATCTTAAGTAACAAGACTCCAATGAATGAATCAAAAATCATGAATACAATAATAATTTGTATTTTCTTTTAATCCGAAATACTTTTCAATGGTTTTTATTTAAAGAAATGCATTGTCTTTGGCTCTCATCGAATGCCACTCTTTTCTCATTAAGTGATGAATTGATTGGTCAGAGACTCAGAGAGTATTGTTTTTTTAGAGCTATTCGTTTCAGTTGTGACCCATTTTTGATTGCAATCGTGTTTTAGTATAATGTATTGATATCGCACTGTTGTGTCTGATTTTGGGCTCATTTTACTGGATTATTGTCGATTTCGTGCTGAATCTGATTTAAATAATTTATCTTTTACTCCATTATTATTATCGTTCACTTTATTCTAACATTAGTTTGGAGTCTGAGTTGGTTTGCCTCACGTCTAACCCCAAAAAATAGTGTTACAACTCTTTGATTATATTATTTGATAATTGAGTTTTCGGTTCACTCTATTGAAAAATAGTATCAAATAATGTTTTTAAACAATCTCTCTCTCACTTACTCTTCACTATCACTAAAAATATACCCAAACTTATGAACAGTTGATCTGAAGCGAAGTTTTATCAAATTTATTATTTTTAGACCATTTTATAAAGTTTTTAGTTTTTCTTCAAAAAAAATCTAAATTATTGTTCGCATAAAAGGGCAGATCTTCTCACGTTTTGAACAGAAGCGAAATTTTTGACTTTTTTCAGAAACTTATGAAATAATGGAATACTTCCTCAAAAAGCTAAGGATTGCTCTGTTTTTCATTCATTTGTTTCAATGTTACACAAAAAGCATTGGTTCACATGTGGAGCACACTCTCGAGTATATTGTGGAGCCTATGCCCAGAGCCTCATCACTGACTCCTCAACATCTCAATGAATGGATGAGCGAACAAATTAAAGAATTGCATAAAAGGGGGCGAACGACACAATACACAATACATAAGGGCTTTCCATATGACAGACAAACTCAGGTCAACCACAGACACCGACTCCACAAATCATTGAGTTGTGTATAAACTTTTTGCTTGAATTTCCTGAAAAAAGTTAACGAAATTACTCACAACTCATAACTTCTTATTAATTTAAATCATATTTTCCACAAATGAGAGAAACCTTTTGAGTAAAAAAAAAATAATTTATAAACAGTTCGCGGAAGAGATTATTGTCTACTCTTTGAAAACATTTTTATTTTAAAATACAAAAACATTTCTCAACAGATATTGTTTTCTATACAAAAAAAGAGACAAAAAATTATTACAATTTTTGTTTTGATATAAAAGAAGTTTAAAATTAAATTATTATCTAAAGATGAAAAGACTTATTTCAGGATCATTTCATTGAAATTTTCATTGTTTGCAAACTTGATATGAATTGTAGAAAAATTTCACACATTTTCCATTTATTTTGGCGATAATATTATCTGAGAAAATATTTTAAACTCATTTTTATACAATAATAATAAAAATTTGTAAAACTCGTGAATGACTAGGTGATCAGGGTGATATCATTGGATTTGGTGTCAGCCATACATTTCTTTTAATAATCTACTTATGTATGAAAAAGTTGTTATAAAAAGAGTACATAAAAAATAAATATAATTATGATATCAAAAGATTATGATTTAGATTTAAATTCAGTCATTGAGAAAAAATTTGTTGAAAAAAAATCAGTTTTATATCATTTAATCATTTTCTGTGTTATTTGAGTCAAACTATTGATGAGGCGATAAAAGGATTACTTAATTCGCGGACCAATTATTGAATGAGTTTAGCTCTTGAAGTGGATGACCAAAATCTTTATTTATGTCATTAGTTTCGACTCTATTTCTATATTACGTTTAATAATACTCTTAAATGCGGTGTTCGTAACAAATCCCAACTCATTATCTGTTTATAATTCTTTGTATTCAACTAAATGAGCTTAGTTTCGGAAGTTTTATCAAGGTCATCCACTAATTCTTTAATAGCTCTGCTCTTGAATGCATTCAAACTAATAAATGATTTTCAATTATATGTCTCTAAGAAATGAAACTTCTTTTGTGAGAAAAACCTCATAAAACTGTTTCAATAGATCCTAACAATTGAGAAGTCACTGAATTATGGCTCAAATTATTCAAAACTTTCTGCAAAAAAGTCATAAATTTTTAAACTAATGACTATTTGTATGAAGAGTTTCCAAAAATTGTTTGACTCATAATAATAATTAGTTGGCATTAGTTTCAGTCGTTTTATGAAAAAAATGTCTTAAGTATTGAAGTTTTGCCAAACAATAAGGTTTGCAAAGTATACAGAATTTGTATAATAATTGTATATAAGTATAAGATATCACAATTGAGTTAGAAATAAACAGTCAGATCGGGTAAACCAGAGGCAGTGCTGTGCAGTGTTCGCCTCATTGGAATTACACTGACGTCCGGATCGAGTTCTGTCTGTCTTTGCACTGAATTGTTATTATCCGAGTCGTGAACACTATTGTTATTATTGGACAAAGACTCAGATCTGATGGCAATAGAGGAAGAGTAGTGATGATCATAATCGTGATGACGTCTTTCATCCTCCCAGGTCAATTTCTTGACTCTCCTTGGTATAGAGCCCTGGGGCCATTTGATTACACTGATTCTGGAAGCAGTCCCTGTAATATTAGGTGGTGGGGGTGGGCTGTTGGAGCCCAAGGAACTTGGTATGTTTCTGATTAAATCAGTTCTTTCACCCGAAGATACGACGGTTTCATTAGAAGAGGCGTCGCTAACAACGGCTGAGTCCGGATCTATTCGCGTGATAGCAGTCCTGTTAACCGGCATATTGAAGATGGGGTTCTCCACTCCTCTCGTGCCTAAAGGGCTAACACTTGTGTTAATTAGAGTCTCAGGCATTGCACTGATTTTGTTGCTCTTTAATGATGTCAACGAAGATATATTTCGTCGAGAATTAGAGCTCTGAAGAGATCCGATGTTATGATTGACTGAAGAAGTATATGAAGAATGAGATGAAGGGTTTGATGAAACATATTTGCGATGTTTCAGCACATGTAGTGTCAGCGCAATTATTATAATAAACAGAGTTCCCAAAAGAACCCCCAATACTATCACAAGAATAATGGCCGAAGAACTGGAAGGGTTGAAGAAACCGGACTGACTCAACATATTCACGTCAATTGCCGGTAGATTAGTCTCGAAGTCTATATTTCGGCCAAAATTTTTCAAAATTTGTGGCGAAAAGTGTACCAAAACGGACGCACTGGCACTACGAGGAGGAGAACCACTATCTGTGGCCACAACTATCAGATGGCATTCTGTTGTGTTCAGAGTCTTAAGATTTCTAACTCTAAGCCGTCCCTCATTAGAGATGGAGAACATGCCTGCGTGCGGGCCCTTCAACGACAAGTGAACCACATCTCCGTCGTCGGCATCCGAGGCGTGAATTTCTCCAATCATTGAATTATTTCTTAGTCTCGACTCTGAGACGTGAAACACATAATTATTTTGCGTAAGAGTCGGGTCGTGTTCATTGACATTAAGTACAGTCACTGTAATTCTGGTCACATCGCTCTGATGGCCGTCAGATACCATTACACGAATGGAATATGTTTTGTGTTTTTCATAATCTAATGATTTTATTAAAATGATTTCTCCGGTATTTCTGACCCCAAAGTGGTGTTCGTCGTCATCCAGTATTTGAAACTCTATTCCAGTCATTGATATTTTGTCGCCATTCAGTTGAAGGGATCGGGAGGTATGAACTGTAAGAACCACTTGTCCGGGTGGTGTGCTCTCCAGAAGTGATGTACTATAGTTTGACTGAACAAATCTAATGTCAGGCAATACGAGAGCTCTTCTGTTAAGAATGGTTAGTGTAGTCAACGCATATCGATCCCTATTATCGACTTGAGTCGCTCTGACCACTAAAGTTAGTGGAAGAGTCATTGAAGGGCTTAAAGGCTTTTTGAGTGTCACGTCTCCAAACTTGGAGTCAATCAAAAAATATGAGTTTTCTTTGGACTCAGAATTGAAAGAATATATTATCGCCGAACGAATCCCTTTATCGGGATCTTCAGCTTTGATAGGACGGGGAGATATGACCAGTTGTTCGCCAGCTCTCTGTTGATCGGGAAGAGTAGCCGTGTATTTGTCGTCAACAAACCGTGGATTTTGATCGTCTGAGTCCACAATATTGACGGTTACGGTAGTGGTTGCACTCAGTGGCGGATTTCCTCTGTCCTGAGCTCTTATTGTAACTCTAAATTTGGGTAAAGTCTCATAATCTACAGGTGCGCTCAGCACTAGAGTCCCCTCCAGTTGACTCGAAAAGCGCAATAAATGAGAGAAAGGGCCCGACTCTACGTAGTACTCAACTGTAGAGAAGGGCCCCAATTGGTCGGCGTCTATGGCTCTAATGTTTTGCATGACTACACTTCCGACTGCAGTAACTTCACTAATGTTGACAACATATGGCAAACCTATCCATTCGGGCCTATTATCGTTTGCGTCAGTAATTAGAATACGAATCGGAATAATAATCGACTGATCCTTTGAATGTCTTTTCTTGCATTTCACTCCTATAATGACACTCTGTTCCCCTTCCACTCCCTCTTTATCTAACTTTTTAATTAGGATCAGATCTTTAGTTCCATTTAAGATCTTAATAGGAATGTCTGAACTGGTCGGCCATCGACTGGAAGACTGATCAGAAGCCAGTGATAGTTCAATATCGCCATCAAGTGATGCATTGCCGATAACCTGACAACAAGTTTAACATAATTTTAGGCTCTATTTGGAAATGAATTTTTAATTACTATAATAAATATTAAATATAATTAATCATTAAAATTAATAATTCATAAATAACTGGTTTTCTTTGAAAATCAATTACGAAACTGATCTGTCGTTTTCAAGATTTCAAGATTTGTGTTATGAGTACTTCTCTCACAAAAAAGATATTTCTTAACTATTTTGTCAACAAAACTACTTATCCGTGAATTTAAAGTAATTTGAATGTGATTTGAATGTCAGGTTCAGTCAAAAAAATAATCGATTCAAATGCTTTTAAATTTGAAATCACTCAGACATGAGACTATTGACAGTTTTTACCCTAACTCAATTTAATTTTAATTATTTCAAATTTTAATTCGAGTTTTGATATCATTTTTTTTAAATAAGAAAATATTTGTCAAATATTTGGACCAAATATTGTCTTTATTTAACTTCATTTGTTTTAATCAGAAGAAGTGATGAGATATAAATCGCTGCGAAAGACATTAATATTGAGACTCTTATCTCAAATCAATTCTTTTGTAACGAATTCGTGACTCAAAAGTGTAGTGACTATTGAGAATATCGGGTAAAACGATGAGATTTTCTTCTTCTCACCGATAATAAGGGCAACATTTTTATGTTATATTCAGAGCCATAATAGATAACAAACGGCATCAGAGGCTCTAAACTACATAATTGAACCCAAATAAGAGATAGTTTGCGATAACCACTTATCGAGCGCTTTATTTATTGCCTCACATATGAAATGCTACTGAATTTGTGGCTTTCCATACACTCATTGCATTCATTGAACTGTTTTTTATTCAACGTTTGAAACAATTAAAGCCATTTATTATAAAAAAAAACATTTGAAAGTTGTTTGATATGTAAGAAAAATAAGAAATAATTTATTTAAAAATAGTTTTAAATGTTATAAAATTAATGCTATTTTGTGTCGAATTAAAAGCGCATATAATTTAATGAATACTGTTTTCTCGGTTACAGTTTTGCTAAGTTTGTTGTCTTACGAAAGGAGTGCTGAACTGAACTCAGCATATAATGGATATAATCGGCATTTCTTTGAGGAAAAGAATTGTTTTTATTATTTTTTAAGTCAAACTTCAAAAACAGTGGAAACAGTGATTAAAGCGCATCATTAGAGCCTCATTTCACAAGACAATAGCTAACTAGGACTAACTAGCTCAATTTCCCTCTGTTTGTGTTCGCTTTGGGCTTACTTCGCCTCAATGGCTCTACCGTTAAAAACATTTGCAATCGATTGAATCGAAAATGATTTTTCAATTAAAGCATTTCTCAAAACCAATTGTTATATAATAAAATTGAACGATTCATCCTAATATTCTATTGTTTATATTTACCTTGATACTTCCAATTACACTATTGACAGGTAGGCCTTCATTCACAGTAAATGTTTCGGATGATCCTCCGTGTGATAGAAAGCACAGGTTATCCTGAGTTGAACTTAAAGCTGATATAATTTGGACACAAATTATTGTAGAAATAAATTTTAATTCCGTTGAATACATTTCAACTGATTTAATAAATTATACAATTAATGAGAAAAACATTTTAATCGCATTAGAAAGCGATTGGATTCCCAGGAGAGTCAGTTCTGACGGTTCTGTCGTTCAATGCATTGCTTTTTGTGAGAACTTTACGAATGATAAGTGTTTTGAGAGTTTCGATGCATTCGAGTTCACTGTTCACTATATACTGAAGGGAACAACAATTTATGCTTCTATTCAGGCATCCGCTCAGGTATGGAGTAGTGAGTGAGGCCGTTCCTACAGCCTATGTAATGTTGTTCTGCTAGGATACCAGTTTCAACACAATCCCAGGTATAAGATATACAAAATATGTTACAACACTCACAACAGTCCATTAATTTGGAACCGCCCGTCAGTCACGACTTTGAGCGAAATAAAAACAAAGGACGTCCCTAAGTGTCCAACGACTTCGATATCCGATGGAATCGCTGGGAATGGATATAAATATTTTTAAATTTGTGAGAAATTTAGTTAATCTGATAATAAATTGAGTCATTTCTCAAAATATCTCTCATATGAATGACATTACAATTGAAATGTTTCCCAAAATTTTTCATTCATTTGATTCAGAATTCGTTGATTCGTTAGAAAACAAAATAAAAAACAAGAATTTGATCTCTTTTGTAGTTTTTTTCAATTATGGTCATTCATTTTAATTGAAACCTGCAATTTGTGTCAAGTGGTTCACGAGTTCAAAGGGCGGCATCACTTCATTTCACTTTATTTTCATGAATTGAATAAAAAAAAATTGAATTCAATTTCATTTGTATTTATTTGAGGAAAATTCAGTTCAAAATAAAACTGAAATACTCTATCATTTTGAAGACAATACAATATTTTGTTAGAAAATTTTTGATTCATCAGATGATAAGATGACCTAATCTCAAAAATTCATTGCAAGGAATAGATCGGAATATTTTCACAAATATTCTTATATAATGACAGCAATAGTTTGCAAAACAAATACAACACTTTTAATGGCATTCATATCATTAGTCTTAATCTTTTGTTTACGTTTTGCTACCTGTGCTCTGCCTGTGATCTCCACCCACACGAAAACTAAGTGAAGCCATCGCTTCCGAGTTTTTAGTTATTGACCAGAATTGCAGGGATTGGCCGTCAGTTTTAATTAATGGTCACTGACTTGAGTTGCCTGTACTCTACCGTTCCTTCAAGTGTTGAGAAGTATGTATTGTCTGCACTTATTTATATTCTTCAAACATAAGAGCACTTCCTAACCAACCAAACGATTGAACAGCGAATCAAAAAAAGTTTATAACTTTTTTAATATGAGTGTATAATACTAGGATAGCTAAGATAGCTCTGGGCATTTTATTTAATTTTCGATAAGCAGTTGTGCCTTATTTATGCCTTTCATTCAAAGTCCTATTTATCTGTAGTTTTCAGACAGTATTCACAAAATAAAATTTTCGTACGAAAGAGAGGGACAGGTATTATGTTTTATATTGTATAATGGCGTGTATGGGAAAGCCATGGAGGGGTTCCGCACCAAAGCTTCTATTATTGCTCCTGTCTCTCCTCATATACCTACCCCTGTCTTCGTTGCCCACTCTATGCCTGTCTTAGACTAACTCAAGATTTCTCACACTATTAGTCCATTACTATGTCTGTGCAGAACAGATGCCTAAACAGATGTTCCCTTCGCTCTGTATATAAGTAAAAGTCAAACAAAAATAAAAATATAATTTCATTATAAAGTGTAACGAAAGCATAAATGTGAGAAAAGTTGTAGTTTTATTCAAAACCTTACATTTTATTCTCTTATTTCAATAATTATTATAATTACTTAATATTTAATGCATTTACTTTCATACGAATAGACACTACTAATGGATATTCTCTTTTACTTTCAATTAATTTAATGCAAATAACACTAAAAAGTGGATCTCAATTGAGTATTCATTTTGGATGAGAGCCGTCGCACAGCTTTGTTTCAAATTTTGATTTCTATCACAATTGTGTTTCTATTGCTGAGAATACCTATGAATACAATTCCTGTCATTTCCTGTAAATAATATTAAAACTTTCAGATATCACAGGAATTGTCGCTCTATTGTTGTTCAGACACCAGTCTATTCAATGTCTATTCAAAAACAGAAAAAAATATTAATATTATTATTTCGCTTCAATTATGACAGCCTCTGACCATATCTTAGGGAATATTCATTTGATTTTCATTTGAATGGATTTTTTTTCGTCTTTCAATTGATAATCAATTCAATCAAATGATTGTGAATTCAATGTCAAAGACTACAATCAAATCAAATTAGTTTTATTTCAATACAATAATAATAATCAAAAATATTTCAAAATAATGATGAAAAGGAGGAAAAGGTTTTCACAAATGAGTTGAAAATCTTTGAAAACCAGTTTCCCATTAATTACCATAAAATAAAGATATATTCCGTAGAATAAAATGATTTTATATGAAAATTATTAAATAATTTTAATGACTTATTTATTCTTGTTTTTCCATTTTTATGAATTCTTAATAAGGATTTTCTCAAATAAATTTTTTTGAGGTTTGAGTTATTGCTTGGATTACGAGAAGCACTCGATTCTGTTCGTCATGTTTGGGATCTGAACAACAGTTTAATAGTTTATTAAAAACTAATCCAATACAATGAGCTACTGAATGGGATGCACTTGACCTCGAGTACAATTATATTTTATATTAAAAAATGCAAAATTTTCAGATAATATCTTATCATGACTTCTAACTATACTTTAATTATTCAGACAATACAGACATAAGACATAATAATTACTTATTTCTAAATAATTGGGAAAATCTTAAAAAAAGTTTTACGAATCAATTTGTCATCGTTTCCACTCTTTTTATTGAAACCCATTAAAACTCTTTGAATTTTTCCAAAACTGATTGATAGGAATCTCTGAGACGTTGGTTGAGAAATATGTCAACGATTTTTGGCTCAAAAATATGTCCGCAAAAACTGGTGAAGAAATTAAGGCTTTAAATGTGAGAATCGATTTTTAAACTTTACGCTTAAAACCTCATTTGATTTCTGCCAAAACTGATTGATTTTATTTATATTTTTATTTTTATTGATTAAAAACAAAAACATTTTTATTATTTTTGGAAATCATTTAAACGATAATTTAAACCAAACATAAAAAATAATATTATATTTAGTCATTGAACTGAAACTATTGAATTCAACAATAAATAATGAATTGTATGCTCTTTGTTGGTCTGATTTCTCGTTATTTAACCATTTTTTCAGTTTCTTCGTCAACACAATAGACAAGCCTTACATCAAACCTATTATACTGTTGTCAGTCAATGGGATTTTGCAACGAATATAACACAACATAATAGGGAAAGACTCGTAAGACTTATACATTTCTATTCAATCCTTTATTCATTTGCCTCACAATTGAAATATTTTGGTTTTTAAGTATATGATTTCATATTAAACCTTGCTCATTTACTTAGAATTTCATGACAAAAGAGCCATAAAATAAGTTATTTTTAAGAAATAAAACATTTTTAAAATGAAAGTCAATTCAAAACTCCTTCGGCGATGAAATTCTAAATATAAATATAGTTGCGATCAATTCAGTCAGATTTGAATTTATCCTAGATAAATAGATAATAAAAATTAACAGAACTAATGAGAAATTCCCACAAATGCTCTGATTATTCTGAAAACCCATTTTGTTATATAATTATATCAATGGATTAATTTTGATATTAAGTCTCCAAACGAATGAATTAACAAAAAAATTAATTCTTATGGGAATTAACTTTCAGTTAATGACTGAATAATTTGATTATTGAACTCAATTACGGATTAATTATTTACAGCTGAAAGAGACACAAAATTTTAACAAATTTCAAAAACAAGAGTCTCTTGAAGCCAAAAAATTCAACTGGGTAAAATTAGGTAGAATAACCCAGAGGCTGTTGAAAAAAATTGCATTCATAGGAACTGCAGCTTTGGAAGGAGAGGACAGTGTTTCGGTAAAAAAAGCAAAACAATAAAATATGTGTTAATTACAGTAATTTCCGAAATTGTCATTCAGTTCACTAAAGCTCTGAATGAAATGCAAACCATTTTTAGTACAGCGAAGGTATGCATAGCAGGCAAATGCGGGCTTCAATTGGACCCTGGTATGAATTATGATCCCTGTTCTCTTTAATCAGTCATAATTGCCATTAATTCAACTCTTGCATAGATTTGACGGAATTAATGGCAAATTCTGTTAATTATTCACTACTGACAGAAGTATGGGTCAAATGGAGAGACGCTTCGGGTAAACAAATGAGGGACAGATTCATAGAATATTTGGCTCTGGGTAATAAAGCGGCACAACTTATTGATTTGAAAGATCAAAGTAATAAATTAATTAAATTCTTGATTGTGACCAACATTTTCATTGATTGTATTTATGCTAATATTCTTTAAAAGAGTTCAAAACTCTTTTGGATTTATGGCTCTTTCAATGGGAAACGCCTGACATTAGGCAACAAATTGAAAGACTATTCAAACAATTACTGCCATTCTATGAGAGACTTCACGCATACGTAAGAATCAAACTAAACGATGCATTTCCGATGAAAATGCCAAAAGACAAGACAATTCCCGCACATCTGTTGGGCAATATGTGGGCCCAACAATGGACTCATGTCATCGAATCGGTTAAAGGCGTCGATCCTTATCCAGAGATTCAGACAATTGATGTGACGAAAGCCCTCAGAAGTCAAGTAAAACAAAAATAAGTTTTGCTTTCAATTTCTTAAAACTGAAAAATGAATTCTCAACAGAACTATAGTCCCATAAAAATGTATGAATCGGCAGAAAAATTCGTAACTGATTTGGGTTTCGAACCCATGACTCCCAACTTTTGGAACAAATCTATATTTGAAAAACCAAACGATGGCAGAGATATTGTCTGGTAATTGATTACAATTAAATATTTGACCAAATTTATAACCAATCCAAACATTATCAAATCAAAAGTAAAAAAATGATAAAATGCCTGCATTTAATTTATTCTAGCTAGTTTATGTACGTTATTAATCAGGGTATTATTTTGCAAAAACAAAATGATTTTATTTAACTCTTTTGTTCGCCTCTGAAACAGTCATTAAATTATTTTTATTAATTAGAATCCATTAATTAATGGTTAAAATTAATTACATAAAAATTAATACAAAAAAAGTGAAAATAGTTTATAAATATTTATTTTCTTAAAAGATTATAATTAAAGTCTCAAAACTTCAAACAAAAACTCAATAAATTGCAAAAAAAGAGATTTAAGTAAAACGATTTAGTATTTAATAGTTTTAAAAATTAAATGCTTTAAAGACTTTTAACTTTTAAGTAAACAAAAAACAAATGACTGTTTGAGAGAAAATTTTTTCACCGGAAGAGTTCAAAACTCTGGAAATATATTTGATTTCTCGAAAGACAAACAAATAAATAAAAACTTCTATAAATTTAAAGTAATTTTGTTTTGGGTTGTGTTCTCTCAGTCACGCGTCTGCCTGGGATTTCTTCGTTGGGGACGACTTCAGGTATGCTTTAGATTTTGTTTTGCTTTTTATGAGTTCTGATCAAAAACTGATTCGCATCGCTCAGAATAAAACAGTGCAGCCAAGTGAGCATGGACAGCTTCATAAGAGCTCACCACGAAATGGGTCACATACTCTATTACATGCAATACAAGGAGCAACCGATGCCTTTCCGTGAAGGCGCTAATCCGGGTCAGTCAGCTGTCGCTACAAAAGCATACTTTCCTTAAATATATTCATTCTTTAAAATTATGATAAAACATAGGATTTCACGAAACAATCGGAGATTTCTTATCGCTGTCGGTCTCCACACCTAAATATCTGAACAAATTAGGACTCTTTGAGTTGAATGAGTCGATGGATATGAATAAAACCAATTTGAAGTTTCAGATGAGAATGGCTTTGGATAGAGTGGTGTTCCTTCCCTTTGCATATCTTATGGATAAGTGGCGTTCAGATGTATTTTCGGGTAAAGTCTCGACAGGAGACATGAACCGGCACTGGTGGCAACTCAGGGGACAATATCAGGGAATATCACCACCGGTTAGGAGGAGTGAGAATGATTTTGACCCAGGTGCTAAATATCACATCGCAAACAGTGTTGAATATATGAGGTATTGTTTTGCAGATTGAATATCAGTTTTTCTCAAAATTGATAAAAATTAAATTGAATCCAATTATAAGAAAGTTTTTTTTAAATCCAAAAAATATCTTTCAATTTGATTGAACAGGTATTTCGTGTCTCATATTCTTCAGTTTCAATTGCATAAAGCGATTTGTGGTTTGGGACAAAAAGATGTTCCACTCTATGATTGCGACATCGATGGTAACAAAAGGGCCGGAAATATACTGAGGCATAGATTTCAATGTTTTTTTATTTTCGTATACTTTACTCATAATTCAAAGTAATTTTAGGAAAGTCTTAGAGAAAGGATCTTCAGAAGAATGGCCCAAAATATTGGAACAATTAACTGGCGATAAAGAGATGAGTGCCCAACCATTACTTGAGTACTTCAAACCATTACAACAATATTTGAACGAACAGTTAGAGGGGGAAGACATCGGTTGGAACTATTCAGGTATTCATGAATTAAACAAACGATTAACTCATTTAATAACACTTTGATTATAAATATTCATTTCTATTGTATTAATCGATAATTTATGTAAATTTTTTTTCAGTTGACGACTATTTTGATTCAACCGTTGCCTCAAATCTTTGGTTCAATAGATTTAAAAACGTTTTGATTCTCATATTATTCTCAATCATTTTGATCAGTTTGATCTTGGTAATTATATTTCAAACAAAAGCTGATGGGAATTATAAAAGTTTCTGAACCGATATTTTCAAATATAAATCCGAAACAATTTATTAAATGTCAAATATTTCTCAGAATATATATTGTTTTTCATATATTGCTGTCTATTATTGTTTGAATCATTTGAAATGAGATCATACTTGAGATCAGTTCCTCATAAAAGAAACGAAAGAAAAAATAATACCTAAAAAATGGGTCAAAACTCATTCAATAACTTATAAAAAATGAAATGACATTTAAGTCTATTCTCATTCAAAGAATATATTCATTCGTTTATTTATTTTTCATTTCGTGTATTAATTTGAATAAAATATTTGATGTGAGAGTCAATACTTGAGTCCGTTTGTAGTTTCAATCGATTAATACAAATACAATAAAAACATTAAAACAAATGAATGAAATGTTAACACGATTTGGCAAAACATCAGGTCATGAATTGGATCACTATTTCCAGGATTTGTTCTTTCAATTCAGGAATTCGTAAAAATCATCTCTTGTTTGAAGTAATGGACTGTTAAATACAATTCTGATAATATTTTTCATAAGATTATTTAGATTTGAATAATCACACAATTAAAGAGAAATGACCAAGCAAAAAGTAAGGAGATCCAAAACTTGGTGAAAAAATGGCAGAACCTTGGTCATCTCTGGTCTTAAACGAATAATAAAGAAAAACAACTAATTTTCAAATATTTACTCTAAATTATAGCCTTGGATCACAAAACTTATAAACATTAAAACGATTTATTGAATTATTTTTTATTTTTTTTGAAAAATGATTAAAAATTTGTTGAAAACAATAGATATAAAGACATTTAATATAAAATTAAATTCATTTCTCTAACAAATAATTTAAATGATTACCACTTCTATTGGATATTGTATTCAAGTTTTTAATCTTTTCATTGTATTCGTTATTTTTGTTACTCATTTGAATTTTAATGTCAAGAATAAGAGCGAAGGTTTGAATTATAAGATTTTATAACAAATTGAAGTAAATATAAAAATATGAATCATTCAAATCATTCAAACGAAACATTTCTGAAAATTATAAAACGATTTCATTATCGCTGAATGAAAGTCAAGAGATGTTAAGACAAAGTGTGGGAAACATTTAATTTCAAATTTTCCTCAATCTATGCAACACTTTCATAAACAGTGAAGACTATTATTTGAATTAATGTGGAATAAATTATGTGTGTTATGCCATAGTATGTGTATGTGTGTGTGTGTAGGGTGAAATTAGTTTGCATTCAACTCAATATTATTTCATATAAATAAACGAATTGTGTCCCCAATTATCTCAAGAAAGACATTTCGTTTTGACTATTTAAAGAAACTTTACCACCTTAATAGTTTATCGCATACCATCTTCATAATTAATGAGAGAGAGAGAGAGAGAGAGAGAGAGAGAGAGAGAGAGAGAGATCCTAGTTTAGGACCTCAACTTGGTTTTAATGATTAATCCCTCGATTCTCCAGATTTTCTTTTTTATTCCAATTATTTTTGTCGAAAGAGAACTAAAATTAGAAATTTTATTCAAATTTTTAAAAACAAAGACTAATATTTTAATCCTTAGATTACTTAAGAGTTAAAAAAAAGTATTAAATTTATTTATATTTGAATTTGACATTAATTTCCAAAACTATAATTCAATTTCATTATCGCCGAACACAAGTGAAAGTCAAAAAGATGTTAAGACTAAGACTAAGTGTGGGAACCATTCCAAGATTATTTTGAAATTATTTCTCAAACATTTATATAAACAGTGAAACTATTATTGTTATAATGAAATTAATTATTAAGGGGTGAAATCAGTAACTAATGGAGTGAATACAATTTGGTACAAATAAATTCAGCACAGAATAAAAGTGTTGTCCCAAATAGTTTAATGAGAAAAATGGGAAAAATTAATTTAAAAATTGAATAATTCTATGATTTATCACATATTCCTATCAAAAGGCGGTTTTGTTTTTTTCGATTCAAAAACAAATTTCTATTGAATTTTCATATCATTAAGTATTTCGATAAAAGCATTATTTAATCGGATTATAATTAAATCAGTTTTAAAAGTCTTTTATAAATCAATAACTTTCGGCGATTCAACAAAAAAGAGTTTAAACAAAATAAAAATCGATTTCATTGAATAATAACAATATATTTGCTTAAAATTGATTAATGTTTACCAGAATCAGTGCAAATGATCCGGTTGTGAGAGAAGTGAACTTATCTCACCTCAATGTTTGCACAAAACACTTAACTGAACCTCTCTTTCAAATTGATCTATTCACATTTAAATTGCTATTCTGACTAACTTGATGTGCCCTATTTCAATTTACTATTGAAAAATTAATATTTCGAAAGTAAGAATAATTTTTCAATTAACTTGATCAATTGTCGTCAAAATGAATAGAAGTTAAAAATGGATTGATAATATTCCGGATCATTTTATCGATATAATGACTTTTTGATGCATGACTTAAAAAATTAGATTTAATTGAATTCTGTTTTGAAAAATTGATTTTAATTTGTTTTTATTTTTTAAAAACCGATTGAATTCTTAAATCTGTTCAAAGATTTTGAATAAATTAATAAAATTTTTTAAAAAGAGTTCAAAAACTTTTAACTTATTTTTATTACTAATTAACAGTAATTGAATTGAAGCCCAAATTTAAATGTTTTAAAATGAGTTCAGTTTAAGTGTTTTCCATTAATCAAGAGTTGAACTGAATTTTTTCAATTATCAAAAGAATTTGAATCAAAAAAAGAGAGATTTCAACAAAACTTATCTTTATTTGAAAATTAGTGGAAAAAAAGTCAAAAGAAAATTCATGTTTTCGAGTCGTTATCCAAACAAAAAGCCTTTATTTTGAAAAACTGAATAAAAGCCAACTCTTCTCTAATAATTGAATAATAATTGTTTGTAACAAATAATTTCAAAATAGTTGACAACTTTTTCAATTGAAATAACAATTGGTTTGTTTTAATAGAAAATTGAGTTTTCAATAAAAAATTGAATCAAATTTTGTGAATCATTTGCACCATTTTTTGTAGTTTTTCTTCGTTGCGAATAATGTTTGCTTTTGTTTGACTTATTTTCTCGATCTGTTCCCTAATATTTTGGTCCAAAACATTCAATTCTTCTCTAAATGGTTCCAATTCTGCGAGAGTACTGTTTTGGGATTTTTCCAGTGACTGCACATTCCGTTTGTATTCTTCCCGCCATGTCTTCAGCTCAGATAACATCGAATCGATGTCTTCCTGAAGATAATCCAAAACCTTTCCCAAAGGGTTTGCCGTTTGGCTCAAAGATTGTATCGTTTGACGCAATTTTTCGATATCTCTATTTGTTTGTCGGATCGGCTTTTTGTCATCTTTTGTCAGATCTGATGATTGATTGCCTTCGAGTTCTTTCTTAGTGTCGACCAATTGCTTAACTAAACTTCCCTTTTGTTCAGTCATTAAATCCGATTCTAATCTATCATTAGATTCGAGTTCTTCCGATTGAATGACATTCGTTACAATGAAGTCCTGGTCGTTGTCATCATTAGTCAGGTTCTCAGTAATTAAGTTTTCCACAGGTTTTGCATTAAGTAAACGAAGTTTCTCTTCAATGTCCGCCTCCACTATCTTCTTGTCTTCAATGACTTTGGGTATAACTCTGGGCGGAGCGGGACGTGAGCTGCTCGGGCGGGCAGAGCTCCTCTGGTGACGCGTCGGTGGGCGCGTTGGTGGACGCGCTGTCGGCGCTGTCGGAGGATTTTCAGTCACTAAACAATTAAAAAACAATTTACGAAAAGATTATCAGAAAAATCAATAACGAATCGATTGAATGCCTCTCCACTTAATGTTTGCCTAACTTTTTGTTATTTTATTTATAGGTTTTGTTGAGATTACTATTTGTTTGACTGAATGACACACTGTTTGCTGTTCTCAAATCAAAAAACGATTTGTGCAAACATTCAGATAATGATTAGTTTACCTGAATTTTGAGTCACATTTGTAGGTAATGTTGTTTTGGTGGCAATTTTTTGTCGGACTGTCTTTATTTGATCGACTTCTGGCTTTTGCGCAACAATTTGATCGGTTTCTGCCAAACCATTAGTGTTAAGGTCTGTAAGTTTGGTCTGTTTTGTCTGTTTGTGTAGATATTGATCATTAGTGTCGTCGTCTTTATTATGACTTTTGGGAGAGCCGTCTGAGACTGACTCCGGTTTCCATATATTTCCGTTTAAACCATTTTCGAGTAATTCTTGTTTGGATTGTTTGAGTGAATTGTTTTCTTCTTTGTTTGTCGAGAGTTGAGGCGAAGTCCTGTCTTTTGCCTCTTTTGCTTCAATTACTTCTTTTGATTCTATGGTTTCATTCATTTGATTCTTTCGCTCGGATTTCGTTTCTTTCGTTTCTTTCGTTTCTTTTTTTGTTGTTTTTGTATTGTTTGAAGTCTTTGTGTTTTCATTCAAAGCTTTCTTTTTATTGTTATTACTATTAGAAGTGCTGTTCTTTTTGGTTGGTTTCTCTCCGTTCAGGACTTGTTTGACGGCATCGACCGAAGACTTCTTCTCAATCACAGCTCTGGCCATAATCTGAAGCCATTCATTAGTTTTGTCGACTTCCAGTCCGGCAACGATTTTGGAGGGCTTTACGGTCAGGACATCGCCGGTAATGAATCCTAAACCAAAATGTTATCAAATTTTTTCAATTCTCTCGTTTCAGAAAAAAGTTAATTACAGTTAAAGTGAAAATTGTTTTGAATTTAATGAGAAGTTCTGTAATTCATTTGAATTTATATTAATATCGTGTCTTAAAAACAAAATTAATAAAAACTAAAATCTATTCAATTAATTGATATTTGAAAGGCATTACGAAAAATGCAGTTCTTCTTAACATACGGGAAGACTACATACGGGAAGACTACATATAAGTCTTATAAGACTACAAACCGGTTGCGTCGATGGCTTTCTGCAAGAATGCAATTTTCGTGTCCTTTTCCTTCACATTCTCTGCAATCATTTCATTGTCTTTATAGAGATCTTTGAGAAATCCATGAGTTTTTATAATCTATTGGTTCGGAGAAAAAAAATTTCATTCAGTTCTTCGATTAGATTCGGCACAGAATATGTATTGACTGAGACTCACACTTATGATCAGGTCGTGAATGAATCTAAACGGAGGTCTTTTCAATAATTTCTCGCTTATCGCCGGCTTTTTCACAATTTTAGTCAATAATTCCTGACTTGCCTTGATTATTTTTGGATCTACTTCTGAAGCCATCACTCATTCCTCAAATTATTTCGCATTTAATTCTATAAAACTTTGTTTTCAATACAATTGTGTTGCTATGCGTTACATAACGTATTAGTCTTGAGTTCATATCAATCAATACAATTGTTTTCGAAGAAAGAAATTATATTTTTAGTAACACTTTTGTTAGCCTTTGATTCGATCAAAGAATCAAATATTTTATAAATATTTGAATCAATTTTTCTTTTGGTTTAAAGAATTTGAGAAGAAATCGCTTTTCCATAGATTTCAATGGATTTCAATCAAATTCTGTGAATATAACAGAAATGAATGCCATCTATCGATAAATTATTTTCAAACTATTTTCTCTATTTATAGTCAGTATATCATAAGATGCGACACTTTTTACCACTAAATGTATGCAATTTTTGTCTCATCTAATGTGATGTCGACTATAACTGAATGTTTGGATTTTAGCGATACTTGAAATCCAATCCAAATGCCATAAAAGGAGGAGAAGTGAAGTCAAACACAAAATTCAATCAAAGTTTAAATAAATGATATTTTAATTGAATTTAAGTTAAATATTGATCCGAAAAATGCCTGAAATACTAGATTTGGATGAAATTGATTCAAAAGTGTTGTCATTCAAAGAAGAGGGCAATCGGTTGATAAAAGTGGGCCAACATTTGGATGCAGTCAAACAATATCTAAAAGCTTTGGATTTAATTGAAAAATGTTTTAATGAAAAGACATTCCAAACAAATCGATTAAATCTCTATAAAAATCTGAGTTTGGCTTATCTTAAGCTCGAAGACTACGACAATGCCATCAGTTATGCCTCAAAAGCACTAGAATTGTGTCCATCAGATGTCAAGACTTTATTGAGAAGATCTACGGCTTTGGAAGCGATTCAAAGATATTCGGATGCCTTCAAAGATGCGCTCAATATTCAGAAGTTGGAGCCAAACAACACATCCATTCATTCAGTCCTCAGAAGACTTAATATGAAACTCCAAGAAATGGCGAAACAGAATTCAAGTACTTCCGTAAGAATGACACAAATGTTGGACTATTTGTCTGATGAGACTCTCGACAATCAAAAGCGGTTACAATCGGCCAATAATTTACTGGTTTTGGTTCGAGAAAAGGCCTCAAAGAAGCTCTTCATTGAAATGAATGGTTTGAATGCTTTGCTAAAAGTTTTTCAATCGAAATGTGATTCAGAGATCAAAATGTCTTCAGTCAGAACTCTGACAGAATTGGCCAACAATTCAGTTGAAACTTCTTTAGATATACTGAAAGTCATTAAAATTGATTTTTTGATTCAAATTCTGAGCGAAATGTTTGTCGAAGAGAACATAATTACCATTCAATACAATATTCAGACACTTCTCGAGTCTTTGTCCGGTTTTTGTGCCAAAGAAGAGAAGAAACCGAACGAAGAACTGATGAAATCAAATGAAGAACAAATCAATTCAATAATGACAGCACTCGTCAAGAACTCAACCAAACGAATGATGAGCGGAGAGAGTCGTGACGCCATTCTTGAGCTTTTGATAACAAACGTAGACTTCAGTGCATTGAATTGGGGCCCAAAACTCGTCCAAATGGATGGACTCTGGAATCTGTTGGAAATCGCTTCAGAACTGGAAGAAGTCAAATATGAGAGCGGAATGAATATCACCGCCAATACGAGAACACATGTCTCCCTCCTATTGGACAGAGTATACCTCTGCCACGACTTTGACGCCGCCCGACAGCAATATATCGAAAAAGTTATGAAATTCATTAATTCTAAACTCAAAGGAATGGATATCGAGGATAAAGTGAGGGCAACGGCAGCCATCACTGCCTTATTAATGGGTCCGCTCGATGTGGGCAACCATTGCTTGGCTCAGACGGGAGTCATGGAAATGATGTTAGTTATGGCCGGTTCTGACGATTCCGTCCAACAGTGTGTGGCCGCCGAAGCTATTATTGCGGCCGCGTCTAAGAAAGACAAGTGCACGAGTCTCGCCTCTATGGGCGCCGGGATTCTCAAAAACCTGTATAAGTCAGCCAACGATCGAATACGAGTCCGCGCTTTAGTAGGTCTCTGCAAATTGGGTTCTGTCGGCGGAACCGATGCTTCCATTCGCACGTTTGCCGACGGATCCACATCTAAACTCGCGAAGGCCTGCAAACAGTTCCTAATTAGTCCTTCAAAAGACAAAGACATTAAGAAGTGGTCAGCGGAAGGATTGGCTTATCTGACACTCGACGCCGATATAAAAGAAGATTTGATTTCAGACAAAGTGGCCGTCACTGCTTTGGTTGAATTGGCCCGAAATGGAGACCTTTCTGTACTATTCGGAGTTGTGACCACTTTTGTGAATCTGACCAATAGTTATGAAAAGCAAGAAGTAATCCCCGAAATGATAGAATTGGCCAAATTTGCTAAACAACACGTTCCTGAAGACCACCCCAAAGATAGTCAGGAGTTCGTAGAAAAGAGGTGTCGACTGCTTTGCGAACTGCAAGTCGTTACGGCTTTAGTGGCTTTGACTAAATCCCAGAGCAAAACGAGTCGTGAAATGATTTCCCGAGTCTTTAACGCCATTTGCGAACAACAGGACTGTCGCGGAATTGTTGTACAACAGGGAGGGGTCAGAGCTCTCCTCAAATTATCGCTCGAAAATAATACTCCGAATGGAAAAAACTTTGCGGGACAGGCATTGGCCAGGATTGGGATCACCATAAATCCTGAGGTGGCGTTTCCAGGACAGCGTTGCGTTGAAGTGGTCCGTCCCCTCATCAATATATTACATCCCGACTGCAGTGGTTTACAGAATTTCGAAGCATTGATGGCATTAACCAATTTAGCTCAGGTCAGCCCTAGTGTTAGGTCCGGTATATTCAAAGATCACGGCTTTTCTCGAATCGAGAACTATCTCTACGAAGACCACGAAATGCTTAAACGCGCGGCCACTCAATGTGTCGCTAATATGATCACAAGTGAAGACGTTGTCCGACTCTATGAGGGCGACAACGATAGGGTCAAGTATTTAGTGATTCTGTGCGAAGAGGAGGACTTGGAAACGGTTAAAGCGGCGTCGGGTGCGTTAGCGATGTTGACGTCTGTCAGCAAAAAGTGTTGTAATAAAGTATTTGAGCCAAAGTGTTGGCGCGAAGCTCTCATTCAACTCATATCCAGCAAAGATTCAGACCTTTGCCACAGAGGGGTCTGTATTGCATACAATTTGATTGATTGCGGGGAAGATATCGCACAAAAAATCATTGAAACAGAAATTCTTGAGATTCTTATGGCTATCACTCGACCAGAAGTCGATGATATCGACCACAAAATCAAAGATATCGCCCAAAAGGCTCTACAGAGGGCTGAAGAACAACAACTCATTAAAAATGTGGACAATTTGCAGACAGAGTGAACCAATTCATCACTTAATTGTCTTCACTTCAATTGTTTTTGCATTTTCCGAGTCTTCCCTTTATATCATTGTTTACAATATTTAATGAGATTTTGTTATTTATATTGAATTTAGTCTTAAGTCTTATTTATTGATAAAAACTATTAAACCAAATAAAAACCGATTTCACAAAAAGCTTATTTGAATGAAATATTTCTTAATATGTGGGAGAGAGAGGGAGAGGGAGAGGGAGAGGGAGAGAGAGAGAGAGAGAGAGAGAGAGAAAAGGAATGCCAATCAGTAACTCACAAATCAATTCTCTTTCAAATCAAATTCTTTTAAGAAATGAATAGAATTTTATTGAAAAATAGCAATCAATTGATTAGAAGAGTCAATAATTTCAAAGAAAATTCAACAAAAGTTTATTAAACATAAGCAGACAATCAATCAATTTCTTAGAATTCCAAGAATAGAGAGGAAACTATTTTCAGGAACTCTAAAATTTTCCCAAACTTTTATGACTTTTATTAAAGACTTGAAGGGGTTTTTCAATGACATAAATTGACCCCAAAGTGACCAAACATATAAAGTAAATGTTTGACTGCTTTCAATCAGTTATAAATAGATTTGAGGTCAGTCTCTGTCTCTCGATAGCAAAAGTTTGCCGAAAATTCTATACAAATCCAGAAGAAAAGGAAAACCTATAAAAAGAAAACTTTTACTTTCGTTTCGCATTAAGTGTCAAAACTCTGAAAGGAAATGATTTTCAATTGTTTTAGCGGTAAATCATATCTCAAATTAAATCCAATTATTTATTTAAATCTTTTTCAGTTCTTTTATTGGCGACTGCCATCAGTTGTGGTCATATCGTCTCCCGATCGTTCTCACCGATTGTCCCGATTGTCCATGGTGTAGCACAGGTCCAGCCACAGCCACAGTTGGTACCTCTCAATGGTTTGCCGGTCTCATCGTTCAGTACTATCCAACAGCTTCCAGGGGTTCCTTTAGTTCAACGTTTAGTTCAACCATTAGTTCAACAATTAATTCAACCATTAATTCAACCTTTCGTTCAACCGATCGCAAGAGTGTCTGGAATCCCATTAGCAGTGAGCCGTCCATTCGTTCAATTGCCGCAAACTCTTCCTCAAAACTTTTTAAGTCATCCCCGAAATGTTCAATTGTTTGTCCCACAATCGATACCATCGGAATTGTTGACAATAACAGGACAACAGCGCGTCGTTCAGCCATTAGTTCAAACCTTTCAGAGTATACCCATTCAGTCAACAATTGTATCGCCGGCACAAAAGATCAGGACTCAGACCACTGTTTTGGAATCCGCTCCCGTTATGGCACCGATTCCCAGCCCTGAAGTACCCGCTCCGCTCCAAACAGAATCGGTTCCTCAAATAGGATCGAACACAAACTTCGGGAGCACAGGATTCTCGACTCCTACCAAACCCCTGAACTTCGCCCCAATTTTGCCGGAAGTCAATGGAATGCCGCAAAACCAACAGAACAATCAAAACGTGGAACAGACCCCCGAATCCGTCCCACAAAAAATTGAAACTCCATTACCAGAAGTGAGTCAACCAATTGAAGGATCACTTTCTCAACAGCCGTCTCTATCTTTGTCTCAACCAATAACTGAGGAGAAAATTGAATCCCTTCCCCAACCCATGAATAGCCCCCAATTGACTCCATTAGAGAACACTGGAGTCAACAAACCGTTAAACAGTCCGTCAGTTGGACTCAACTCTTATTCATTTTAAATATAATAAAAATGAAATAAATTTCGATTAAAAAACTGTTTAATTGTTTTTCAAAAAAATGAATGAATGAGTGAATGAGAAAAATGAATGAATCAATTGAGAGAACGACTAGTAGTGGTCTATCCGTTTGAATAAACCAATTAATCGGTTAAAGCAATGAGTGCTTCGACAACACTTCCGTCGCACTCCCGGAGCTTCAGTTCTGCTGTAGTTCTCGGGATTTCCATTTCTTTCATCTATTTATTCATTTTAAACAAAATTAGAGAAAATAAGACAAAAAACAGACAAAACTAACGATGAGTTCGACGTCTTCTTTACGGATCACCACTTTTGCCAATTCCTTCTGTCGGGCGACCCTTTCGGCCGTTTCTTTAGACCGTTTGTCCCCAAACATAGACATAGCCTTAAGAGGAATGACATTTGAATATGAGTTCAAAATTTTGAACAGAATTGAGGGTAAAATGATTACTGACTCCAGCGATGCCTTCAGAAGAGATTTCGCGCTCCTCTTCAAAGTCGGTAACCTTTTCGAGGTCTGCGGCTCCGGAGTCATGTTTGGCCACCTTTTTGGCCACAGGTTTAGACACATCTTCGGTGTCACCGCTCTCTTCCACTCCATTCACTTTATTCTGATCCAAGTCTTCAGACATTATCCCAAAATAAAAACAAATTAAATAAAAAACTAATTAAAGACAACAAATGTATCAAAAATTATTTAATCGGAAAAACATTTGATTTGAGATTTGATTCAAAAAAAATCTTTTAATAAATAAAATGTGTTTTGCATTAAGTGTTGCATTCATTACGTAATTCATATATCAATCACTCGTTTATTAACGCAAACGTGGATTATATTCGTCACTAAATTACGAATAGATTTTCATTTCGTTTCAATTATTTATTAGCGAAAAGGGTCTCAAATATTCATCAAAATTGAAGACATTATTTGTTTTTAATATTTTTCATTTTTAATTGGGTTTTACAGAAACTAAGTTACAACGAAAAGACCCTTTTTTACACAAAAATGCTCAGAGCATTGTTCCAATTGAATCAAGGCATTATCATAATAGTATCAAGGCACAATTATCTATTATATAGAAAACTTAAAAAGAAAACAAAAATATTTTTATATTTTTGACATCAAATCCTGTTTTTGTTGAATTAAACAAATCTTTTTTGAAAATAAGAATTAAATCTTTAAAAGAGAAAAATAAGACTTCTTTAAGAACTGTAACCAAATATATCTTTGAATTCAATTTAATTTTCTTTTGATTAAAGAGAAAAAGGATTTAGTTTAAAATGAAAATTATTAAAATAATCTATCAACTATCTATCAACTACCTATCTATTAGCTATCTATAGTTTTGAGAGCGCAGAAAAAGTTGCAGGTATTGCCAGATGGTTTACTGTCAAAATTAGCCGGCAAAGAAGGATCCAAACTATGTCAGTTAAAAATGGACTTTTAAGCACTTAATTTAAGCCATTTTTCATTGATTTTCAATAGAATTGATACAAAAATTGTTGGTTTTATCTCAATTTAAAGCCAATTGTTTAATAATTTTGAGAGAGAAGTGTAGAGAAATCCCTCCCCTCATATAAATGGTAACGTCGTTTGTAATTACGATTCCATAGATATTGCTATCGATGTGAGAGACCTGTCGTTGAGTTAAATATTTTGTCCATTTGTTCGCTTCATATAAGCATTGGATTAAAAGCATGGCTTCCAATACAGGTCTGACTCTTAATTATTATTTAAATTAAATTTAACTAAATTTAGATTAAATATCGATTTGGATATAATGAGAGCAATATCTAGATCATTTTATTTACCTTAATTGGCTTTTATTTATAATGTATTTCCAAACAAAAGTGATTCCAATCGATATTCAACTTTTGAAACAATATTTTTAATTAATTTTAAAACAAATAATAATTAAAACAAATGAATGTTTGACTCAATTTGTTATGTCTTTAGGCAAAGGAAAGGCTAAAAAGGGGAATAAGAAGACGATGTCCTTGGTCAACTTCTTGGCCGAAGAGACGTCTGCCCCTCAAGGGTTCAATGTTGTCAACACTCGTAAAATAGATTGGGCCGACTCTATAGAGGATGATCTAGATGGTATCATATACACCAAGCAATTTAATTATTACTAAAACTATTTGTTATACTTTAAGACACATTTACCCTTAACTTCAAACGAACGGATACTACAAAAGTATTACTACCGTCGGCTCCGAAGGCCACCCGCGGACCGGATATCGATTTAACTCGAGTGCCGACAGACCCGCCCTTCAAAGCCTATGTCGGAAACCTTCCGTACGACGTGACTGAACAGGAGATCAATCGTTATTTTAGTAAATTAGAAGTGAGTCTCAAATTTGATTACAATTTAAACTGATTTTAATTTAAATTATTTTTATGTGAAAACAGGTAATAGACGTCCGTTTGCCGACAGTTGACGGACGGCAGAGAGGGTTCGCATACGCGGAGTTCGGTGACCGACAATCTCTAATCGAAGCCCTGGCTATGAATGGCGACACTTTCAGGAATCGTCAGATGAAAGTCGGACTTCCGGGGGACAGCGGTTTGACTCCATTTGTTCGCTAAGAATATGCACTCAATTATTGTTTTACTTTCAGAGAAAAATCGTGACTCAAATCGCGAGGAAAGAACCGACAGAACGACAGGCAATTGGAGGTCAAACCCTCGCGAAGATAACCCCCCCTCGCGAGACATGACTCGTGACACCCCTCGAGACACTTATCAGAGCTATAACTCGAGGAACGGATCGAACGATAATTCATATTCCGATCGAAATATGCAAAGAAACCGAACCGACGACTCCGGGTCTTACGGAAGAAGGTTTGATAACAACGACAGAGGATTCAGACCATCCAATGACAGGGGGTTTGACAGAGGATTCGAGAGGGGGTCTGACAACAGATCTAATAATTATTCCAATGATCGCGGTTTCGATCGACAGAACGACCGCGGATTCGATCGACCGAACAATCGATACGGAAATCGATTCAATGATAGGACCGACGGTTATGAAGAATCCCGCGATTATGGGTCGGAGTCTAACGACCGGTCGTATGGCTCCCGAGGTTTCGATGACTCCAATCGAAGTTCGAATCGAAATTTCAACGATAGAAGAAATGATAGGAATGACAGCAGACGTGACTATGGGTTCGATAGGAGGGGTCGGGACCAGCCTCGAGACGACTACGAAACTCGTGATAACACTTCTCCGACTCCAAAGGAAGAGGAAAAACCTAAAGAAAGACCAAAACTTCAGTTACAGCCGCGCTCTAAACCAATTGAAAAGAGCGACGACACGGCAGCCGCCAATTCGGCCATTTTCGGCGGCGCCAAACCCGTCAATACCGCCGCCAGAGAACAGGAGATCGAACAGAAACTTCTTAAAGAGAGGGAAGAATCTGACAAAAAGAGAGACACCTCTTCTACTGATGAGAGGATTCGACGCATTAGTTCCGGGAGTAATGTTAGCGGCAATTCTCGGTCCAGAAAAGGCTCGGATTCTGGCCGTGATTTTGAAGACAATTATAGGAATGGTTCGAATCGAAGCTCACGCTCTCGAAAGACAAGCGAAAGGAGTACCGAAAGTGCGCCCAAATATATAATGACCCGAAACAAGGAGTCATCCAACGCCTCATCAAAATACGTGACCGTTCGTAGCGATGAGACTCGTGAACAGAGGGCATACGGAAGAGGAAATAATAATCCCAACAATCGTTTTAATAATCCAAACAATAGTAGAGACGTGAGAGGGGGTCGACGAGAGAGGGATGGCGTCAAATCGGAAGCCAATCCGAGACCGCCCCGAATGAGCCAAAAATCAGACGAAGAGGAGGAACGAAAAGTTGTGAGTATTTTAAATTGATTTAAATTATTTATAATTGAAATAATGTTTTGTATGGAAGGCATATACGACTGCAAACAAATTCGCACATTTGCCGACTGAGGACTACGACGAAGACGACACCCCTTTAGGAGAAGCCCACAACACATCCGATTGAGTTTTAAATTTATTCAAATATTTTTTATTTCGACTTTTTTTGAGCAAAAGAAGACAATTATTAAACGATTGAAAGTAATATTTTGGCGTTTCTTTAATGCAAACAAAGTTTATATTTAATTAATTTTTAAATTTTTTGTCCGTTTTTTTCAATTTTGAGGAAATTCTTCGATTCGAATAACTATTGATTTATTGATTTATTAGAGGTTTTGCTCTTTTTGTTGAACTCTTTTAAGTTATTTTTGAGTGAATCGACAAAAACAATTGTCGATTGGTTTTCCAATTCGGCGCTAATTATTATTTAATAGAAATCTTTTTCAAACATTGAATTCAAACTAATAATCGATTTTTAAGAATTTAATATTAATTTGTAATTAATTATTAATAATTGAGTTATTCTTTTGTATAACAAGAGAGTTCTCTGTCTGTAAAACAATTGCATTGAATATAATTATAGCCATTCTTTTTGGAAGCTATGGAACCGTTGGCAGTGATTTGTCTGTCAATAAAATTATTGTATTTTAGTAGTAAAACCAAAAGCACCCGAAAAACATCTTTTTATCGAACATTACTATTATTGTCCTTAAAATTTGTATTATGTATTATAATTATAATTAATAGTTCGATACATAATAATAAAAATTATATTAATCTTAATATCAAAATGTCTCCAATCATTTCAACCCCAAATAGCAGAGGAACAGACCTTTTGGACAGCACTTCATTCGAATCAAAATTCAGATAATTATTAAACTTTTATTTCAAATAAATTTATTGATATATAAATTAATTCATTCAATGATTTGATTATAAAATTAAAATTTAATTCTTTTGTTAAGAATTGGACTTTCATTGAATTTATTTAAATTGAATTTTCTCTTCAAAACGGAACTCCTATTTGTCTTCCATTTACCGGAATTAATAACATTTCCGAACGACTGCTGGGGTTTAATTCCGGTCAACAAAACGGGATTACATAAGGTTTCGACGATTCCGGTGCCAACAACAGAGGGTCGACCCACTACTATACGCGCCGACGGAGACGACAAGTCATCACTTATTCCTGAAATTCAAAGTGAAATAAAAATTTGGTTTTTATCGAAAAATAATGTGAATACCGATAAGTGTTGCGCTCTTCAAGAAATTAGTGGTCGTCTCGAAAGTCATCGCCTGAATCGGCGAAACGCTTTCCATTGACTGTCTGTTCATTCCTTTGATTTTTCCGCTGAATGTCATATAATCAGAGATTAGAGACAAATGTCTTGAGTCGACGTGAATCCCATAAACGGCGAACACATTAGAAATCTCCCGCCGAAGAGCCGCAGCGCCGGCTTCTATGCCATACGTATTGGCGATCGCGTGGATGTCATTCGTGTAAATGCGGTTAATGTCAAAGATATGATCATAAGGGACGACATCTAAAAGACTGACCCCTTCTGTCTTCAAAAGTTTTGCAAAACTGTCGCCACGTTTGGAGGCATTCATATCTTTGACGAGGAATGCCCTCTCAATTCGTCCCACTTTATAAATATACGTACGTTTGGCCTCGTCTTCAATCAATGAACTCATATCTAATTTACTGTTAATTAAATCGTATTTGACTTTTATTCGACACCAATCCTCATGACTCGTATCAAAGTCATAGTCAATGATTACGGGACTTATGTTTTTCACTTTGTTTTGACGTTCGGGTCTTTGAGACTCCAGTTCCTGTCGTTTCAGTTTCTTTTGTCTCTTTCTAAGACTAATTCGATCTTCAATCGCAACTTCATTAGAGTTCAACTGTTCTGATGTATCACTCATTTCAACGACGATATCGTTTCCATTTTCATCAACTTCTTCGATATCAGAGTCGGGCACGACTTGGATCTCATCGTCTTCTGGGTCTTCGTATTCCTGGTCCTGATTGTGTCGACTCTTGTTTCTGAGTGCAGTGGTGTCCCCGTCGTCTTCCACAGGATTTTCCTCATCAGAACTCAGCTCTTCGTCGTTATTGTTGTTATTATTGACATTATTTTCATTGAAGTCTTCGTTAGTCTCTTCATTATTACCAGAATTTGGTCCTTTACTGCGAACTGCTGTCCGAACTCTGTTCGAGGTATCGAACAGTCCGTGAGATTTGGAAAGGATTTTAAACTTTTTATTAATCGATTCGATCAATATTTTGAAGAATTTATTTTCCATGAATTTTAAGATAAAACTCGGATTTGTATAACACTTATGTTTATAGACTTTTTTGGGCAAAAATTGAAACTTCAAGTCATAGGTTCGGAAACGCAACGAATCATTGATTTCAATCGTTTCGTTGACGTCAACGAACTCTAAAACATCAGACAATTTAACAGAACTCAGTCGGAGTCGCATTCGTTCCGCTTCTTCTTCAATATCTCCGTAAAAATTGTTAACAAAAGGTATATCCATAGAAGGGGTGGATATGTTTGGACTGGCGGTCATCAAAATCTCTCTGAGTCGAGGAATGCCGAGAGTGACGTTCATTTCACCCCTTCCGGCAAAATGGAAGGTATTGAGCGTCATCTGAGTGGAGGGTTCGCCCACAGACTGTGCGGCCAATAGGCCGACAGCCTCTCCCGGTTGACACAACGACTTCATGTAATAAGAATTCATTGTTCTCTGAAATTCTTCAGATGATATGCTGAGCGGTTCTAATGGATTGTCCAAAAGATTGTCACAATTTTTCGAAATATAGTTATTTATAATTGAATCCAATTTTTCACTGATTGACCCTAAATTCAAATCCGGGCGAAAAACACTAGTGATTGGGTCCGGACACGACTTCGCAGCGTTTCGATAGTACTTCTTATGCCTCTTCTTCAGTGTAAACCATTTGTCGACAATTTCTTGTTTCGTAAGTTTTTGTTGATTAAGATCTGAAGAGAACTTCAAAAACGGAGAAATCCTTTGTTTAAGAGAAAAGCTTCCGTTTTCTGTCAACCATTGGTCTACTCTTTGCTGATAAGAGTGGAGCTTCTCATCAGTCGTTTTCTCCAATACTTTCACTTCCCGTTCGGAAGGCTTTATAGAGTCGTTATTTTGAATCAAAATCGGAATAACTTTTTCTTTAATCATTTGACACTTAAGGATATCGAGTCCATCCTCTCCGTAAAGCAATTGAATAACACTTCCCTCACTATCCCTTACAGTTAGATCGTAATTGACTACCAGTCCCTCCAAATGCTTGATAAGACATCTCTGCAAATACCCGGAACGCGATGTCTTGACTGCGGTATCGATAAGACCTTCTCTACCGGCCATACAATGAAAGAAGAACTCTTGCGGTCGAATACCAGTCATGAACCGTCCGGCGACAAAACCTCCGGCTCTCGGCTCCGTTTCATACGGTTTGAATGAAGGGAGAGATCTGCCGGACATCATAAGAGGGACGCGTCGACCCTCTAATTCGATTTGACCCAAAAGACATGATATTTGAATGGCATTGACTGACCCTCCCTTAGCGCCCGCCTGTATCATCATTTGCAAGTTGTTGTCCGGAAACTTCTTTATAAGTCCTTTCGGAAGACAGACTTCAGTTATTTTATTATTGATTTCGTCGGTCTGTCCTTTCATTGATTTGTCCAATTGTTTCATAAAGAAGTCATTTTTGTTTGTGTGGGCGCTCTTCAGTTTGTCGAGAAGTAGTTCTTTGTTCTCACAATCTTCTAAACCCATGGCTTCTGCGGCCGCGAAGTCACCGATTGTTTTGGATTTTGCAATAATTTTGTGTCTTTTGGCGTTTGGTTTGTTTTCGACGAGAATGTCGTGAATACCTAAAGTGAATCCGCTATGGATTTGAAGATAATTAGTACACAAACGCGCGAAAGCCGTCAAAAGATCCGACGACACCGAACCCCCATATAATTCATAACAGCAATGGATGAGTCCGTAAGGGTTGGGCCCCAAATTCACTTTATCTATTATACCACAAATCAATTCTCCTTTACGTATAATCACTTGACTCTCACACATATCAGTCAATTGAAGTGGAGTTCCGCCGGAAACCCACATTCCGGGTCTTTTCGATTGTAATATTTTGGGATTTATTTTACTGGCGATAGAAAGGGTTGGCAGTTGTTTGTCGTCCGGCACTAAATTCATTATAATTGTTGTAATTATTTGTTTTCCAGACCAGAGATGAAACGGCTTTTGTATGGCCGGAGGGACTAACTTAAGGGGTCTTTTGAGGAACGAAAGCGCGCCGTAAAGTAATTCCTGATAATCGCCTTTTGAGAAGAACTGACCCCTTATTGTAAGCATTACTCCAGAAATGATGTGATCCTGAATTAGACCACTTAAGGGAGAGCCGTCTTTCGGGACTAAAAATTGGAAGTTAACGTTCGCGATATTATAGGCCTCAGCCCGGGCTAACTCGCTCTGAGGGAAGTGTGCATTCATTTCGTCGCCATCGAAGTCCGCGTTATAACACTTGCAGTTCGCGTAATGAAGTCGTAATGTCTTCTCTTTTGGCAAAACCCTCGCCTTGTGTGCCATTATTGAGGGCTTATGAAGAGTCGGCTGACGGTTCAGGAGAAGGGCGTCTCCGTTCTGGAGGTGACGGTTCACGACTCGAATATTATTTTCTCTGAACCCATGCTTTGGAACGAAGAGACGGTCCGCAAAATTCTTACGAAAACTCAAGTCCTCAGACTTGAGACGTATTGATGTCCCGTTTTCGAGGGTCACTGAAAGGGCTCCGGGATATATGTCGGGACCGTTGAGTATCATTTGACGCAATTGATTGATGTTATGTTCGTTAACGGGTTCGGGATAAGACAGTTTCGTCGCAAAAACCATTGGAATACCGATTTCGTCGACCATTATATAGGGATCGGGAGATATGACACTACGCGCCGCGTAATTCACTCTCTTCCCCATCATATGCTTACGAAAGAGTCCCTCCTTTTTCTCTAAGATTTGTTTAACTCCCGTCGCGTTATTGTCGGGCAGTCTATCCATTTCTGAGTCATACAAACGATTGCATAAAAGTTGGAGTTTTTGCCAACACATGTGAAAGTTGGCCACTTCTCGGCCCTTATCCACCGGTTTAGGTGTTGTCTGCGATGATGTCGATGGAGTGTCGGCATCAGTGGGTTGTGTCGTACGGTTGCCGTGTTTTGCCGTACGGAAGGCTATCTCAAGCACTTCAGAAGCGGTAATGATTGCACTCAAAGCGTTCGTATGTTCGGAAGGAAACTCTCGTCCGTTAACCATACGGAGGGGTCGGAACTTATTTGGAGGTATTGTTATGGTGTCCATAAAGAAGACATCGATTGGAGTCGAATCGTCTGTTGGAGTGATGTCTGCTTTAAGGAACGGGAAGAGTCTTATGAGGGCCTCCTTCTCATTGTCCCATAAACTGCGCAAATGATTTCTAGCCATTAATGGAGTTAAATGTGATTTGCCTTTGAGTCCAATCGTTAGATCAGTTGACTCTTCGTTGGGATCTCTTTCGTCGCCATCTTTTGTATTAATCTTTTTCTTAGCGTTAGATTTGACTACAGAGACGACTATCAGTGAATTGTTAATAACAGTTAGTCTTTGTTTGTGAGCCGCGCACTGAAGACACTTCTTCGTTGGTTTCAATAGTTTTCCGGACATAAAGTCTTTGAATATGTTTTGTTGCGATTGTATTATATTCTTAACATTTGATCTATTTTTCCGACAATTTATATCAGTTTTAGTCAACTCTTGTTCTAATCTATCCTTTAGTTTCTGTTTTATTAATATTCTCATTGAAATTGAGTCCAAACCGATTGCAGTTGAGGTAAGACTTGATCCCAAATCAGCCAAATCTTCGACAATGGAATCGAGTCCGAGACTGAGTGCTTCCATTTGGGCGATGAATGTCTCGAGAGCTGTAACAGAGTATAACAGATAGTGACAGTTGAAGCAACACATCCTTAATATCTATAAAACAAAAAACAATGAATACATTTAAAGGCGATTAATATGGAATCGATTGAGACCTGAAATAACTGTTTTATTAAAAATGGATTAAAGACTGGAAGCGGAAGAGATATGTGTCCGAAATGACCGCAACAGTCGAACTCAGATAAACCACAAGTACTGCAAATCTCTTCCCTTTTGACCGGACCTTAAATTGGGATAAAAATCATATGAAAATCAAATACAAAAACCTTTTAATTTCAATACCGAAGGCATTATCACAGAGTCCGCCGACTTTTGCGTGACTCAACTCATCGAAAGTCTTTGCCGTTTCGACGTTCAAAACACTAAGTTTTTTAATCTCTTCGCTATTGAATACACCAAAAGAGACGCCAATTATTTGACTATTGATTTTTGATGTGATCTTTACATTCATTTTGTTATTAATTAAATTATATTTAAATTAAACAAAAAATATTAAAATATATGTATTTTGTGAGACATGTGTTGGCTTTGGATCAGACGATAAACATTTAATTTCTGTTCAAAACTATCGTATCGTTTGATTACAAGTAATGGTTTTAAAAACCTTTAGTTCTATATATGTGTAGACATAATGGGAGCGAAAATTTTAATATATTTTTACGTTTTATGTGAATAGAAAATTAAATCCGAGAGAACTTGAATTGAATGCAAATATTTTTGTTGAAAACTATTGTGTATTTCAATTGAAATAATAGACAAAACATTTGTAATATTTGTACAAAAAATGCGATGCAATAACTTTATGCGCAAAACATTTGCGCAGACATTGAATGAACATATTTTGAGTGAAACAATAAACAGTCGTTTTGTCGTAAAAATTGCAAATCATTTGATTTGACGTCAAATCGTTTTTCGGGTAAAAAAACATTTCAATTGATTTGAGTTTAATTTAAATCTTAAATACAATTAAAATAGGAATCGATTGAATCAGATATAAATCAGATCAAAGTCTTGAGATATGGCCGACTATGAGGACGAGATGGACGTCGAGGGAAACAACGCTGACGTGAATAACACAGAACTGCCTTCGAGTTCAACCCAAGCAGTGGTCGGACGGAAGCGGTTCGAAGTGAAGAAGTGGTCAGCGGTTGCGTTATGGGCCTGGGATATAGTGGTCGACAACTGTGCCATTTGTCGCAACCATATAATGGATCTCTGCATTGAATGTCAGGCAAATCAGGCGTCGGCCACATCTGAAGAGTGTACCGTCGCGTGGGGTGTCTGTAACCACGCCTTTCACTTCCATTGCATCTCCAGATGGCTTAAGACACGACAGGTCTGTCCTCTCGACAACAGAGAGTGGGAGTTCCAAAAGTATGGACATTAAGACCAGACCTCAAAAATTCATTCTTTAATTTGATATCCGATTCACTAAAATCTTATTAAAAACTTTGGATTTAAAACAAAATTTTCGCTTAATTTTCAATAAATTGTTTTTCCACTCATTTATTGAGTTATATATCAATTGATTCTCTTTTTCTATAATTTCTGAAAATAAAAGTAATTCTTCTTTTTGTCTGATTTTCAAACAAAACCAATAATTAATTGATTTTATGATTAAATACAAATAAATTCGATAATAATTACATTTATTTATAAACTTTTCAATTAATAAAATAAATTATTAAATGATTTAATTAAAACAAATTACTTTAATATCAATTCAATCGAAGTAAAGGTCATTCCGATCGTTGGAAAGACTGTTATTTGTTGGAAAGGGTTGACTAACTTTCGCTAAAACTAATTGCTATTGAATTCAAGTTTTTGTCAAAACAAATACAAATTGTGTCAAAACTTTATCTAAATTGAATTCCATCTGAATTATGTATTAAAAGCGCTCAGCACAACAATTGTTACAATTGTTACTATTTTACTAAAAATCTGTTTATAGCTGAAGATGTGCTCAGTTTTTAATTTGGATTATAATAAATGGTGAAAATCAATAAATTAGCTTGGTCAACTATTGACATACTCTATTGTTTAACTTCTTTTTTCGAATATATTTTCATCAATTTGAGGGAAAGTCGAGGGAATGCTTTTTGAAGTTATAGTTAAGGTAGGAGTTTGGGGAGGATGAGGAACGAGGTATTAGGAAGGGGTACAAAAAGTGTGATAATTTATCTGCTGTTCATTTTCTTGTGGAATCCGTATAATCTCTATTCTGTGCCTCTGCTTCCAACTGAGCCGAGTGTCGATAGGCGTCAATCCTTTGTGCGATCATAAACTTCAAGAGGTTCGCCATTCGACTCAAAAGCGGATCATTTATTCTCTGCATTTCAGAGTTCTGTTGCATAACTCCCTGAACCGTTTCATCGCTCCGTTTTCCGTGTCCTCCAAGACATGAGTGGCCGTATTGCTGACACTTCTTTCCTGTTTGCCATCAATTTGATGGAACCAATCAAATGACGAAATTTCAAATTCAACATTAGATTCAAACTATAATAGACTTACCGTTTGCTTCACAAGAATTTAAAAATACGGAAAATATAACAATTATTGAATAAATTGCAGCCAAAGAGACGATACGTTTTTGAGAATCCATTTTCATTTTTCAATTTAAGGAAAGATTGACTTTTGTTAACAGAATATGCGATTATATCACAACACAAGAACTTTTTGATGAGATTCGAGAGAGAATCAGACCTTTTATAAGATAAGAGAGAATAATGTCTGCCTTTTATGCAAATTTTGGTCATTTATTGTCCGAATATTCATTAAGAATATTGAGAATCAAAATATCTCTCAGAATATTTGTCATTAATATATTTACATAAAGTTGTTTGTCTCAAATCAATCATATTCTGTGCGTCTGACGGTCTCATCCCATCCCCAAAGACTTGTTCTTTTGTGAGTGGGTTCAGGTATTGGACGACTATTGCGATTGATGTTTATGCTATTGAGTCAATTTACTTAGGTATTTGCTAAATATTGGCATTCATTTCATACAATTTCATTAGATATTCGATAAATTATGGAATCATTTAATGATTTAATATCCAAATGTCAGACAAATCCAATACATCTACAATACATGTACTCTGACTTTCATGTGATTCAACGATTAAAAAGCAATGCAAACAATTAATAGAGTATTGTTTCAAAGTTTTAACCAGTTATGACTCCAATTCTACAGATTCCTGTAAAGTTCTGTTGAGATAAAAGTTCAAAAAAGTTGATAAAAGTTAGCCTTTCTCATTTGAAAACTTTTATTGATTTTGTTGATAAAACTTCAAATTTTTGGCAAATGATTAAAATTGTTGTTTTTCGAAATAATCATTGAAATAGTTTTTATTCAAATTTCAATTATAAAACAAAGTAATACAAAATATCGCATAAATTAATAAAATTTTCACATTTTTTCAAATTACGAATAATTTAGTAAATATGTCAAAACATGATATGAAATATTTTGACAAATAGGCAAATATAGAATTAAGTACCACGCTCAATCTATGCACATTCCACAAAAGCAATTTGTATACTAATGTTGAAAGTATGGCAAAGTTTTGAATTGAATGTCTATTATTGCAATTGATTTGATTAAGTAATTGACTAATTATTTGTTGACCAGAAGTCGTTTCAATATTCTAATTATTTTACATCAAATATGAAATAATTGATTCAATTTTAAAATAAAGGATAAAATTGAATGTAATATAAGTTTTGATTAAAAGATTCTTTTTATGAGATTCTAAATTAATTCATAAATATTTGAAAAAAAAATTTAAAAACAATGATTGGTTTTGAACACAAATTAGGGAAAAGACAATTAAATTACGAAAAAAATGGTCCGATTGACAAGATTTTGGCCGATATTCAATTGATCTATTGGTCTGTCCCTACAATTCTGTGTGTTTGGGATTAATGGCATCAGTTCTCAATTTGTTGGAGTCTTCGGTATCACTGATATATTGAGAGTCTCCCACATAATGAGTCGGATATATAAGTAATGGACTGACACTCAAAGCTCTTAAATTACGATTTGGAAAATAGTTTATAAGTTTAGGGTCGGAGTGTTTGTCGTACATAATGGGCAGAAACTCGTCGACTGGAAGTAGATTTTCGAGTGGTTTGGCGTCAATCAGTTTGAGAGCCCCTCTCTTTGTAATCATATAACCTATAGTCCAATACGAATAAAATGGAGATACGAATAGTCCATCGATTAGACTCTCATTCGATGAATACTGTATTTTTCGGCCCAAATATAGGAAATCATATTTGTGTTCGTCAAACACCGAAAGGCATTTTTTCCATCGATTGTTGAAATTACGTTCAAAGCGGACGTCATCCTCGAGAACAATCACTTTCGACAAATTGCGAGCAATAATATCCTCCCAAATGGTGTAATGCGAGAGAAAACATCCGATTTCTCCGAAAGTCATCGGCCTTTTGTGGAACGGATCCAAATACCCGTCCATTACTTTAATTCCTTTCGATTTAATCAACTCTTCAGTCATTTCTTTTCCATCGAATGCTTTCCATATCTTTGCGTCAATTCCTAAGATTTCTAAGCATTTAATCATTCGTTTGCGTCGACTCTCCCTTCGAACTAAATTAATGACATAAATGTCGTCGACATTCAATTTATCGCTCTTTTGTGGCATCAGATATGAGACCAATGAAGAAGAGACGGGAAATTCCGGTCCCTCTACAAGAGATTCCAACTGTATGTCAATGACGTCCTGTTCTAAAGTCTCGATTGAATCGATGGCTTCAATAGGAGGCGGAATAAAACCCCAAACCTCTCTGTTATTGATGTGAAGATCGATTCCATTAATTTTCGCCGATTTGGCAAAAGCTATGATATCATCAAAAGGTGATACCTCTTGAGTGATGTCTCGCGAATCAAACGTCAAATTAAATGACTTCTTATGTCTTAAGTTAATGAAAAGACAGGAGTGAATCATCGGAACAACGAATTCTCCCAACCGTTGTCTCTCCAGAATCGGTAAATAGTCGTCAGTTCTTAAGTAATAACCTTTTGGTGTAATTCCGGCCCAAAAGTTGGAATAAGTGCCCAAAGAGTATAGCATTGGCGCCATTGCTATCAGATCTTCGTTTCGAGTTATGGCTGAAAACACTTTATTATTAGTCAGAACGACATCCGAGTCCATGAATACCACAAATTGTGCCCAATTTTGTCGTGAAATCTGTAGACCAAAGCTCTTCATTCGAATCAAATGTTTGAACCGATTTGTTGTCCAATACTTGTCTTCAAAGACATCTTCGACTGAGTCGTGACCCAAAACAAACTCAATATCACTGTATTTGTTGCGGTTATCTCTAATCCAAGTCCTCAGCATATCTATAGTCAAACCATTCATTTGAGTCATTCGTTGAGTGAGTTCTTGATTCTTGTCTTTGTCTAAGTTGTCGAAAGACAAGAGTTCCGTTCGAATCAATATTTTTATTCTCTGCTTCGGATACAACTGTCCCTCAATTGATCCCAAACTGTAGGGAAGAACCGATACTTTATTGAAAGGGTTTATCAATAAAACGATTTGAAGGGTTGGCAACAGATAGTCGTCTTCGAAGTCATTATTTTCATCGATTGTCACTTCGAAGCAAAGAATTGTTGAAATCATTAGAAATAAGTAAATAATTTTAGCCGAAGAGGACATCATTTCAAACAATTTTTATCTGAAGTTAACTTCAAATTTGAAAAAAACTTTTTCTTCCAATAGTTTTACTTCGAAACTAATTTTTCATAATTTTATTGATTTTTGTTATTTAAAAAACTTTTAATTTTTTTTCTATTCATTCATTTGAACAAAAATTTTAGAAATTTTTGTTCAGAACTATAATCAGATTCAATAAAAATTGAGTTTAAAATGTTTTTGATTTTGTTTTTAAACAAAATTTCGGCGAAATTCTTGAAATTCTGTGAATTGTGTGTAAACTGTAAAAAGATATTTGATTTCAAATGATTTGTTATTTTCAAACAATTTTTACAATAAATTCCGGTAAAGTTTAGACCAAAACAGACATAAATAACGTATTGAATGTTTGGTCGCAAATATTCTTATGTCAGACGTTATTAGATGTGAATATTGTGAGTGTTGTCCGAATTGTTCGCTAAACGTGTCATCAAATGAAAGACTTGTTGTCAACCCATTCCTCACTTCTATACATCTGTTTAGTCAACAATTGATTGTAAGTATCGATGAGATGATCAGTGGTCCAAAAGCACCCTAAATGGCCAACAGACAGATGAATGGTAAGCTGTGATTTTGATATGAATAAATGAGCATACTACATTACTACTTATTTTTACTCATACACTACAGCGTATAGCCTCTACTTAACTGTAATCAAAACAAAGTCTGTGCCCATAGTCACTACCCATAGTCTATCTCCTTATTCTGTTGCTTACAGTTTACTTATCAATTGATTTGAGTGATACATATTGTGTATAATTGTGAATATCCAGGACAATGACCAAGATAACTGACTGCTCAAAATGGCTTAAAGGCTATAAATTCAGTGCATTTGCAGTTAGAGATGAACCTGTAGTTTGCAGGTAGAGTAAAGTGCATGTAAAGTGCATTGCTAACTTTGTTGAATGCTAAGCGAGACTACAATAACTTGTTTTGTTAGTATCTTTGCGTTCAGTGCTATTCAGTAACAGTGAAGGCAATACGTGTTGTATCGGCCCTATTGCAGGTGCATTCCTATTACAGGTGCTCTTCAATGGCACGCACTCTGAGCTTACATTTACTCAAAACTTTTCTTTAGATTTCAATCCAAAGTAATGATCAAAAAAAAGTTGAAATTATTATTATTTTATTTATTATTTTGTTATTGAATTGAATACAAGTTTTCTGTTGGTTAGAGATAGAGATAGTTGAGAGCACTGGTAGTGTAGTCTACGTGTGGTTTTGTTTTTCTAAGTTTATCCTTGACTTGTTTTGCACGTATGAAGCGCTCGCACGCTCTGCCAGCTCTCAGTCAGCTTTGGTAAGGCCTGCAGTTTATGGCAGTTCTCAGCAGTAAAACTGTAAATCGATTCTCAGATTCTGTCCAATACTCAGACTGTTTGAGTCAAACATAAGAGCAGTTTTCAAACACTATCTGACGGCCTCTCAAAATATGGCAATCGTTGGGAAGTCATTCTTTAGCACAGAATCAAAAGACATCTTAAGTCTAAATTTGCTTTCATTTAGTCTTTTCGCTAATATATTAAAGACCGACAAATACTGAACAGAAAAATAACAAACTTTTTGTCAGAAAATTGTTTGGTTTACAAAAATTTTTTGTTGCACTCATTCTCTGTATTTCATCTGAAAATCTATTGGAGTGTCTGTCAAGCGATTCGACATTAAATTGTGGGCCAATACTCAAAAAAAGTTGAGAACAACTGCAGTGTTGGTCTCCTCACGCGTTACACAATGTGAGCACTACTGCCAACAATGCCATCACTACCAGCACTGGTATTGTACAGCACTGTGTTGTACGTGATGTCAAGTGTAACGCGTGATGTGAAGTGCATCGCACTGTTGTGTGCTATAGAGTCGCTGCCAATTATAAGAAGAGCTGACATCAAACTAGATATCAGACAATATATTGAATTCACATTTCGGTCGCAGAAAAAAAATTAATTGAAAAATGCATTACATTTGAAACGAAAATCTTGTGAATAGTTTGAGACAAAAAATTCCTCGTATTTAGTGATGCCTTAAGTCCTGAATAAAGTACTCATCAAATGAATAGTTTTGTTGAATAACAATTGAATATAAGAAATGACTCGACTCTCGGAGGAGACACTCTTATTGGTCAGTGACTCAAATATTTATCTCGTTTTTTATCGGATTCTCTGCCGTATTATTAGTGGCATAGCTTTTGCACTGAAAGTTTGTGTACAAAAAAATGGATTAAAAAAAATACAAACATTAATGCATTTAATATACAAATGGATGGCAATACTGCCATATCTTAAGGAAAGTTGCATTTTCTGGCTCTTTCTCACGCACTCTAACGCACTCTTATTTATCAGTTGAACGCTAAGAGTCTTAGGATGTGCTGTCAGTGCGAACGCACGTAACCGAACCCAATACTGGTTTTTATTAGAGACGAGACTCGACTTCAATGGAGAAAATTGTTATTTTATTTGTGTTTGAGTTCGCATTTTTCGTGGGAATCGAGATAATAAGCGGCGCTCAATGCGAGTCCAGTCGTTGACAATCGCATACTCAGCCAAATAGCACGCATTGGAGACCCGTTCCTATCGGTTGCAACGCTTGCAGTGCGAGTTGAGACTCGATTCGTGTCTATTACTGCCATTAATAACTCGTATGCCTTATAAAGACGGAAGTTTGTCGGCTCTGTTGACTACCGCGACGTCCGACACAAGCAGTGGTGCGAATCACCTTTAATTCAAAGAGCGATCAATTCTTAATAACACTGAGACTTGTTTTGCGCTAAACATTAAAAATTCATACGTTTTTATTAAACAGACAAAACATATACAACTCATGCCGTCTACCATTTGTGGTAACTTTTGTTAGGAATCACGAATCTAACCGTTTTTTGTCCAAATTTGGTCTTCTCTTAATTACATGCATCGAAGTCATGCCTTTCCGGTCCTGTCTTTCTATTCATTAAATCAAATGCATCGAAAAGAATACAATCTTTTATAGCATTGTCTCTATTCGACAGTTCACTAGACTATAGACCAAACAAATAAAAATTTAAATATTCTTTTGAGTGTAGAATATATATTGCAATTAATATCCATTGAATTTATAAATTAATCTAAAACACAGTCCAACACATCCAACATATTCTCGTTTCTGCAAATAATCAGTGAATTTGAGATAAAACGCGAATTCAGACCAAAATTATTTGAAAGTCATATAAAAGTTATTTCGATAACCGACTCATAATTTTGAAAGTATTTGTCGATTGATTACAAACTTATGAATCATATCTCATGAATATTCCTGAGTTGTGATCAAAAATTCAATCGATCAAAATGTGAACTAAACAAGTGGTGTGACTGTAGTGGCAATGCTTGAGGCGAAGCAGGTTTTCCTAAATTATTGTTAATTCGAGCGTTCATTCAGTGGATCCAAAAAAGTGTATTCCGAGACTCCAAGTGAATGTCTATTATATTATGCGTTCAATATTAGTGTGCGATTGTGTGCCTCAAAGAAGTACTTCAAATGTTTGCTATTATCATAATGTAATGCATTGCCTCCAAAAACGAGAGTTGTGTGCAGTTGTGGTGCACATGCAGATCAAAACGAGTGCACCTGTTATTAGGCACCTGCAATGTTGGCTCCATTTTTAAATATCGCACGCGTTTAATGACCGCAAGCGAAGCCTTTCCGCAGACAAACACATAATCATTTGAAAACAGAGTTATTGTCGGTGTTGTCAAGGCTTAAAACATAGGAAAGGTATACCAGAATATAGCAGAACCTAAACTCTCTTATATTAGGTGTTCATTACGCGTGTGTTCTTCTAAACGTGTCTCTCGTTTTTCTAAATTATTCGTCGATTTATTACTATTAGGCGTTTGATTAAACGCACGGATATTGCGATATAACGAACACACAATAGAAAGTATAGACAAGCGATCAAAGTCTGGTTCTGAAAGCAGCCAAACAGCCATTATTTGTCTGTAGTGCCAGTGCTAGCGATGCGCGTGAGTAGCGCGTGATGCGGATCAGTGCTGAACTCCAGACTTGTTTTGCTGGATCGGCATTCACTTGGCTATAGCTCTGTCTCTGTGCCCAGTCTTTCGCTCGTTCTGGTGCTGTACGTTGTGTTGAGCCCACCATTCCTTCGAATGTTATTTTCTCATAAAATTAATTGTGTTTTCCTCTAAATCTATGTTTTTTAGTTAATTATTCATAAAATGTTGACTTCTTTTCATCGAATACTTCAATAATAATATTACTTCAATAAAGTCAAACAATTCATTGAAACACCATTTGATTGATGTATGTATTGATTGATTTTTTTTTTCAAGTTTTCAAAACTTAAGTTTAAACTCATTTCTATTCAATGCTTTAAATAATGGATTGAAATTAGTTTTCAAAAGAATGTGTTTTCAATGAAATGATTAGTTGTTTGCCGAATGCTATCAGATTTGCCTTTTTATCGATCGCTCCTCGAATTAGTAACTGTCGGGTTCTTTACGTTATGATCACTACTGCAGATGTGTTCCACTCAGTACTGACTCTTCTTTTGCTCGCGAATAGGACTCATCTGAGACACAGATAACTGAGTGATTGACTGCTGGCACTCAATGTCTGACTTTTCAAGAGTTTAATTGAAATCAATTTAAGAAATGATAAAATTCTGTTTCGTTTGACTGCCTGTCCTTTTTGTTGAAGAACTGGAATAAGTCGAGTATTCATTTGTGACAACTTCTGGATTACAATCATTTTAATCATTATTTTATTGAACGACGACTTAATCTAATTTTTATTACTATTTTTTGTTTTATTTTTATCACTTGATTATAGTCTAGGTTTGAAAACGTGATTCTCTCACTTAATTGAGTCCACATTTGTTATGACCCAAACACCAAATCAATTTGAAAAACTCATCAAGTGATCAAGTTACTCATCCAGCATTTCCCTGCAATCTTACTCAAAAGATTTTCAATAGAGCAAGGATATTTTAGACAAACATTTCGTTTTGTATAAAGTTTATTAACTCCAATTGAAAACTAGAGCCAAACTTATTGATCATTAATTTTAAAAACTTTTCAATTAATTAAATATTGATCGAAGAGATCCTAAATGAAGATAAATGTGTCGATAATTATATGAATATTTGTATTTTAATGCCTAATAATATTTGTTTGAAATTATTTCCATTTATTATCATTTTTCCATTCATTGGATTACTTCCATTAAAATAATTAATTTAAAAATCATATTAATCTCCGACTGCTCTCAGACTCTCTTTTAATCAAAAGCTTTAGTCATTTCCTTTGATTGGAAATGTTGAGGAATGACCAAGGTCGAACATTTTAATCAAATTTATATAAAACTTATCTTTAGATTTTATTTCAACAATTTTTTAACGATTTCTATTTAATTATGTAAAGTGTGATCAAAACCAATGATTTGCCTCCGCTCTGACACTCTGACACTCCGATCTACTGACGAATCTTCTGACTTATATAACACATAGAATAGTGAGGAGTATATCAAATATTAGAGATTAATAGAAATGGTTGGCAATGGTTGAGACAATCTATACTAAAGTAATAGCACTGTGAGGCTAGTTATGGATGTGTTGGTCAAGTCATAGCTGGAGAATGTGTGCACTTTTGTGATACTTAGTGTTTCGAGTATTTCGATGTTCATAACATTTATAGCATATATAGTACAGTATTGGACCAAATGATGAGTTTGAGACTAATATGTCCTCATTTCCTAAAGACTTGTCTCTCGTGCGCTTCTCCTCAAAGAGCACGTTCTCAGTAATGAGCGATAAAACCAATGAATGCCCGTTTGGTTTGGTTTTGTTCACTAATAAAAGCACTGCATTCGTGTCTCAATACTCTTTCGATATCACGACAGGCCTTCGGCTTATTATTGGAAACTGTTTAATGCAGGTGTGCTATGAAATGGCACGCAGTCTATCAAACTTTGAATTATACTTTTTTATGAATAAATCCAAGTAATGGTCAAATCAAACAAAAAAATATAAGAAATAAATTGGAATTTCTGTCGAAAGAAATTTTTCTCTATATTTGGTATAAGTTTTCCAATCAATTCCTCTTTTGTTAGTCTCTATCCTTGAGTTGATTTTGGCACGAGTTTAGAGAATGTGAGCCCAAAAGTATGAAAGGCTCGCACGCTCTCAGCTCTGCACTCTCTTTCCCAACATTCACTGTTATGGCTCTGCATTAGACTGACAGCACTATAATAGCCAACTCACAACTTATAGCTCTACTCAATGTCTCTACACTTTTCTAGTTTAAGCTTTAATTAAATCGAAAGCATCGGTAGCATCGCCTCTGCGTTCCCTCGCCTTTCCTCGCCTTCCTGTTCACATATTTCTTATAATTCCGTCAAATGAATACTTTCTCTCTTAGATTATACCCAACTTTCCAAAACTGATTGTGTTTTGAAGCGCATGCATGCGATCGGTATTAAGTGTAAGAAGTCTTAGGGAACAGAATATATGTCTTTCACTCAAATCAACCAAAAGTGGACTTAGTTTTGAAATTCAAGTTTTTGTTTCAACCGTTTCTTATATAATAGTATTTAGTTTTATTTGTTTGAAGAAAAATTGCGAATCGAAGGAGTGATCCAAACCTCACATAAAATTCTACTTTTATTCTTTGATTTTCGATACTTTAGACCATAGTTTGAGACCATTGAACAGTCAATGGGAGCCAATGGCAGTCAATAGCAGTCAATGTCTAACATTTGGATAATAATGTCTAATAAAAAACAAAATAATATATTTGATGCCATTTATGCCATCGTTTATTCTTTAGAGAAAAGTCGAGTGCAATAACGATGAGAAGAGAAGTGCGATCTTTAGTTTAACTAATGGATAGACTAAGAGGAGAGGCAGAGACGGGAGTGACGGCCGAATTAGATTTATCGGTTGCCAAACATATGAGCGGTTCTGGAACTGGAAGAACAAAAACTCGTAAAAATAATAATGAGATCAAACAAAACGAGACTTCGAATCAGTCGACTCTTAGTTCAGTTTTGAATCCCAGTGTATCACTTGACCCGACATCACATGCCTTAATGCCGATGCGAAGCAGTATTTCTTCATTGCTTTCAATGAGTCATTTAAGGCTATGGGAGAATCCAATCACAGCGTCTGCCATATCAGCGGCGGCCGCAATGACACACTTAATGGATATCAATAATTCTGCCTTCAGTTCGACGTTCGGGTAAGTCATCACTCCTTATGTCGACCTAAATATAAACCATTCGATAAACAATTGAATCCTATTGTCATCACTTGATTCACATAAAAAGTCAACAATTCTGTGGGAAATCATAATTTCTAATGATTTGACTTTTTTTTCTTGTTTCACAAAAAAGTGGAAAATCGAGTGAAGATAATAGAGTGAACAGCACTGGAAATATGTGTCTGATATGCGGTCGAGTGGCTCGGGATCAGAACGAATTGGAGAGCCATATGTTAACGCATTCAATGGAGAAGCCGTACCATTGCGTCAAATGTGATAAAACATTTAAAACTTATGGCAATCAACGAAGTCATCAATTTTTGTTCCATAATATTACAGATGGACTGACACAGAGTCGGATCAATGGACTACTTATGACTTCCAAAAAACGCAAATCAAAACATTTGAGTCAATCGATTGAACAGCCGTTAGACGTATCAATGCATGACATCAGACGGAAACGGACTGACGACTGTCCCAACACCGGATCCATTGGTTGTCATTCACCGAACGCGAAGAGCAGTTCCGAGTCGAATAGCAACGCATTTCCCTGTACTTCGTGTCATAAGACATTTGCCACTGAAGTCGATCTTAAGGCACATCTTATGCGTCATTTGACTCAACACCCATTCGTATGTCTCGCTTGTGGTAAAGGCTTTAAATACGAACACTCTTTGAATTTTCACATCAAATCGTATCACAACAGCGCCTCTAATAATAACAATACTTTGAATAATAATAATAACATTTCAAAGAATAGTACCGAAAATGAGTTGAAAATAACAAATAGTCATAAATCGAGTGATTCTTCCGAAAAGAAGATCCAAAATAACGAGAAATACAATTCAGAAATGGCTTCTGAATTGTCAGACGAGACCAGTATTGATGGTATGGATGGCGAACATACCGATGAAGACAATGGGGATAACGACGAGAACCACAATAAAAGTCAGGGTTCGGAGTTGGGCGCCCCTCCGCTTAATTTGGGCGCTCGTAGTATACAAATCAAATCAGAAAAGCTATTGATAACAATGTTGGAGGGCATACATCCGGTCACTGAACAGAGTTACACACTTTATAAGTGCTGTTTATGCGGTTTCGCGTTCCCGAGCTTAGAGCCGGTCATTATTCACCTCCAGACCAGTCATCTGAACACAAATAAAGAGTTCACTTGTGATAAATGTGGCGCTAATTTCAAGTGGAGGAGTGAACTGACTCTTCACGAACAGCTCCATAAGGCGATGGATCAGAACGATAGGAGTGGTTCTCATATGTCGGTGCCGTCTTTCATGCAACCAAATCTAGTTCTCATGAGTACTGACTTCGGACACAATATGTCTCCAAACCATTCGTTCGAAACAAATAATAATAACATTAATAACAATAATAATGATATGAAATGTTTGTCAGAAGGGATGTCCACTTGTGATGAAAAGCTAATCCGGAGTCAATACCGACCGCACAAAAAGTCTTATTTGCAGACAAAACCACTTAAGATAAAGTCTGAACCACAACAACATTCCTTTGATATCAAATCGGAAGGCATTCAAAATGCCGTTCAATTGGCGCACAAATTCCCGGCAGCTGTGGGCGATATCGTTGAGACCAGTCCGGGTCAGTTCAAGTGCCGATTCTGTGACAAGACGTTCGACAGAATATTCTCAGTGCACAGACACGAGAGGGTCCACACGGGGTTTAAACCCTGTATTTGCAAGACATGTGGCCGAGGGTTCAGCGAAAAGAGAAATCTTAGGCATCATATCATCCGATTTCATAGCGATGGCAGCGGACGGGAACTCCTCAAACGTAACCGTAAGGACAGGAATAACACCACTGATAGTAATAAGAGGAAAGTGACCGCAAATTTGAAGAAGACTGCACTCAAAATATTGAATGGAAACGATGGCAATGAGACTGACATCAAAATCAATTCAAATAACATGAATGAAGACAATCAAAGACATCAAATCGAAGTCAATAACGACAACCAAAATAAAGAACAGAACAAAAAGAGTGACAAAAAGGAAATCAAAATATCTTCCAATAATTGTAACGACGCTTCCATCACCTGCTCTGAGAGTACAAACACTTTAACAGAAAATAAAAGTTCTTCGAATCGGAGACGAAAAGGCAAACCTTCGAAGAAGATTATAGTGACTGAAGAGTTTTCGGCTGAAGACTCTTCCTCTCTGTCTAATGGAGAGAACGGCGAAATCCAAGTGACAGATGAGGGACAGGACAATGACATTAGAGATGAATCTGCGGTCAACTCCGGATCAGAGATCAATCCGAACGACTTCTTGGAGACGAAGCTTCGATGTCACGGCGCCTTCTTCTCCAGCTATAATCCGAGGTCTTTCATTTGGTTCTAAATTATATCTAAAATTTTAATCTGACTTTTGTTTGACAATAGGTTAGGAGTTGTCGAGAAACCGGTCAAACGGAATGAGGCGTGTCGTCCATTGATGGGACCGGATGGCAAGTTCTTATACCCGTGCACTTATTGCAACAAAACATTCTGTTCGCTCTCAGACCTCAACCGACACATGAATTTTCACGAAGACGTGCGACCCTTCAAATGCGAGTTCTGTAACTACCAGAGCAGAACCAATTCCCAACTCAAAGTTCATATGATGCGTCACGCAGGTCAGTAGAGGGTCAGTCCCTCAGGTCATCCCTCCCTTGTGGCACAAGTTGTGGCGCATTATTAAGTATTTGTGCTCTGATTTTAGGCATTAAACAATATTTGTGTTCAATTTGTAACTACAATGGCGTCACTCAATCAGATCTGAACCGTCACTGTAAGACCCGTTCCCATGCGTTACGAAGCGCTAACATCTGTCCGCTCTGTTCGCTGGGATTCTCGACCCGAACCCTATTAGACGAACACATAATCAAATTTCATGAGACGTCTGAGTCCTCCGATTCATCTGAAAAGTCAACAAAGAATTCAAATTGTGGTGAAAAGTCTTCGGAACACAAAAGCAATGAATTATCGCTTTCTTCGACAAAAAACTTTTCCGTCAAAGAGATTCTGAATTAGAGTTTAATTAATTAATTCATAATTTTATTTAAAAAAAATATTTCTTTTTTTTTATTCCAAGAGCTGTATATTTGTTTGGCTTAAAGTATAGCAGTTTTTCTGGTTTTAATTAACATTACGTTTTGTATAAAACAATTTATATTCAATGCTGTGATTCAAAAGTGTTCCTCAATTCGAGTATATTATAGATTAATATTAAGCTTAATATTGATATTAATATTTTTATTGTGCAATAAGTTATTGCAATCATTCGTTAATATAATTATTCAACCATTTGGTGACGGATTTCAATAAAATTGATGAAAAATTTTGTTAAAAATATTTATTTTTATTTATAGAAGAAAAATGAGTAAACATTTGACTAATATAATGAGATTTAGTCCTGAGTTTGATGAAGAACTTTAAGATATTCTTCCTTTTGATTGTCCGCCAAATACTTCTGAAGATAAGTACAGCTGACTATCATTTGAAGTTTGTTTGAAACGATATAATCAAACGATTCCTAAATATTTTTTAAACCAATTGTCAATTGACTTGAATGGAGTGGAAGTCATACCTTAGCCAACAATTTTGCGATTCCTTTCCCACGGAATACTACCGGCACTTCTGTTTAGAGACAACACATTAATTGACAGAATAGGGATAAAGTGTGGACATAGTATGACATACCCGTGTGATAGAGATCCAAAACCCCTGGGCTTACAGTTCTATATTCGAGGACCGCCTTATCTGAAGACAAAATTATTTGAAATTAAAGTCATAATCGACAGAATGTTTGCGAACCCCTTCCCATCTGAACAAAGAATTGGTGTTTCTTAGGGTTGTGTTCGACCTTAAGTTCTTCGGCAGAAGAGAACTGAAACGAAGACATCTTCCAAACGGCGTTATATCGGATCCGATTCGAAAGTAATTCCACTCTTTTCGGACAATTCGTAACAATTTTGTTATAACCAAATAAATATCGGTTTAAGTGTCTGACGATTGACATAATTATTGACTGAATTCAACGAAAATTAATAACAATTTAATGATAATTGAGTTTTAATTAAAAGATATATAAATTTTTGAGATATGAATCAAATGTCAAAATATTTGTCGCAATAATTATTATTACCGTTCAGTATATCATTCATTATATCCGTTATTTAATAATTCAATTTATGGCCCCTTTTATTGACAACAGTTTAAGACTTGGGTTTTGTTTATCATTTAAATAGTCTTTTCTGACTACAGATGGAAATCAAAACTCATTCTATTCTTTCAATTCTTGAAAACTTTAAAACCAAATGAATAATAAGTTTAACAATGAATATGACATACACTATAATTGAGGTATTTTTCAATGACCATGGGTATTACAATGAGCTTAAATGTTATTGAGCAAGGTCATATAAACCAGATGCTCAAAATCAAACTGAATTCAGAGACAATATTTAACTTAAATTATGATAACTTTTGTTCAATAGGTTTACACTTTTGGATATTATTTGAACTTAATTTTAATTGATTTTGACTTTTGGTTAACATTTGACACAAAAGTTGTTTGTCTGACCTCTTCTTCAAACATCGATTTAAACCAATATTTCTCACGTTTTCTCTGAATTAGGATTACTTTCAATAGATTTTAATTTATTGAAAGTTTTTAATTGTTTTTAAAATACACGAAAAGTCGTGAACTTCGAGAACAGAATCAGAAACTAATTCTCACAAAAAACTTATCCTTCAAAAGAGAAAATCAGTTAAAAAAAACTACCAAATAATTGAAGTAATGCTATACTTAGTAATGCTATACCATATTTTGGAACAACCCTTTGAAATAGTCGATTGTGCTAGTTCAATACCATATAATAGATGGTTCTATTATTAATAATCAATTTGAACATGTACAAATAAGTTTGAACTGTTGGGAAGGAATTTATTTGATAAACTCTGGAACTGAAAGCAATTTGAAAATTAATTATCTTTTAGTTGAGAATCAAACCAAAGTATAGTATAATTTCCAGTTTTTCTTTATTCGAGGATTTCATTCATTCATTTCATATGGATATCAATTATTAGTATTCTTTCGATACATTCTTCAATCAAAGCTATAATTTTCAATCGTTTTTATTGTTATTCAATTTTGTTTGCAAACTATTCTTATTCTCATTTTTCAAGGATTTTCATAACAATCGGTGACTAATATTAGAGTAATAATAGTGTATCGAACTCTCTATTACTCTATTATATCAATTATAGTGAAAAAAAAATCTTTTCGTCTGAATCCAAGACAACAAAAAACCAAGAGTTTAGTTGTAAACCATTTCGAGGAAAAGTCAGTGAATTCCAGATAAAAAATTATATTAATAGAAAAGACATAAATTCGACCTTGGTATGGTCAGGACAATAAGGGAATAAATCACATTTGACATATTACTAATTAGAGTCGACATCCTTTTGTTGATTTTATCGGAAGATGATCTGAAGTCTATTTTTTTTTTAAAACGCTTCACCGATTTGAGAATAACATGAAAACTGATTTATGATTTCGAGACTTATTTCACGAATACTTTTTGGGAATAATTCAAAGATTTTCCACATTTTTATTACTCATTAAATTATTATTTGAATAAAAGGAAAAAACGAATATTTCGTTAAAATATGCAGAAATACCAGCTCCTGGTCCGTTGAGAAATGGTTTCTTGTTTAATTGAACTTGCTAAACTTCTCAATTAATCATTTTTTTATTTACTACTCAATGATTAATAATAAACTATTTATTAGATTTTAGATCAAATAAATAACACAAAATTCAATCAAAATTTTGTTGAAAAAATAATTTGAAACGATTTTTAATAAATTGAAAGAAAAACTAAAAAACAATTAGAAATCACAGCTTTTTATTCTTTTCTTCAAAAAAAATATATTTTCAATAATTTGTTTTACAATTTATTTATAAAATTATATAAAAATATAAGAGTTTTGGATTTTAAGAGAAAATCAATTAATTAATCTTAAAATCAATAGTTTAGAGAATAATTGAATTGATTTTCTTTAGACATATTTTGATAATTGACTTGAGTTGAAACACCGGACAATTTTAAGACAATTTTAAGACATTTCCCTCTGAAAGCCGTCACCGTTCGGACCGTAGGTCTCCGCCGTTAACACCATTACACACAATATTAAGATTTGATTTTATAGTTATATATATTTTAAGATTTAATTTTAGTAATAAATTACTAATAATTGTCATCCATTTATAGCTGCCTTTTGTTGGGCTTTTGTTTGCATTAAACCGATTGCAAACTCATTATGAAAATTGATTTTTAATTTGTATTTTCTCTTCAAACTTATGATGATTAACGAAAATATGAGATATTTGTTGTAATAATTGTTTATATGATTGCTCTGAGGAACTACTCGTTGGAACACTTCTTATCATTTCAAACAAAATCTATTCAGATCTGAAAAATCAATACTCAAGTCAAGTGTTAAACACATTTAATAACTCAATTCAAGGCATGACTTGAATTATAAAAAGTGTGCGATTAATAGCATTTTAAGTGATTTAATAGATTTTGTAAATAATAAGTGGAGTCCAATCATAAAAGAAAAGGTTTGATTAGTAATTAAAAGAATACTGAAGAGTATTATTAAGGCACTTGTGTTATGATTTGCTAAGAATGCCATAAAAGGGTTTTCCTTGAGTTAAATAATAAGTGAGTCTTGTTTTGAAATATTGGTGAACCCAAAAGAGTGAAGAAGAGACAGACCTAACAGAGGCTAAACTTAATTAAAAGGAAAGGTATTAAAAGGAAAGGTATTAAAACGTAAAGCTATTCTATTATGGAATGTTGATAGAAGTTGATAACAAATTTCGTTAAATTAATGTTTGGTGGGATGAGTCCCAAACAAACCCATTATAAACTATTTAATTAATGGTATATTAAGTGTATTCAACTCTTCACTTACATAAAGAAAAATATTACATATCATATACTAAAGTCTATATATAATATATAATAATTAATATTTTTGTGTATTATATGAACAATTGTTTCCTAATATATGGCTTTCGGTTTTGGTTTTTCGAAATTAAATTAATTATAATTAGAGGCAGTATTGTATAGAAACTTGTAAAGCATTTTCAATAACCTTAACCTCGATTCTCGTGTCAACTTAAGGAGAGGCTGTATCTCAAGGAGTTGCGCACAGAATAACAGTCTTAACAGTGATTTTAATTAATATATTTAAAAAATTAATTGAAAACCGAATGACTTTTATTCTGTTATTCACTCTTCGAAATCACGAACAGTCTCTCAAATAGTTATAAAACACTCGAAGAAAAAAATCACAGTTAAAGCCTAAAAAGGAGTTTGGTTTTTATATTTGAATCCAACTTATATTTACATAAGTTATCGAGCAATCAATTGGCAGATAATGGCCTAACATTAAGAATAATATCAGAAAGAATTCAGAAAGAGATCCCTTCACTAGATTTTAAGACTTGATTGTGTTTATGGCAATCAAAAAGTTCGCAGATTTTCAATAAAAAAACAATTCATTTAAAACATTAGAAGTGAAAGCATTTAAAGTAATAAATGAAATGAATTGAGAGTAAGAGTTATCTTTAGTTGGATTGTGTCGATGGAGTGTCTATGCAATGGTCTGATGAAGGATTTCGTGCAGAAGCGAAGATACCATTGATTTTATGGACTTTAAATATTAGTGAAATGTTATAAATAATAAAAGATATAGAAAATAAAGACATGATTTACACAAATGGGTCTTCGCTTCTGCAAGAAATCCATTAAAATTATGATTATATGAATATTTTTACATTAATTTGAAAATTTATAAATTATTATTGAGTCTAATCCCTACTATACGCTCGATTGGAATACGGGCCCGAATATATGGAACTGGCAGTTGTCGACACGCCTTTCCTTCTTCTCCTTCTCTGCAAAATACATGCGACCAGAAGAATCACGGCTAACATTAGGAGCAGACTAGCGATGGCCACTCCTATCGCGAACTTTCGCATTGAAATACAAAACTCTTCGTCTATTATCGACTTTTGTGTCGCCGCGTCGTCTCCTGTAATCAAAAATAAATTATATTTTTTTATTAATTGAGTTCTCGTCGATATAGTAAACAATATGAAACAGACCCTCACTATCCTCCTCTTCATTGTCATTGACATAAAGTCCAGAATAGACTTCAATACTCAGATCTCTGACATCATCTCTGCGGACATCAGCGAGAGATCCGTCATCTATGAGATCACTGGTATCTCTTCTCTCGCGACGTCTAAAGTTACGGCCGTTGCGATCACAATCGGGGGGCTGTCCACAGAAATTAAGGTTTAGTTAAACAGAATTAATGATTGGGTTAACTCTTTAGACTTACCACATCTTCACAGCCTCCGCTCTCTTTAAGGCAGAGCCTGACATTGCACTGATAGTAAACTGAAGAAGTGTAGGGAAACTTATGGGCGTGAAACTCAACCAGAGCTTTCGTCAGGTTCTGACTGTATCCAAACGCTCCCATTATCTCTTCATCCACCGGACATCTGAAACAACGAACCATTTCTTAGTTTTTATTTTTTTTCAATTTTATTTTATTATTTATTCAAAAGAAAACCCAAATAATTAATATTAGTTACGAATAGAAATAAAATAAAGACGTTTAAAGACCTACCCATCGTCGTTGATAAGGGGCTGTTCCCCCCAATTGAGGCCATCTCTGACCAAACAATTTGTTACTTTCATTCCATAAATGTCTTCGAAAAACAAATTAAATTAAATTTAATAAAAGTGTGAAAAGAAGAGTAGTCTGAAAGTTGAATTACCTTGGTAGTCAATAGCAATAGCGAGAGTCAATTTGTCGCCTATTTTCACGTTTTCAGCCACTATTTCATTGGTAGTGTCGGACACATATATCTTCATAGAACAGGAAGGCATGGGTGCCGTCGCCATAACGGGTGTAGTGCCTATCATACTATTGAAAGGGAGGTCTTATTATACGCTTTTAATGTCATTTATTTTAAATAATTTGAGGAAATCGTCGTTTTTTGACAATTCATTGTCGACGCAAATAGTTTTGAATAATTGAATCATTAATTGAGTCTCAATTCGGGTTCACTCCTACACAAGCTTTTCAAGAGAGGCCTTGAATTGTAATCGAGTTAACTTTGAATTCAATTAAAACTGAAAAATACTATTTTCTTATGAATTAAATTAGTGTCAATCAAATAAAAGCGAAACCTTTTATATCATTATATCATTTAAATCTATGTTTAATATAAAAGATGTTTGTCTTTGGATTCAGAAGTAAGTGATTCGAGTCTAAGACATATTTATTTGTGAGAAATGAGTAGAAAGTGAGCAAAAAGTGTCCAAATCGTGACATTCTGTGCTCTGTTCGGCTTTTCTTTTAATGTCAACTGTGTTTGGCTTTTCTGGTATCAAAATCTTAACTTTTTTGAGGAAAACTACATTTCTGTTAACGAGGAATATAAGTGGAAGAGGGGAAGGAAGGGAAGGAAAGGACACCTATTATATCATATGTCGCATATGTTTATCTATGAATGTCTTTGGGCTGTTTGTTAACAAACTCTTATTAAGATTTGTGACGCGACTGTCGCTCTCCACTCAAAGTAAACCAAATGTGGATCCGTTCCGCTCTTTAGATCTGAATGATTTGACATTAGGTCTGACATTGAGAATCACAATTCAAGGCAACTCTGCTTCAAATTTTCCTATTGTTGTCAATTCATATTCAATTTAATTATAATCCTTTTCTCTCTTACTTTGTTTGTCAACTCAAATAGATTTATATAAATCCACAAAAGATTTCTCAATTGTTAGACTCAACTCATGACTAAAAATTAGTAATAATTCATTGAATATAATGAATATAATTAATAGTTAAGGAAATCATTCGCCGAAACATCTTTTCTTAGGTTTTACCCAAAGAAATGCCAAAATTATCGAAAGGTTTGTTTACCTGACATTAAATCCATTGGATATTCTCTTTTCTCTCGTTTGATATCTACACCTAATGTGGTAACCCCTTCCCTGGTTAGTCACTAGTCGTCGATGAGGTTGAACCACAACAGTATTGAAGTACTCGACTCCGTCCTCCTTTAAATCCAAAGTTTTTATTTCAATTGATTTGGTTTTTCAGATAAAGAATTTTTTTTGTAAATAATTTCAATTATTTTCAACCCTATTATGTAATAGATTGAAGCAAGGTACTATGACTTACCACATCAGTGCTCATGGTATTGCAGGAACGCAACGGCAATTTATAGCTGATATTAGCCGTTTGTGCTCTGTATTCAACCATGCAAGTTGAGTTCTTTGATAATCCTTTTGGGTAGATCATTCCATTAAAGGAGCTTGGTGAACTTAAAGTCACCAAAATATCATTGCTATTGCACTCTATGTGAACATCAGATACCAGTCCCTCAGAATTTATACAAACGAAAGTCTAAAATAAAAAGAAAGCCATAAAATAAATTAAAATTCAGTCAATTCGAGGCCAGGCGTCAAATGTTAGGGAGAGAGAGGACTGACACTTATTCGTATATTTTAATAATTTTGGTCAAAGACTTGAATTTCATAAATTTGTTTATATTTTTCTATTTCTATATTAAATGTATTTGAGATAAGCTCTGATCCAAAGAAAATATAAACAAAATCATAAAATTTGACAAAAACTTAGACCAAAATCAACAGAAAAGTCGTTAGTTTTTTGTTCAGTAATTGTGAGAAAACTTTTGTTGAGAAATAAAAAGTCATTTAAAGAAATGACTAAACGTTTAGAAATATATAAAAATATTTTTGGGAAAAAATTGTGATATTCATTGGGAGTAATATATAACTGAACTTAACATTTGTGAACATTTGTGAACTTGGTCTTAATAGCAGTTTTTATTTGATATAATAAAATTTTTTCCTTCGGCTAAGGTCACAGAAAGACCTTGATCAGTTGTCATCAATTTGATGAGATATCGGAAGATGATTCTTATAATTAGTAAATGAAAACCTGATTTGTTTATAATCCGCATAAAATCTAACAAAATTAGTTGTAATCCTCGAATAAACTCAAACTTTTTTATTCAAATTAATTGATTTTACGACAAAACCCGAAAGTGATGTTTGGATCAGCGATAGGGAGGTTGGAGTCAACGGTAATCACAATTTTATTGATCAGGTTTTGTGCCAACAGGTGCTAAAAAATTACCCTTTCTATAAATTCTATGATTTCTATCGATTATATGACTCCTTAGCAAACATTCCCTTCTTTGGTCTCAAGCATTGAATGCCTACGCAATACATGCAGTTATTGAGATCTGCACAGACTTCAGCTTACCTTATATTCAATAATACTTAACGCTATCTAATGTTGTGTTGTCTTACATACCATACCATACCATATATGCATACATTATCCTTGTTATTCATTATTATTATTCTGTGCCCTCTTTACATTTTAATAGATAACACTTTTACAGCTCAACTCTCAGACAAACCTTACAGATATCTATGGCTCGCAATCCTTCACTTTTTCTCAAATCAGTTCAGAGATGACCAAGCTTGTTCAGCTTGTTTATCACCTTTTTTGCTGTCTTTTCTCATTAAACTCAAACCAGACTTAAATAGCCAAAGGAAAGGGAGGGTAATCTTTCACCGGAAACAAGCGTTTTACAGTTAAATCAAGATAATCTAATAAGCAATAACTGTCTAAAGTGTAACCCAGGACCAATTATCTTGTATGGTGGCCATCTTTGTCGGCCCAATCGAGTCGTTTGTTTTGGAGGTATTTTGGAGGAGGGGGTCGACTCACGACTTTGATTTCGGGGGGAATTTTACATTAAATGAGGGCATTTTGAAAGTAGCCGTCCCTCTGATCGTCTCTTAATGCTATAAATTTTTTTTAGTTTAAATTTTTTATAAAACAAGTTATAAAAAGTATTAATGATTTAAATATTTGAAAAAAAAGTTTTGAGCAGTTTTTTGGGAAAATTTTAGGATTTTATTGAAATAATTAGAGTATTAAAATTGTGGACTTACCAAGAGTAAAAATAAGTTGATATATATAAGTGACTCCATTTATTTGTTGGTGAACTACATTTATTATATATGAATGCGTTTGCGAACAACTTTTCTCATCCCAACTGACAATAGAATAAAAACTGAAATAATTATTGTTTTATTCACTTCATTCACATTCGTTCACATCTGGTGTTCGGAAAGTGAAGAGAAGTCGAGAGAATTGGAGAGAAATGTGAAGAGCGATGCACTTCGAGACTGAACTCGACTCTCGACTTCACCACTGCTAGGAAATAGTGAACATAGTTTTCTTCGCTCCGCCTCTCAAAACAAGTTTTCTCTTGTGATGACCTCAAAATGACTCAGGATATAACGCCAATCATACTGGTTTACATGATTGGTTTGTATAATAGGAAGACCCTGGTCGACCCTACTTCATTTTTGAACCCTAAATTGAGATTCACATTGAAATTGAAATACTAATGAATGAGAAAATCTCAATTGAATTGCCAGCGATTCCGAGTGATTCCCAGTAGTTCCCAATGATTCCATGTTTATTCCCACAAGCAAGCACAATCATTCTACAATCAAATGGACAAATCTCACCAAATCTGGACGTATATAATGAACGGTAAGACAGGAATACAGGAAACTCTCAAAGCGGTCATCAAAAGTGAAAAATTGTTGAATTCTTGTTTATGGAGTCCTTTAGCAAATTTCAAGTGTACTTGCCAATTTACACACCAATAATGAAAAGCAATACATTCTTAGAGACTCTCGTTTATGAAAGCAGTAATTTATCGAATCAAAGCTCTGACGACTCGGTCCCCAAAACAGGCTTTCAATGAGAAATGAGAAGCTATTTATCGTAAAAGTTGTCGAATAAATGGATTGTTTAGGAAATGTTCAAATGTTTGGGAAATGCGAACGAAATTCAATTTTTTTACCCGAATATGAGAAAAACATTAATGAAAATATTGAAACGGTTTGAAAAAATCACATCAAAGGGTTTCTAAACAAATAAAACCAAAATAATAAGTATCGGAGTCTTGAGATATAAGTAAAAAGAAGATTAACTTAATATACGATATCAAGAGTTAATGTATTTAAATATTACTCGAGGTATAATATATTGCAATCAAAAAAAGTCTATCCCATCGAAAATGTTTGCATCTTTTTAATGGTCTTATGTCTGATATCACGATTAAAATTGCTTTCAATCGTAAAATCTGTTTCACAACTAAATTATAATCGACAGACGAATCGAGAAATAAATAAATAAATTTCAGGATAACTGTTGGGCTCTTCCGAGACATTAATTATTCGCTAATTTTGTTCATTGAATAATAATTGTGAGGAATCTCTAATAAAATCATTATTCAAATTAGCGATTGTCTGAACATTTTCATAGGAAATGCAAAGACTATCGAAATTGTTTTACAGCTAATAATTAACAGATAAAATCGAAACTTAAAAATAAGAAACTGAATTCGGTGTAATGAAAAATGAACAAGATCAACAAGAAAATTTACGCACAATTTTCTACTCTATTCTGTTATAAGTTGAAGTTCACTGACATTTACTTTATTTGATAAAAAGCAAAAAATGCAAAATAATTATATAGTGTTTCGTTATATGAGATAAGAATTAGACGATTAATAACTTTAATAATAATACAGAATATTATTAAGTGGACTGACATTAACTCAACGTCGAGTACAATCAGTTTCGATATTTAATTCATTTTTTTATTGTTTTCTCCCAAAAGTTCAAAATTAAATTCAATTATTTGGAAAAAAATAATTATTTGAAAACAGAGTATATTTATAATATTTATGACTCGAATCGAATCCTTTTAATTCATAATTAATTCATTATTTTTTATCTGATTTGAGGATAAATTTTTGACGTCTAGACTCGAATTAAGCGATAAATTAAATGAACTAATCTCTTAAATTAAAAATAATATTAACGTAGATTTGTATCAATACCTCTTCGATCCCAAAAACGGTAGGATTTTTCCAAAAGAAAATCGATTTCACAAACAATTAATTCTCGAATTTGTCTATTAATCAAAACTTTTAGTTTTACTTCAATCGATAGTCACTTAATATATCGTTTGTTATTATTATTGATGTTAGAAAATGTTCAAATGTCCAAGGCATTTTATGTTGATTTTCCAGATAATTCAAATTTATCTAATATTTAACCAAAAATAACAAATAAAGAAATAAATAATTTAAATGTAATATAACTGATATCCAAAAGATTTATATTTCAATTCAGGAGATATTTGGAAACATTTATAAAATCAAATGAATCTCAAAAAACATTAAGAATTTATTCATTAATTACATGACTTTTATTTATCAATTATTTTATTTTAATTCACTTTAATTGCTTTCAGTCGAAGATATATTATTTGAATATATTATAAAAGTATAGTCGACTCAAAGGAGTCAAAGGAAAGGGTTCTCATCTGTTATATAGATTTAAAGTTAAAATCTAATTAGAATTTATTTGAAAAAAAAACTATTTTTTAAACTCTTATCGGAATTGATTTTTTTTGTTTTGACGCCTCTTTCGATTCGAGTTTATTTCAAATTTATTCACTAAAATAATGAATATTTAATTGATTTTGCTTTCACTCAAAGAACTGGAATTGAAGTTCAATTTCAATCACAAGTATCTGATCCGAAGAGTTTTTCCATTCAATATACTGTTCAGTCAATTGTATTGATTGCTTCGATTTCTTTGTGGAAAATCGTTTCTTGTCTACAGTTTTATTATCTTTCAATTTATTGATAAATAATTTTCGGTCAAAACTTTTTCTCATAAAACTGAACGCATCCGAAATACGGTTGAACTGAGTTTGGATTTCCCCCTCTCGAGTCAACTAGAATTCGATGACCTAGCACATCCATATCTTATGAGGAGAACATAATTTCTCATTAGTGCTCAAAAAATATGAAATCTAGGGATCATTGAAATGAATTTCTTTTAAGCATAAAATGGTTTGATTTGAACTCTTCTTTAATATGTTTTGATGAGATTTATAGCAAAAGCCTATTAATAATACTTTTCTCGTCATATAAACAGATAATCCTTTATGTCTGGAAGGCTTAGGGTTAGAGCTCTTATATAAGTACTGATAGGTTATTGAGATGTCAAAGAATTTTAATAGAATACAAAGTTTAGGTATTTTTGGATTTCCTTCTGTCACTCAAATACTATAACTGAATATTTGAAACATAATTAGAATTTGAAATTTTATATGTCTTTACAGTCTTTACAAAATGGTTTCAAAATATTTTCTCTGAAAAGACTGAAACTACAAATTAAAATGTTGTTTAACTCAAAAGAAATCCCTAAAAAATGAGAGAAATTATGATAATTAGCTGTCAATAAACGATCACTTATTCCCTTTGAATGTCATTAATGAATAACTACTACAAGTGATATATAACTTGAATTTTATCACACGAACAACCATGGCTAATCATCGCTATAATACCTTGTTTAAATGATTAATAGCAAGAGCATCAAATAAAGAAACTCTCCTCTCTTGGTATTCATTTGATATGGTTTGAAGTTGAAATCAGAAACCGATTTGATTGACAATAAATATCAGATTAATTATTATACGAATCGTTGGAATGTTTCTGAAAAATTAAAACCAGAGTCAAGTCGTGACCAAAGAATGTTAAAAAACTATGAAATAATGTTTTCATCTCTGATGTAATGAAACTAAAATTTAAGTCAATTTTATTAAAATATTTTTATTTATACTTCAACTTAGGATTCATTTCGCTTTTGATAAATGTTTTTCATCTAAAAAACTAATTATTGATTTGAAGAGATGTCAAAATTGATAGAAAAATATTTTTTTCTATCGATTCTATAATTATGTTTTGTTCGTTAATTTCACTAAATATTGGAAATCAAATGAAAATATTTGTTTTCAAAACACATATTTTTGTCAGTAGTCTACCCATAAAATAGTTGAGTTTTGGAAAGTGGTCTCTACGCCCAGGATTTCTGCTCTTTTGGTATATTGACTGACGAGTGAACAAATGTATTGCTTTCCCTTTTTCAGGTTTCGTGCGATTCTTTCTCTTAGTTTTTTATATGCTTTTGAAAAAAAGTAAAACAGATTCAGAAAAATACGTATAGTTTTTTACGCTCGAGTAGTTTTGTTGGTGTCAGAGCCAGAGTCAGACAAATGTGGAAATCCTTTCATAAAACACTGGTTTTTCGTTTTGAAATACTTTGTGAACAACTTTAACAGAATAACCTCTTAATTAGTTCTAAGAATAATACAGTTATTGAAATACTTTGAGAACTCCTAAAAAATATTTGAATATTGATTATAACGTTGAGAGGAGAGCATCGATCGCTTAATTACATGAGAAAAATTCAAACCAATAATTCAGTAAATATTATGAACACAATTATCATTTGTTTGACAAAAATTTTTGCCGACAACTCACGAGACATAAAGAAACTGATGTCTAAAATATTAAAGTAATCATTGGCTGAAAAATATTCGAAAAATCCATTCTATCGTTATTTTAATCTTTACTTCAAATGACATCAAAGGATTATATTTAAAAATTAGACAAAAAATTGTTTAGTTTAGTAATAATCAAAAAGAAATCAAGATTACAATCTTGGAAATATGTCGCATGAATATCTCAAAATACTGATTGTATGCCATTTGACCTCTACTTTAGTTTTTAAATTATTCAAAGCCTTCAAAATATTTGCCGAAAACACACAAATGTTAAGTATTTTTTCGGTACAAAATATGAAACAATAGAGTGTTTTAAATCTCATTATCGAAAATAATATTAAGATTTAATAATTTAATGATAATTTCTTCACGAATTGGGGATTGATTTAATGGTTTGTCAAATAATATAATAGAAAACTCATTAAAGGATTCGGTAAAGGATAGGACTGACAAAAGATGTATTATTTTGAAATGGATTTCCTTTTAAACATTCAATTCAAATGAGTTTCGATTTTCAAGTTTCATAGTATTTAGTCAAGAGATGAAAATCTGTATTATTTTAGATAATAATTTCGTTGGAAGTGATCGGATGAGTCCTTGAATGGCCTTTGCGTGATCCTGGCATTAAGGCGTCGCTCCGGCGTCTCTACAGTCTCTCCTCTCAACCATCAAATATATGAAAATTCTAAGTAATCTTCTCTTTCTTGAAGACTTGACTTTGAAGACTGGGTTCTTCCAAACGGATTACCAGAGAATTTTAACATCAATTATGAAAACCCTTTGATATCTCTTCTAATGTACTCTTAATATAAATTTTTGGTCGAAATGAAAGTTAAATCAAAAACAATGGAAAACTTGTTTATCATTAGATTAGAAGTCATCCAACTTTGAAGGGACTCTCAACAGACAAATCACTTTTCAATCACTTCTGTTGGCTTTTACCACAAAAAGAGAAAACAATTGATTTTTAATTATATTTCAGTGGAAAACATGTTTTAGATATTAAAAGTGGACATAAAATGTATAAATGAGTTCATTTTGTGGTTCATAAGAGTTTATATTGAATTTGAAATTGTTTGGGAACTCGAGTCGAGTCTAATGTCTAATGTTTTATAACTTTTTTAGAGCTCTGATGGCAAAAAAATTTCTCAAACTTAAGACATTATGTAATTTTCTGGCCCTCAAGTAAGGCAAGGGCTGGAATAAGGCGTTAGTAGTGCTGTTCATAATGGCTGTAATGATGGCTGTTATTGTGGGTGACCATCAAGTGATAATGCGCAACACTGAGCCTAATTATATGCCTCTGCTCTACGCCAGGTCCTGTGTCGAGGGCCTTTTCAAGAAGAATGTGATTCAAGAGCGAATTCATTGCACAGTTAATGACCAGTACCGGCATAGTTGAGCGCTCGGCTTAACTCTAACTTTCTGTTCGTTTCATATAATTTTGTGACTTAACTCTCGATTCACTCAAAGAATTTCATATCTCTTTTAACTGTCGAACCAAACAAAACGATTGAGCCTTGAGTTTAAAAAAATGTGTAAAACTTACGTAATTATAGCTAAAAATTAAATAATGAGAACCTCTTCATAAACCCATTCATTATTTATAGCGTTTTCTTAAACTTTCTCTTAATAAACGGCTCATCTGTTCAGAAGATGAAGAAACGCTTCACTGATTCACTTGACTTCAAAAATTATTTATCAATTATTAAATCGTTTAATCATTATTCACGACATTTGAGTCAACAATACTTTTGATTTCAATATTCAATAAAAGTTTATTCATTTGTAAATTTTCAAAGTTATTCAGACATCCCTCCAAACGAACGGATGATTTCATTTGATTGTAAATCATATTTTCATGTCTACTGATTGACTGATTCCCTCATTATTTAAGTTTTTCTATTGAATGCATATTTGGAAGCATAGAAAGCATAGAAATCGTGGTATTCACTCGATTTTCAATTGGTTTTGAATGACTTAATAATTCGATAACAATCTATAATAGAAAAACTGTAAGGCAGACAAACAGACTCATCAAGGATGTTTACCAGAGTCATACCTTTTTTGAATGAGTTCATAGCGTTTCAAAGGCTTCATTTGGCCAAGGTGCATTCATACTAATGTAAATATTTGCTGATAAAATCAAATGCTTCACAGTTTTGCTTCGAATAACAAAAAACTTTACTCTTTTTGGGTTTTCAATGACTGTAAGAGAAAAACAATTATTTGATTCTTTAAAAAAAACTGATAAATATTTTTACATAAATTTAATGATTTGTGAAAACAGTTTGAATGTTGGAAACAGTGATGAATCTCATAGTTATCTATAAAACAAAATCATTGACTAATTCTTTGAAGCAATTAAACAGTAATTATATTGTGAGACAAGAGAATAGAAATGACTGTTAATTAGTGTGAATTGTAAGGGATGTTAGTCTGAGATAAAGCAAAAGTAACTAAAGGATAGGTTCGGTGTTATCCCAACTGTAATGCCGTTTCACTTAATTGCAGTTCCTTTACAGTTGGCTATAATTATTTAATGATGGCTTAGGTTTACATTAAAGTTGTTTTATTTAATTTATTTATGACAGTAATAGTGATTGATATCAATTCTCATGATTCTCATGAATCGTATGACAAAAACACTTAATTTGAATATATTTTCTATTAAAAACTTTTCACAAAATATTTGGCTATACTTTTCAATTCAATTCATAGCTTGAATTTATTGTTTGAAATTTGAATAAAACCCGTTTATAAGTAATTGCTATCAAACCCTAATGTAAATAAAAAGTCCTCTCTCTCTCTCTCTCTCTCTCTCTCTCTCTCTCTCTCTCTTCTAAAATAAAAATAAGGAAATAAAATAGTCATTAAAATAACTGTCGGAGGAGTTATTGTATTGAAAATTGCAGTTTTGAACTCATCTCAAAATAATTACCATTGAATTCCCTGAAATCAAAAGTAATTTTGAGCTTAAATTGAAATTAAATGACTTGAACTTCAATTTTATTATTTTATGGATATTTTAGGTTTTTAATTGGTTTGAAATTTCTTTTTATGTCAATAATCTTTTTACAATAATTTAAGACAAAGTTTTTTCGCAATCGATGCAAAAAAAATACTAACAATTGGATAACAAATAAAAAACAAATTTTATTTTTCCCAAACATTTATAGCAATCAATGAGTGATTTTTGAATGTTTTGCATTCTTAAAGAAACTAAAAGACTCGGATTTGAGAATATTTTAAACAAAAATTATGCAAAAATTGAATTTAAATATCAAATCACTTGCAAAATGAGGGCCTCTTCTCTTCGATCAAAATTTTCAGCCAAAAAAACATGAGATGTGATGAGACTCTGAGCGGAGGAGAGACCCCAACATTTTTTAGACCAAACGCCCATTGATTTGAATTTATTGCTTATAACACATCATTAATCTTCAAATCGAAAGTTCAAAATCTCAGACATATTTAGTACAGAATTACATAAGAATTTGTAGCGATATTTGTGTGAAATTTACATAATTTTGTTGAGAGTTTCTCTCGACTATTGTGTAAGAGTAGAGTCTTTGACTATCGCTATAGTTTGTGAACTCGATGTTAATCATCATTAGATTTACATGAAAATGGAGACACTCTGTTGAGAAATAGGAAGATACCTATCTCTACAAATGTCAAAACCAAATGAGGAATTGCATTTTCACCCGACCCCACAAAGTAAGTGCAATAAAATTGTAGAAATAAATCGAGAAAATTATAGCCATAATAATAAAGGACTACAAATGATAGCCAAAAGCCAAGGTATTTAACGTTTCATTTGATTCACTGCTTAACCGCAACCGAGGGATCATTTATTACCTTATTTTCAATTTATCAATCATTAAAATATTTTATATGAAATACACATTTAATTATTGATTGTATAGACGTTTTGATCCGAATTATAGACCCGAAGAAGTTTTCCTCAAATACAAGATTTAGACGACATTCTCAACTAATTCCTCAAAATTATATGACAAACATTTTCTGAGACTTCATGGCGTCCTCTCCTCTTATTTATTATCAAAAGTTTGTTTTAATTTACAATTAATTCATTTAATGGTTTTCTTATTAAAACAAATTTAAATTCATTTAATCGAAAGAAATACAAATAAAATAGATTTAATACAAAGCAAACAAAACATATGATTGAAGAATCATAAATGGTGCAAGTTCTAATGCCAAGTTTAAATGTTCTTCTCAGCCAAGTTTTTCAGCCTTTGATTAATGTTTTTTTGAAAAACCCTGAAATTTCTTGGAATGTGTTTCTAAATAAACAATTAAATTAAAATCAATTGAATAGACTTAAAAAAAATCTGTTTTATATAATAAAATAGTTATAAAAAATGAAGTCTGAGTTCAGTCACACTTTGCTTTTCTAGACTTTAAAACCCAAACATTAAAATAGTTTTGAGGATTAGCTCAGAATAAAGACTTTCACTTAAAATATCAGTTTATTGGTCTCAAGTGATTCCAAGCAATAATAGATCACTTTTTCAAACAGGGCTCTCATGGGGGGAGTCCTCCATAAACTTCTTACCCAATATCAGTGATACCCAGAGCTAAAAAACAACTTGTTAAGTTAAGGCATAACTTACATGAACTTACAGTTCGGCAAAACAGACATAAAAGGAATTCTCTAAAAAAATGATTAATAAATGCGATGACCAAGCTGACAAATTCGCCTTAAAAACAACTTTCAAAATGAAATACATTTTTTTTCAAATAATAATTAAATGAATAAATTCTAAGCATTTCGTGTTTTCAGCATTAAATGAATATTTTCGTGAAATTCATGACATATTTTGAACGTTTTTTTACCCCAAAATAGTATCGAATTAATGATATTCAATGAACATTAAAATCATGTCTTAATACTTGAATAAATGTTTAGACAAAAGGAGACAAAAACATATGTTTTGCAATATTTTTGTATTAATTACTCTTTTAATGGTTTAGAGACACAATTAAACTAAAAATAGAAATAAAAATAACTATAAAGTCATTAAAGTATTATAAGAAAAAAAATATTCATTAAATAAATCGCTCGAAGCGTTTTGAGGGGAAAGCAATTCATTGAAAGAAAAGTTGAACTTGGACAATTGCCAGGTCTATTTTAGCCAAAAGATATGACCTCACAATCAATTGTCTCATTTTTTAATTTGGTTTCGTTTTTGTTGTTGTTTTCATTTCATTAGATTTTTGATAAGAGTTTGGGCGGACTTTTTGCATGAAATCAAAATTAAAAATTGTCTCAAGATCATTTAGCTAGATAACTTTATGGAAACAAAACAAATTTTGCAATTTTATCGATAAATCTATTGTGAAATTCATTACTTAAAACTCATGGAAAGTAAAATAAGAGATAATTTATAAAATAAATTTCAAAATAAGTACAGAAGCAAAGAGAAAGACTGAACTCGAAACTTATTTTCAGTAATTTATATTAGCATTGAGTGACCAAGGTGTTCTTAATTGCTTGATATAATGCATTAAAGTATTTGAAACTGTTTTTGCTTTTTATGTAATTTTCAAAACTTGATATTCAAATGAAAAGAAATTCGTTTCAAACAACAATAGTGTCGGTCAATGAACTCAACCCCATATATGAAACAGAGTTTAGCCTTTGAGCCATAGGTTTAACATTAGGTCATTGGGCAGTGACTTTCGGCGTGTTTATTAAAATTATCTTGATTGAAATTGTCCAAACACACGCCCTGATCAAAATTTCCGGACCACACCTCCCTCTTTGGCTAAGACTGTACTGAAGTTTCGTTTTGAAAAGATTTGAAATTTTAATGAATTGAAATGAATTACAATTTATTGCTTCGATTTTTGCTTTTCTCAAACAAAATGAAGTCAAACTGAAATCCATTTAAATTTTTATGATTTTGTTTAGAGAACCGGATCAACAGTTTTGGTCCGCGATCTGAATTCAGAAGACGTCCACCTTTTCATTCCAAACCACTTTCTCTCATACAATGAGTTAATGAATGTTTTCAATCGACAAAAATATAAATTAATCATTAAAATGAATGTATGAATGGATTCGGCATTTAATTGGGTTTTCAAATATTTTTTTTTTGAATAAATTGTTAACAAATAATATATAGAATGAGTTCGTAATTCAATTGCTTTTCAAATAAATAATTTGAAAAACTTTTTATTTTACACAAAATAAGAAAAAAAATTTGAAACATATTATAATAAATGAATATTTTGGTCGAAGAATACTAATGGACTGCAATGGATAGCAATCGAAAGGAATGGAAAGCCTTACGAAAGTCGTTTGAGTGAGGGATAAGCAAAACAAAAAGTCCTTTGATTTGATGCATCGAAATGAAAGTTTTGCGTTATTATAGTTTTTTGTTGAGTCTTGGAAAAAATCAAATGATACCGATCTCTTTAATATCAGTTCGCAAGTCGTTTACTTTATCTCTATATTCGGAGTTTCATAAAAAACTATTTCTTTTATCAGAGTTTCGCCGATCGCTTGAGTTATGAAAAAATTGGAATAAATTCAGAGAAAAAACTTTTCATCGAATAATGAACTCTGAGCTACGATTGACTCCATGGGGTGTTCAGAGCCAATACTCCACTAATAATATCTTCAAAATATAGTCTCGACTCCACATAACTTCAAGTTTTCTCTAATTTGATAGATTTGTTTCTATCGCATGCAATGAAATATTCTTAGACTATAGTTACTATTGACTACACTAGCTCAATCACTGACTCTTAGGCTAGCTCATTCTACTTCAATCGCAAAAAATGCAATTTTCTTTAAAATTTTATCTATTTTCAACACGATATTTATCTTGGTAATTTATTCATCTTTTTTGTTTATTATCAAGTGTTTGAAAGCAATATAAAAATTACTGAAATAATTTGCAAAAGGCTTTAAAACTTGTCTAACGATCCTATGTATGGTTGATATCCATTTGGTTCCGACCATAGAATTAGTTAATGGTTTTCTTCATTTGTTATGGCATTTGATATGGCATTCCTCTGTTATGAAGTGTCGTCAACAGAACTTTCACTTTTAAAAGTCATTTGTCTTAACAAATATTGTATTCAAATGAGTCAATGTTTTTATTGTTTGAGGTTTTAATCGTTTTCTAAATGAAAAATTATGTGTCAAACAGTGTAACAGTCGCTTATGTTTTCCCATTTGTTTTCAATTGTTTTTCATTTGTTTTCAATTCAATCAATAAACGATTCTCTCGACTGAGACTCAACTGAGACTCAACGGAGACTTCAATTAATTATTTCGAAACAGATTTCAAGAATTCAATGCATTCGTGTAATAGACTCTCGAATTGAACGATGAACTCATTCTTTCAATAATTAACACATTTCCAGAGGAAACTCATTTTGCATACTTTCCACCTGTTATTTAATTTCATTATATTAATGCCCGGAATCATTTGAATATAATTTAAACTAACGGATTATAATCCCATCTGTTTTTTTCGTGATTAAAATGGTATTCAATCGGATATACATTCAAAAGATTTTCACATTATATCGATATTAACTGCCTTTTTATTTTCTGCTTGCTCATCAAGGATCTGAAATCTTGCAAAACACAAAATTCAGTTAAAGGTTTCCTTGAATAAAGAAAAAGTCAAATAAAAAATGAACTGAATGTTCAAAAGTTTGAATATTTTTAATGAAAAACAAAATTATGAGAACCATTTCAAAGGGTTTCGTTTCAATTGAATTTTATATCGGTTTTCAATCAACAAAATTATATTTTTAATATATATTTAAACGAAACCAATTGACAGCTCTTAAAATGGTCTCATTAAGTCAGAGATTAATGATCCAGTTATTAATTTTACCGATAATTTGCGCTTAAATTACATTCAAACTACTGATTGGTTATTCCAAAGTAGTATTGCATTGAAAACATCAAACATTTATTTTTTTTAGTCATCGATTCCTCAGTTTATTATTGGATTCAACGCTCAGTTAAATGTATTGAAGATTTTTTAATTGAAATTTTGATTAAATTATTTTTTTCAAAGTGTTTCTCTCAGTTTATTAGCGTTTGATTAAATGTTTTAAATCTATTCAAAAGATTGATTGAATTTTGATTCTTATGTTTCATATAAAACTCATTTATTTCTTAACATTTAATTAAAATTTTCAAATTCTGGTCACAAAATGTTTTCAATAATTTAATTGAAATTATTTGAAAATCATATTTTTGTCAAAATATTTTTCATTTATCGCATAAAACAAAAAATATTTATCAAATGAATTATAAAAATAAAAATCATTATAAAATTTTGAGTCAAACGATTGGAAACCCAAACGATAGGCAAAAGTAATCATTTGATTCGTAACTTGAATTTTGTTCAATGATTTAAATTATATTTGAAGCGACGATCGTATCAATGAATAAGTCATTTGTCGGCTCTATTTTTTCGGACAACTATTCCCAAGATATGATTTCCGCTGAAAATATTTGTGTCTAACCTCTGGTTATCTCAATATTTAATCAGAAAACTGACAAAAAATCTCTTATCGGATCAAATTTGATAAATCATCCGAAAATATCGATAATTATCGTTCATATGATATTCGAGTGACACTTTGGTTTTTCCTGGAGTGAAGAACCTTGCTTCTTTATGATTTTGATTACACTTCAATTTTTCAAATTAGGAACCGTTTGATAGGATTGAGAAATGACTTTGATTTCCATTAAAACTTGTTTTAAACCAAATAAAAGATAATCAGATCCAATGATTTCATCTCTGACCCAATCGATCATTTTTGGCGACAAATCATTGAAAATCAAATTAACTGAAAAATCAATCCAAATGATGAACGGAATGACATATTTGTCATATTCTGTCTCTTTTGAGGCTCCCATTAGTTTAAACTCAAATCACAACCAAATGATTAACAAAAATAAAGAAATAATAAAAAAGAGCGAAAATAAAACATAAAAAATGACTAAATGTTTGACATTTGAAATGAATGGCTTTTTATATACTTTTATCAATTAGTAAATCGATTCTTATTTTTTCATTAAAAACATTTTAAGTAAAGAAGAAAAAAACATTTTCTGAAATTCTTGGTTCGGATAAAAACTTAAAAATTTTTTTTCTTCGCTGAATATTTTGATAACGAATGCAATCCTAACATAAATTCATTTAAATGTCGATTTAGTTTTCAAATCAAAATCATTTTTTTTGTTGGTATTCGTCAAGACTTTCATTAAAACCTATTTTGTATTAAAAATAATTACTTTTTTCTGAAACTTATGAGAAATTTTGTAGAGCTATAAACAAGCTTGGTGATTTATAGGTATATTTGTAAGTTTAAATTAAGATGAATTTTATTTTTAATGTAACATGCTAGTTTATTTTTTTTTGACTTTCAAATAAGTGGTGAAAAACTAGTTTTGACTCTTTTCGCATATGTCTGGACATTAAAAAACTTTAAATAAATTTAAGAAAAAGTCACAAATAAATGATAAAAGAAGACAAAAATAATTTTGAAATTTATGTTTTTAAAGTTAACCAGCGATTAAAAGTTGGGTCAAAAATGTTTTCCATTAGTTTTGGAGAAAAAAATGTTTAGTTTTTTAAGATTTTGACACTTTATGTGAAGTTTGACAAAAATATCTGAAGTGAAGAATACATAATTCAAATATAATAAAACTAGTATTATGTCCTAGTTTATTTTTTAGAGATATTTAAAAGACCTGGGCTAACACTAAATATTTCTAGGTTATTGAGCTCATTGTTATCTCAACTTATTAAATGATTCACAAATATTGAAAATCTTTGAAAAATAACTTTTTTTTGTCAAACTTTTTGTTCATTTGATTGAAAAGCATTTGATATGTGTTTCCATCTGTCGATCGATTATATCATAAAATAGTTTTTGTTTACAAACGATTCAAACATAAAAATGATTGAAATCTAAAGAAGTGTTCAAAAAATGTATTCGACGTCAACTCAATGCAAGTTTTGGATGTTTTCAGAAGAAGAACAGTTGGATCAGTTGAAAATCGAGGCCAACCATCGATTCATATCTGAGAGAAGATCAGAATTTGATGTAACACTCGATTAATCTTTTATTTGTTTTGAATTATAAAATGTTTTTGTTTTAAAGGATGAGACAATTTATAACCATTACTTGAGTCCAACTGAAGAATCACTTCTAACCAAATATTATGAGACAATATTACGAGACTTTTGTCGTAAATTTCAGCCCCCAATGCCTAAGTTTGTGGTGAGCACTGCCTTCCAGTACTTCAAACGGTTTTATCTGAACAACTCAGTGATGGACTTCCATCCCAAGCATATTGTCGTCACTTGTGTTTATTTGGCGGCAAAAGTAGAAGAGTTTAACGTTTCTATGGCTCAGTTCGTGGCCAATGTTAGAGGCGATCGGGAGAAGGCGTCGGCCATTATCCTAAACAATGAGTTGTTTCTAATGCAACAATTGAAGTATCACTTGAATGTCTACAACACTTTGCGACCCATCGAAGGCTTTCTCATTGACCTCAAGACCCGATACACTCAGTGCGGAGATCCCGAAAAATTGAGGCCACATATCGACCACTTCATTGATCAGACGTTTTCGACGAACGCCTGCTTTCTGTTCAGTCCCTCTCAGATCGCACTCTCGGCTGTCGTCTACGCGGCCTCTAAAGTCAAATTCAATTTAGACGGGTATCCATTCATCCAATCATTTAAATCCATTCTATTCTTCAATTTAAGCCCTAATTCATTTGATTGTCAGGTATTTAACGGATCTATTATTCGTGGATCGCGTCAATGAAATACAACACTTGCAGAAAGTGATGAGCACTTTGTGGTCAATGATTAACTCAGTGGAAGTCCCCTCCAAAGAACGGGTCAAAGCTATTGAGAAAAAGTTGGAGTTATGTCGAAATCAGAGCAATAATCCCGACTCTAATGAATATAAAAGGGTTTTAGACGAAGAAATGGGCGACGAATCTGCCGTTCCTTATAAACAATACGCAAACATTTGTGAAGAACAGGAGAGGGATAACCAAAAAATTCTTGAAACCACAGGAATGTCGAGTCGACGCTCCAAATGATATCTCAATTCACTTATAAAATCGATTGGATTTAAATAAATTTAATGAAAATCAATTGTTTTCTTCAAATGCTTTTATTTTTGAAAGTATTTTATTTTTTGAATAAATCAATGTTTGAATTGATTGTATGAATCAGATGTCTGTCCAAAAGATAGTCAATACTAATAACTTTTTTGAGTAGATTTGAATAAAAGTCTATTTTAGTTCTCAATAAATCAAACAATTATACATATATTGTATACATATATTGTATATATATTTGATTATATGTTTTAGATTATACTTTAATAGTTACGACTGATGTGATTATGAGATATTCAATTCCCTAATGAGTGATAATGTTATGTAATAAGTTTTAAATCATATAACATAAAAGTCAGGCAATAATAGCAAAAATTTCTAATTTTAATTCCTTTCGGAATATTTGAGTTGAAATAAATTGATATGAATTTGAGTTATAATTTATAACATAAATAATAAATGACTCGATTCTTATGAAGAGATTATATGATGTTTGAGCAGAACAGGTGATAAAGTTTAAAAGTCATAGAATCTAATTGTGCGCAAATGTGGAACAGTTGTCTCAACAGAATATTACTCAAACCGATCGATAACTAGACTCTATTCCGTCGTATTCTTGAGTTGTAGTTAACATCAATGGCAGGACATGTGCTGTAATACTCTAAATCATTCACAACATTAGATATTCAACTGTAGAGTAGGAAAGAGTATAGTAGAGGACTCGTAACTCAATTGGTGGTTGTGCTGATCATTGATGTCTTACATCGAATGAGCTTAACATATGGTAGACTTGAATAGAAATGCTGTGATATTTGGTTAACGTTTATTAGCGACTATTGTTTCGCTAATGAATTGAATGAGTGGTGAATATGTCGAAAGTCAAACGATTGGACGACTCTTCACCCAAACGGGACATCGATTGGGATAAATATGGCTTAGATTCTGAACAACAGAGGCAAGGGTTGGAGACAAGTACCGACACAACCAATTTGATGGCCGGTATTCGTCAAAATGATCTTTTTCTAGAAAGTCAGGTATAGCTCATAATTTATTTTTATTCAAATTATATATTAATTGAAAAATGAAATCAAATGAAAGGAGAGCTATGGAAAGCATTGGTGGAAATCAAACTTTTTCTTATCCCAACCCATTCTATTTGGAACTTGGGATGGGGTCTACACCTCCTGTTTGATCCATTTGTTTGGTGTAATCACTTTTCTGAGGGCCGGTTGGGTTGTTGTAAGTAGTGATTAAAATTTTTACTAAAAATTATGGTTAAAATATTTGAACTATCAAACAATTAAACAATCGAATAGTTAGGTCTCTATCATTTGGTCACCATTAGGTCATTTTAATTTATCTCTCAACAGGGAAACGCAGGTCTGGGCGTCTCCACTCTCATCATATTAATAAGTGTTTTGATCTGTTCTTTGGCTGTTTTGGCGGGTATTGGCATTTGTGAGAGATGTCATCATTTGAGTCACGGCGGGAACGTTCACGTCCTCGTCTCTAATGTCTTGGGATCGAGACTGGGAGGAGCCGTCAGTATTATCTACAGTTTTGGACAGGTATTGCATTTTATTTGAATTCAAAATTTTCAATTGTCTTAAGATTGCATTTAATAAAAGGCTGTGTCGTGTGCTCTTCATGTCATGGGATTCGCAGAATCTTTGACACAACTTCTAAGTATTGATGATATTTGGGTGGAGAGAGCTATCGGTGTTATACTCGTACTTCTATTGCTGTCGATAAACGTGGCGGGAGTTAAATGGGTTATCCGTTTGCAGTTCATTCTTCTCCTGTTTCTTCTGTTGGCGGCCATTGACTTCATTACAGGACTTTTCTTCAGATATGATCCGAGTATTCCTTTCTTTCAAATATAACTAAATTGAAACAAATATTAACTGATTTTTAATTTTGGACAACGTTTCAGATGAGGGTGTCGTTGGTTACAGTCTAAAGAATATTAAAGATAATTGGGAACCGGCCTCAGGGCAGACAACTCTCAGTTTGTTTCATGTGTTTGGAGTGTTTTTCCCGGCGGTTACGGGAGTTATGGCCGGTATTAATATGAGTGGAGATCTCTATAATCCGAGTAAAAGTATACCTATCGGTACATTCAGTGCCATAGGAACCAGTCTTCTGCTCTATTTGTCGTTTATCTTTGGTTTAGGAGGTATTGCAAAAAGCAGCAAGGACATTTGAACTAAAATCACTAATGATTGTTATGAATGAAAGCCACTTGCGTTAGGTCTGCGCTTCTCAATGACTATATGATCGCACAGAAGGCCTCTTCAATCGGGATATTCCTTTTGATGGGTCTCTTCATATCGTCGATGTCTTACAGTTTGGGCTCACTTTACGCGACGCCACGTATTATACAAAACATCGCAAATGAAAATATAATACCGATTATGAAAATATTTTCTGGAGGGCGCGGACCCAACAAAGGTATGGTTACTGCAAATGATCGCATATTTGTCAAAAAATTTTCATTAAATGTATTTCAGTTCCAATCAATGCGTTAATTCTGTTTTCAATCGTGACATTCATTTTCATAATAATCGGTAAAATCAATGTTTTGGCGCCAATCGTCACAATTCCATATCTCTTGACATATGCAACGGTAGAATACGCCTACTTCTCACTCGCCATGACTTTCGACATCCAAATCAAGAGAGAGTCCAGATTTATGGCTTCGGTTGAAGTGACGAGTCCTACCTTCGACTCATCAAAGAGTCCAAGTCATCCAAACTATGGCTCGACTAAGGTTTGGGTTAACACTTATTAATTAAATTTTCAATAAATTTATTATTACATCAGAGCAATGATTTGGACCGACTCTTCCCAGAAAGGGTTCAATCAAAACAAACCCAAATCAAGGGTCAGACCAGTAGTCACAGCAGTAGCCGAACCTCTTCTGCAGATCACTCTCCAATTGACCCAAAAGATCGATATCAGGATCCGAGCAGTAGTGCCGATGAATCCTATGAGAGTTCTGACAGTTCTCTGGCGCACGACATCTCTAAAGTGGATCCAAATGAAGTCAAATGCAAACAAAACTTATGGTATTCCAGACTAATGAACAGATGGCTGATCATTGTGGGGGCGATCATCAAAATTGCGATAATGTTCTTGGTCCAGTGGGGATACGCTTTGTCTGCATTCATAACACTACTCTTTCTTTGGTACTACATCGGTCAGGTCAACCCCGGGGTCTTTCCAGGCATATCAGAGTTCAAATTCTATCCTTGGATAACAACAACTGCCCTAAAACTCATTGGGTTTGTCTTTATTGAGATTTTAAATAACAAAACACTAAAATTGATTTAATTATAGAAAAAAAGTTGAAGAATACGATCAGATCGTTGTGACCAGTGGTGCACCCGATATGCATCCGAATGACTTCCAATCGGATCAATTGACAAAACAAAACACAGACTTTTCCGGACGCGAACCCTATCATCAATCCTCGACATCACAATTTGATGCCACCCCTAAACTGACCAACAATTGAGATAATCAACAAAATTGTTATGACTTTTACTTAACTTTTATTGTCATTTAATAATCAATTTTATGAATGTTTTGTGAAATTTATCAAAATTTTAATCGTTTTATAAAAACCATGTTTTCAGACAAATCTTATGAATCGTTGAAATAATTATAAAAAATATGTTTAACTTTGATGTAATAAAATCAATCTTGTCTTTCATTAATTTCAAATTGACCATGGTTATCAACAATCGAATAAATGGAATCTAGTCCAAATGAAAACAATTACATCAATTTTGCTGAATTAAATGCAATTATCATAAACAAGGTGAATAACAAATACATACTGTAACTTTTTATATCCTTCCTTTTCATCTTAATAACTGAATCAAATTGATCAAGCTCAAGCCCGAATTATTTTCATGCTATTATTAGTATATCAATTTTCAATTCTTAAAAACTGTAACTCTTAATTTTGAACTTGTTCATTTATTGATCATCATTTTATTGGCTTAAGTTTTTGATTTTGATTTATATCAATAATTGAACTTTCAATAGGTTTGACCTCTTTTACAATGAACTCGACTGAACCCGAGCCTGTGCTCACATTTTCTCTCATTATTTAATTTATTTGTTTAAAAATTCAGTTTTTGATAATTGAATAACAAAAGTGTTTTTATTTTTATCAAAACATAAATAATATGAACTAGGTTGGAAAATCTTCATGATAATTAACCCATTTGCAAAGTTCATGCTCCACAAAAGTTTTATAACTCGATAATAACTTATATCTCAATCTATTATATGTTTTGACGTCAAAAACAATTGAATGACACTATTATTCAGTCATTTCGAGTAAATGTTGTTTACCTGAAACAGGAATACGTCTCTCCTTTCAGACAAACTTAACCTCAATTTGTTTTATAGACTAAAAAATTGTTTTTATAGAAACTTGCAATAAGTCCAATAAGAATAGTGGCAAAATAAAAAAAAATTATCTAGATTTTTCATTGATATCTTGAACAACATCAGTTTTCAATTACATTATTGCTAAATTGCCTTGAGCCCTTGACCTAAGATATAGGACGATCCGTTTAATTCTGTTCGACTATTGATAAGTGATTGGATTTTTTAAAATTTTTGTTCATAATTTCAAAAAACAAAAATTGATTTTAATTTTTTTTATAACTTCTATTTTCCAGACTTTTTGAAAAAGTTGTTTGAAATTGTTTTTTGAGGCAATAATTCGAACCTAATTTTGAAATTCACTATTTTTTTCAAAACTTGTTTTACATTTAATTTCTGATATAATTGTATAATGAGTTAAAGTGTGGAAACAATCGAAATGATTATTTAATTGCAACTAAAATATCAATATTTCTAATGTTTTTGTAAATATTTTTATAAAAACCAATTTTTGTTTCTAGAATTTTCTCATAACTTGTTTACAACTAATTGAGAAAAACAGTTCTCAAATGTTTGACAAAATTAAAATCATTTTTTTCAAAACCATTTGAACCCGAAATCCGATATTTTTTTAAAATTTTTTTCACTTTTGAGTCATTTTTTGTTCGATTAAAACCAGATTCTAATCAGAATTCCATAATATTCTGCATCCAATTAAAAAAAGAATCTAGGTTAAAATAATGATCATGGTCATATACTAAATTAACAATTTAAAACTAAATATAATCATGCTCATTTAATGCTCATTGATATGTCAATAGTCAATAAATTGGTTAATCATATGATATTTCGTTAGCGTAACGCTCAGGAAGTCGTGGGTTTGGGTCAAAATATGAGGTATTGTATGCCTTTAAGTGACGTAGAGGTAGACTAATGTTATTTTTATCGATAGAATACCGAATGTCATCCAAAACTTGTTTTTCAGAACTCATTTCAAATGAACTAAAAGTCTGTCAAAGAATTAAATTCCGTCCCTTTTATTGGAGGAGAGCTTTAAATCATTGTAAACAAACCCTAACCCAATATCTTTGCCCCTCAATAATGCGTACGTCATATGTGAAGAGTTTAGAACGTTATCTCTACGAATGAGAGACGGCTCTGAAATATGAAAGAGTCGTTCAATAAATTAAAACCATTTTATCGAAAGAAAACTTAGAATTGTTTTCAAAAACAAATATATTTTTCTCTAAATTTTGTTTCAATTTTCAAACAAATTAACGAAAAAATGAATTAAAAGCAAAGAATTGATGAGATTTTAATCCTTAAGTTAAACAATAAATGATTGAAAATATGGTATTTTGTGGTATATGTTGAAGACGTGGTGAAGGGACAGACCTCTGCCAACGCAACCAAAACGAGTACTGCATTGCATTGAAGGCATTCAACAAACGTTTTCCATTCGTTTCTATTCGTGTTATCATTGGATGACGTCATTCACTCAAATGGTATATAAGTGTTGTTTGACTCAAACTCTGGAAACTTGTGAACGTTTGTAGAGTTGCCGTCCATTCGGAGCTCTGTTTGACTTTAAGTGCGCATTAAGTTTGAAGAATGACTTCCAAAATGTTTTTCAACTCTTTTAAAAAATTTTATAACAAATCTAGTCTTCAATCAGTCATTAAAAATGATTTTAATGTAAAGTATTTAATAATACAATAATTTTTTGGTCGAAAACAATGGTCTGAAGACACGACACGAACACTGGTTCTCAAGTAATAGGACTTTAGGTAAGTATTGCTCACAAAAGCAGTACTCGAGTCAAGCAGTGGAGCGCTTATAGGCCCAGACGTAGGCATATGTCTGCCCCCCAGTGGGCCCCCACTCGACACCACTGCCACCCCTTTCGGGCCTTAATTTGTTTTTCTCTAAACTTTTTGTTTTGATCTAAGATTTGATTGAATTTGGATTTAATTTTGTTTTGAAATTAAGTTTTGTTTTGATTTGAATATTGATTTCATTTATAGTTTGAGAGTTCAGTCAAAGAATGGGTTTTGAAGTAATGGTTGACTGGAAGTGGAGTCCAGTTTGCGCTCAAATAGCGTTATGTTTGGTGTCTATCACTGTCTATGCGTTGACCCAAAACAGGCCCCAAAACAGAGCTATGGTTGGAGTCATCGCACAAACCATTGATTGTCTTTCATTTGATTTAAAAGTTTTAATAAGTTTTGGCTAAAAATGGGTCGAAATCTATGGCTTATAACTTATGGCGTCCCTTAACTCTCGACTGATTTAGATCTAAGACTCCCTGAAGAGGGAGTCCTCTATTGACTATCGAAGTGTTTATTTGTTTTTCTTTGTTTTTGACAGAAACTGAACAAAAGATATGAAAAGTCTCTCAAATGTTGACAATAAGTTGTCTTTGATATCGATATTACGATTCGCTATAGTTTTACAATCATTAGAATTGAGTGATTCCTATGAGTCGTCGACACAGTCCTCCCAGTGGTCAGAGTCTTCGTTAGGCAATAGAGTCATCGCTAGTGAAGCACTTCCCCAACCATTGGCTCCATTGCGGCCACAGTTTGTATCAGAAGCACAACCTCTGACTCAATCGCAATCTCTTTCAAGTCTAGCGTTGAGTTCAATCCCCGACCCGAACAGCGCCCCCATAGAGAGGAAGGCGTCAAATGTGTCGAACGGGTGTTCCCTTATTGTGGACCCTATCTGTTGGTGCTATGCTTTGGACGAAGGATTGCTTATTGACTGCAAAATAACAGCCATTTATCAGATGACAGATGTCTTAAACTCATTGATATCGCAACCGATTAAGTCATTTACAGTTTATTCGATAAATCAATCGTTGAATTCATTTCCCGAAACAGTATTTTCCAACTTTTCATCGATAGAACAGATCTATATCTCTGTGCCATCTCTGGTCGATGTCCGCACCGATGCTTTCCTAGGATTAGAGACAAGCCTTAAGACATTGAGTTTAGTCAATAGTAAACTTAAAGCGGTTCCAAAGACATCCCTAAATAGACTGAAGAGTTTGTCTGCTCTGGACTTACAGTCGAACGCTATTCCCGAAGTGGAGTCTTACGCTTTCTATGGGTTACCACTCGTGAGTCTTAACCTTCAGTCAAATCTAATCAATAGTTTGCATGAGTTCTCATTCGGAGGACTTGAGAACACTTTAGTAGAGTTGGTTCTAATCGACAACAGACTCGAGCGCTTCCCTCTCCACGCCTTCAGACGCTTACGAAGACTCGAAACCCTTAAACTTCAGTCAAACTTCATATCAGAGATACCCGACGACGGCTTCACCCGATTTACTGTTCTTAAGATTCTAGACCTGCAGTCAAACCGTTTCGATCATTTGGACGGCCGTTCGTTCATAACTACTCCCAATTTAGTGAGTCTTTCGATGGCAAACAATAGACTAACAGTTTTGAGCGATTCCTCAATCTTTGAGTCACTCCTGACGTTAGAGACATTGGATTTGAGTCACAATCACTTACGAGTCGTTGATTTAAATAATTTAATTGCTTTACGAACCGTTGACTTAAGTAATAATCACTTAAACGACATTCGATTCCATAATCTGCCGAATCTTAAGGAAGTTTTCGTTTCCAACAATAATATCCTTAGACTAACGAATGAGACATTCATTAACAGCAGTTCCCTATCCGTTATCTTTTTGCAACACAACGCCATTCAGTCCATAGATTATAACACTTTCCACTCTTTGCAACACTTATTAACACTCGATCTCTCATCCAATCAATTGAGAGCAATAGACCCACAGCTCCTCAAACATAACACTCGCCTCCAGTCTCTATATTTGGACAATAATCTGATGAGTGATTCAGGACTAGAAGCCGGAACTTTCCAAGAATTGGTACGATTTTAACTATAATTATCACCATTTGAGTACATCTTTTGTTTTATTTTGATTTAATAGAAATCAATTACTTAACGGTTACCAAAAAAATTGTCTCAATTTCAGTGTGTTTTTCCAAATTTCCCCAATTATTAGCTTTTTATGTATCGATTATGTGATGTATTTCTGACGTTAAAAATGATTTATTGCTTTTTAATTACAAACACTTTATGTAATTCACTCTTTACTCGGAGTTTCACTTATCGTTGAATCAAATCCAACGAAAAAGTATTGAATTCAAATCAATTGTTTCCAAACTAAACGTTTGAACGCATGTAATGTTTATGACTTGAATTGAGTCCAATCTGTGATAAATTGTATGCAAAATATTTTTATAACTCATTTATTATTAAAATTATTGAAATGTTTCCCAAAATATGTTTTTTATATTTATTTGTATTTATATTTAATTTATAACTTATTTGAGAAATGTTTGAGTACTTAACCCAAAAACGGGTCAAACGAGTGACAACTCATATCTGTGTTTGAGTTTCGGTTTTTCAGGAAATGGAGTCAAAGTTATCGCAATTTATGACATTTTGAATTAAGTGTGGAATCTGTTGAATGTATCCCTTATTTGAAATTATAATTAAGTAAACGATTTGTCAAATGATATCTTCTTTTATTAATTGAGAATATGTTTTGATTTTATTATTAATTGAATGACAAATGAATTGCATTTTTTAATCAAACGATTTCCAAAAGTAATGAACTTTTGTTAAACTTTTTTAATAGCATTTATTTTTTGAATAAATCATTTAAGTGTTTATCGATTGAATGTCTTTTCAAATAGATATGAATTAATGAGTTTTCACTAAAAATTGAAAAATTATTCATTGAAAGTATGGATGAGTTTTGTGTGTCGAGTGAACTATCAATTTATTAAATGATACCCACTTTTGAATTTTAAGAGCCACTCATAACTCATGAGTCATGACTTCAAAAGACTATTAAATGTGATTTCAATACTTTTTACTGAAAAAAAAGACTTTGAGATAAGAATTGAGTCTTGAATTCAAAATGATTTCAATATTTGTGAGATTAAAACATTGGTCTCTATTGGCCTTTCGCTCCAATTATTTTATACTCTTCTCTTCAAACTCTATTAAAATCGTATTAGAGTTGAATGAACTCCACTTTAATTCACGTCATTTTACCACTCATTTCATTAATCAACAAAATTCTAGATTTGTTTCAAAATGTCTTTAATTTTGCGTAAAATTTAGTTAAAACCCGAACCAAAAGGTCAAAGAAGAGCACAAATATATCGTTCCTTACAATCGATAGAGACTTTTGTTTCTTATGACTCGATTTGAAAGCAATTGTTTTGAATTTTGGTTAGAATTGTAATAGATTTGCACTTATCGGTAGTTTTATTGAAATAATTGAATTTTTTGTCGAATCGATTCAATCGAATTTATTTCGAGTTTTGATTTCAATTCTAATGACATCCATTGATATAGAGGTTGAAGTTTAATGAAATATTGATTACATTTCCCGCACTATTCCTCACTTTTCCTCTGGATTTTCAATTTTGAAATCTGTCTGAAGTTAGGGTCTGTAGACATAGACCTACTGTCCATATATTGTGATCAATAAGTTCTCCCCACAGAAGCGTTGAACTGTATTTCGATTTCTCGATTCGAGAACTTTTCCAATCGATGTCTGTTTTTGTGCAAACATTTCTTCAAACAGTTTTCAAAGTTCTTCCACTCATTAAATGTAAACATCAAGAGATAGGATAAGTCTTAGGAACAGATTCTCTCAAAATTCTGATCAATTTCGTAAAGAATTCAATTTGAAGGCCAATTAGTTGATGCTATGACTCGATTACATTGTTTTATAGTCTATTGTCTGTAATTAAGCGATCGATTGAATGACAAAATTATATTAAATTCTGTTAATTAGAAAAGCGATGAAAATATGATTGAATTGAAACAAAATGTTTATTACGTTTTGAGTATTGGTTTTCAAACTTATGATTAGAAAAATTGATAGAAAAGGGAATTATTTGGAACTATTGTTATCGGAGTCTATTTCTTGGAGAATAGAGTTTAAGTGCATTCGAGTGAAACAAATGTTGAGATTTTGGGCAAAGGTTTTGAGCCGTCGCTAATAAATGATGTTATATTCAGTGAACAATTAATTTTGTTTTTGTGAAATATCTGCCATCAATGCCATCAAAACCTAATTCATCCATTGAAAAGAGTGGGTATTCCTAAAAGCCTACATTTATTATTGCTTTTATCAAATTTGATTCGATTCTGGCTTTTCTCTCGTAATTACATTTCATCCAAAAATATATATAGTATTCTATATTCTGTCCATTCGTTTGTATACTAAAACTATTGGTTCGAGTCATTCAATGTTTGTCTGTTTTATGCATTTTCCCCAAAATTCAATTGTTTTTGTGAATAGAGTTTTGCTTTACTTTGGATTCCATTAAAGTCTATCAACTATTGTATGAAAAAGTGTTTGATTTCAATCCAATTATAAATAATGGCATTCATTTAACTGACAATAAATTCACAATCGATTAAGTGTTTCCTTTTTTAATCACTTGTGACAAACGAAAACCTATTACCTCAGGTCTGATGTGAGGGTTTGCCTTATGCTGAGCCATCCAAACAGTGATCGAATTCATTATTTTTGGCAATAATTTGGTTGTAATGAATGGCAAATGTGTTGTTCCCTCATATGTTCACAACATTGACTCAATTGATCCAATGCTGACATCTTATACTATTGAGACATTTGATTACCAGACCTATAATCATATCGATTGGCAGCCGTTAGAGCCCACCATTAAGTTCGGGTTCCAAATAAGATAGTCTTGAGTTACGGAATCGTAGAAATGGTATCACAGGAGCCAACGATAGATCAGAATTGAATGTTTGGACTGAAATAATTGGCCGAATCTAACGTTAGTTTATTTGTTTGATGCCTTCCATTGGCGTCTTTCCCCAAATCATGAATTCCCTGTTGTCTGTGTGTAAGTGAATAACAACCAAACGATCACTTTTTGCCTTATCTTCAGTTAATTATTTCAATAAAAACATTAATTATTTGATTGTCTTATCAAACAAATCATACAATCAATGGCTGACCGGTTGGGGAATACTATCCAAATGACATCCACTCCAACTCCGACTCAAATATATTGAACAAAATCAATGACTTATAACGAAAGTAGTGTTCATTTTAGACGTTTCCCCATCTCTTTGATTCTTAGAACTATCAAACGGTCAGAACCTTAGAGTATAGCTCAGCCATTGTTTGCCTGATTACTAAATATTAGACTAATGTTTGTAACACTTATTTGCAGTGTTTTTGTATGAATACGAAAATGATTTGCGAATCAATTTTGGTATTTAATAAACATTTGGAGTGAAACTGAATTTTCTTTATTCTGTGTTTGTTTTTGTGGCCAAAGGAAAGAGAATTTGATAGCGATTTGATAGCAATGATTGGCTGACGTTCTGTCGGCACTACTTCTAACTCAATACTAGTCATACAAAAAGAGTCTTTCATAGAATCCTCACAATAAAGATGATGACAGATAGGGATAGGACTCACTATAAAACTCTATATTCAGAAGAGTTTTTGCTCGAAAAATGTTGTTTTGGTCCCAAAAGTGATCCACTCTATAGACAGTGGTTTCCATACGTCATATCATGAATAGGATTGATATCCTGAGTAAACATTACGTTGAAGAATGTATTCACCGATATATGCATTGATTTATGTCTAGTAATTATATGAACAGAATTTCCTCTTTTCTTGAATTTTTCTCTTCGTTTTCACATTATTGTGGACTCAGTTATGCACTAAATTATGATAAATATGTTTCAAAAAATATTCTCTTCTTTTCGAAAGAATTACATTAATTTTGTTGAATTATTTGAAGAATCGTTTGAATCATTTTTTATCTAAAATCACTATTAATTTATGAACTCTTCTGCTGAAAGAGAGACTCAATTAATGGATTATTTGTTGAGGTGTTAAACATTTGTAACGATTTCATAGTTTTTCAATTCCTGTTTGTTATTCAAATACATTTCTGAATGAATGAGTTATTGTCCATATCTTACATCAAATTCAATGAATATTTGTTTCGAATATTGTTTCTCAAAATTGTATTCATTTTTTTGTTTTACTGGTTCTGAATATTGAATATATGTTATCCTCTCTAAGTCTAGCTTAAAGACAATCAATTGATCCCCTGTTCAACAAAAATATGCAGTTTTTGTTTCGAATGCTTTCTTAATATTTGATAATTATTTTCGGTTTTTGGTTTGATTAAAAAAATTTTCATAAATCAGTTTCTTTTCATTGAATTTGCGCTAATTATGCAAACATTGTTTCAATTAATTTGAAATTACCTTGTTCTTTTTCCAAATTGATTCAATTTGCTTTGATTAATTGACTTTTGTTTGAGTTATTTATTGTGGAAATCGAATAATTAGTATTTTAATTGAATTCTCAGATTTTGATTGAATAGAAGAATCAAATATTTTGATGACAAAGAGTTTTCATTAATAGAGTTTACCTCAAGAATTGGATTATTGTTATTTGAAATTGTATTCAAACTTTTTGCTGAACTTTTATGAAAGGAATACAAATTTCAATATAAATGACATAAAATAAGATCAGGAATTGTGAAGTGAAGGGAAACCAGAATCGAACAGAATATTGAATAGAGAGCTGACTCTCACATATTTCTATCGATTGTTATATGCATTGAAGCAATAGATTAGACCTGGAATAGACTTACGGCTATTTTTATCGATTATAATTATTCATCCGACAAATATATTAAACTAGAATTACGATCCACTCATGAACTCCAAAGTACTGGTAATTGATTTGTTCCTCTATTGGTGTGTCCTCTCCATCGAGTCATTCATAATTCCCCGAAAAACCTATTATTTCTATATTTGACTCTAATTTTGTTTTCTTCACAAAAATAATCGCATTTTTCGTCTTCAAAAACAAAACTATTTTCAATAGAAATGATTGAGTTTTGTATTGAAACTCATCCATCAATTTATTCGGTTAGGACTCAGAATAAGCAAAAATTGTTATATAATTACGTTTTCGTATAATATCTGTATTTTTTCTTATATTGAAATAAGTGTTGAATACTTTAAATGTGTATTTACTTTGATTTGAAGAGTTTGTGAACTGATTAGATCAACATTAGATCGACGGGAGGTCTACTGAATGCGACAATCGTTAGCCCATTCCTTCCCAAATGGAGGCAAACTCTTAAGGGTCTCAAACTTTTGTTATTTAAATTTGTGGTTAAATAGATTTGAATGCATTTGAATGGCGTTTCGGGACATTAACTGTATTTAAGACTTATATGAAATCGATTTTTATATTTACTTTAGAGAAGATGTCAACAAAATAAGCGTTTCGTTTGATATTTGGTTTGGTTTGAGTCACACTTTATTTGTTAAAATTTTGAATAATTTATTTGATTTTGTATTTTAAACAAAATTTAATATAAAGTGCGAAATCTGTTTATGAAAAGTGATTATCGAATGACTTTATTATACTCTTTCTTAGCGTTTAATTATACGAACTGTGAGTTTATTTTGTTGAGAGATGTGTTAACGACTGAAAAATAACAATTTTATATATACTTATCCTCTCTTTTCTGGTGTCTCTTCCCTCAGTATTAACTGTTTTTTCGAGGATTTAATTTTGAACCGATTGTCGTCTGAACGACAGTATAAGCAAAAAATGTGTTCAAACAGAACTCATTTGAACAGAAACTAAATGTAAATCCGAAGCATTCAACTGTTTGACACTCATATAAGACCGTACTTTTCATTTCCGATTTATTGATTTTCTTATTTCGCTCTCAACTCAAGTCTCAGACCTAAGTCTCAACCGTTCGGTTGTTTCCTTATTAGTCGATTGAATGTCGAGTTTTGGAGTCTCTTCTGATTTTTGCTTTGCTTTCACTTTTGGTTCAACTCTTTTATCAACTTTTAATGCATTAATGTTTGATTAGCTTTACTCCCGTTAATCGCAAACTCCTTTTACTCTAATATTATTTTGTTATCGACTCTGATATCAACAAAATGTTATTTTTTGTTAATTAACATCCGATGAGTTTTAATTGCATTAACTTTCAAACGGATTAATCCGTTGATCAAAAAGATAATCAACTTTTGATTTGGAGTCTCTTTTTTATTATTCATTGATTTGAGTGGTTTTCCTCTACTTTTTGAGTCATCCTCTAAACAATTCTGTTGTAATGACTTTTGTTGTAAAATCGGATGTATTTCTAAAACTAAACTAATGAGTGATATTCTAATGTCAAAGACTTGTACTAAACAATAGTCCCAAACCCTAAGGGAATTGAAAACACACTGAAATCTAACGAAAACCCAAACCCCTAAAGAAGACTTGTTTTGTGTTTAATAGTGAAAAAAAATATATTCTTAATACTATTCTCACAAAATATTCTAATGAAAGATAATATTTGTATCTGTTTTCCATTGAATATATAATTTATTTATTCGTTGTTTTTATCGTATAATACAATATTATATCTGATATTGAATTATAGGTTGAGTTACGAGACCTTCGATTGCAGAAAAACCTTTTGAAGCGCATAAGGAAAGGCCTTTTCTATTCGTTACCAAATTTACAAGAATTAGATTTACATCAAAACCGAATCGAAGTAATAGAAAGTCTCGAAAGTCTCGTTAATTTACAGCATTTGAATATACAGTCGAATAGACTCCAAGAGTTGACAGACGTGTTGAGCAAATTCCCGTCCAGTTTAAGATTTTTGCTTTTGAGTCACAACCAGTTATTGTCTTTACATAATGAAAGTCTTGTCGGACAGACCCTATTGGAAGTGATTTGGTTTAATAATAACAAATTGGTTCGGTTGACACCAACGCTGTTCCGCGACTTAACAGCCGTTCAAAAGATATATCTTAATAACAATGAGATTGAAGTCATCGAAGAGTTTACTTTTTCATCGCTTCAATGTCTTGTTTATCTTAATTTAGAAAATAATAACTTTAATCACTTGAGAGCCGATACCTTCAAAGGGGCCGTTAGTCTAATCGAATTGAATCTAAGAGGTTGTCATATAATGAATGTCGCGGACAATGCTTTCCATTCATTAAAATCCCTAAAAAGTATAGACCTTTCAGACAATCAAATATATTCTATAAGGAAATCCATGTTTTCCGGAGACCTACCCATAGAAGAGTTACGTCTTTCTAATGTTACGGCACAACAAATAGAGTCCAACTGTTTCTCAGACTTGCAATCCCTCCGCTATTTGGACCTCAACTCTAATAACTTTTCCAAAGGAAATATCGATTTCTTTGTTTTGCCAAATGTTGAGTATTTAGACATTTCTGGTATTGATCTCAACAATAGATCTTTCGATAGAAAAATGTTTGATTCACTCAAACGCTTAGAATATATTGATTTGTCGGACACTCATTTAAATATGAATCAAAGTATAGGAGTGTTGGCTCCTCTGCAAGCACTCAAAGTATTGAAACTAAGAGGGAATGCCATTGAATTGCTCACAAACACGAGTTTTGATGCCAAAAGTTTGACAAATGTTAGAGAAGTGTATTTGGATGACAATCGGCTCCAAATAATACCCTCAGCAGATGTTCTCGATTTGATGCCTGACTTACAATTACTATCGCTTTCAAAGAATCGTATAAAACACATGAGAAAAGGTGTTCTCAAGACTAACACTCGAATCAAATCACTTAATATAAGTCATAATAGTGTCAGTGTTTTGGAATCGTATGCTTTCGACGGTTTACCACAATTGCAAGAGTTAGACCTCTCACACAATACTATTCGTACGATTCCGGCCCTACTCTTCAATAATGTTTCCTCTTTAGAGAGCTTACACTTAGACAGCAATTGGTTGTCCACTATTCCCAACAATTTGTTCCGCACTTCTCTCTCCAAATTGAAAACTTTGAGTTTAAATAAGAACCCAATCGTTAAGATAAGAGAAGAGCAAACTCTGAGCTCTAGTCATGGATTTCCTGGTCTTGAAGTGCTTTCTATAAACGACGCAAATCTTTCAATCATAGCTTCAAACGATTTCTTGGGATTTCCTAACCTTAAGATCCTTTCACTAAAAAATAATGGTATCCAAAAGCTATCGCCTTCAGCGCTGAGACCATTGCAAATGCTGTGCGAACTCGATTTGTCGGACAACAAACTCGATATACTTCCAGAGGAACGGCTGAGCGGTTTAGTGGCTCTAAAAGTGTTGAATGTGTCGAACAACAGTCTCTCAGAATTACCGCATTTTAGTTCAGACTTGCAGTCATTGCAACGTTTAGACGTATCTTATAATCGGGTCACTCGAGTCCACTCTTTCGGTCATTTGGCTGAAAGTGTTAATTATATATCAGTTCGACATAATATGATCGGTTGGATCGCCAACAATGCCTTCCATAATATGACATCTCTTAAGACATTAGATTTAAGGCAAAACTTTTTGACTCAACTGAGCGATACTGTCTTCGAGTCAATTGAAGTTCATTTGCAGTCGATTTTGCTCTCAGGTATGCATCCATTGATTCAATTCTAACTATTGTCTGACTATTAGTCTATTGTTATATTGATTTTGTGTTGAACTGTGACCGCAATCGCATTAATTAATGATCTAATGATTTGACTTTTAGGTAATCCCTTTCACTGCGACTGTAGATTACTATCAATTTATGAATGGCTCGAAAGCCATTCCCGATTGTTAGCAGTCAGTGATAGGGAAGACATTATCTGCGCTCAGCCCGAAAAGCTCAAACATAATGCTATCCTAAGCCTCCATCCGGTAGACTTCTGTCCGGTCCCTCTCATCTCTCTCATGGAAATAAGTAAATTAGAATCAACTCAAGTAAGGATCAAATGGGAAGTACAGAACGATTCTCTTGTGGGAGGGTTTACTCTCGAATACTACCTGACAGCTAACAGAACCCCTCCATTGACTCAAAAATATTTGGGGCCTTTCGATAGACAGTCAGATATAACAGATCTAAAGCCCGAGAACTGGTATACCGTTTGCGTTCAGGCGAACGGAAAGTATCTGAGAAGTGAAAGCAATAAACCGACGCCTTATGTAATCGATCACAACAAGAATTTTGCAGAATTTGTTACCACTAATAGAAAGTGCTCTCAAGTAAGTCATCCTCTCATCCATTGTTTTACGAGAACAACACAAACACTTTTCAACTCTTATTCAATAGAAATCAAAATTAATTGATTTCAGTGTTAATCCCTTCCAAACATTTCTTAGAGTTTTCTTCTTCGAGTGTTTGAGAGGGGATAACGACTTAACACTAAATAATAAGAGCCTTTCCTCTAAACAACTTAATTAACTTCTTTTGAGTGAAAAACTCAGTATTTTTTTGTTATTCATTGATAGGTACGGACTCTATCTCATAGTGAGCGCACTCTTATATCACTGTCGACTTTGGGGATAATAGTCGGTGTAGTTGTGTTTGTTGTGTTAATGTTGACTCTTTGTGTTCTATGGGTTGTCTATAAATTTAGAGCTAAGAGAAGACGCCCTCTTAAAAGTGAAGTCCCCGAAGAATATATAACTTACCGCCACTTTTCGCTGCCGTCATCGGAAAACGTTTATTCCTGAGACTCCTCAGACTTATGGCTTAACTGCCGCCAAAATAATAATAATACTTATGTTATGAACAAAAGTTAACGATGTTTTCTGCGCTCAATATATCCCTCTCTGTTCACAACTGTAGCCAATCATACCTTAATAGTGACTAACATTCAAATCGTAAGTTCCCATTGTTTTTGCCATTGATCCGAACCAATCGATTCGGAGTCAAACCTAATAGTTTTGTCTCCCATTCCAGTCATTGCACTGAATATGACTCATATTTTCTTTATTTCGTTGAAATATTTCATTCATTCAAATGCCTGTAATTTATAGAAATCAAAGCTCAGAGTCATTTATGCCGTTCCTGTGATTACCTCAACTAATATCGCTTTGAATAAGACTTGAAACCAAATTAATTGTGTTTTAACTCTAATTCATTGTTAGGATTGAATGAAAAATTTCTTCACTTCCAAACATTAATCACTTGATGTTTACAACTATTGATTATTTTGTATTTTTATTGGTTTTTCTTTTGATGTGTTTCCTCTTTAGAGAACTTAATTATAATTTCATTGAAAAACGATTCGATTTCTGCCAAATGTATCAAAAGTTATGAAGAATTCCATTCAAAGCGATTCCAAACTATTTGTCGAAAGTATTTCTGGACTTTTCCAACAAATCAATACCTCATATGATATGACATCTTAACCGACATTCCATTTGTTTTATACTTTTTATATAATTTTTACAAAATTTTTGTTATCATTATATTATTCAATGAGTTTTGGTTTGTGTCTAAAATCTGACACAAGATTTCAATTTAATGGCAAAAAAGGTTTGATTTATAGTCGAAACGTATATTCAGAATAAGTTTTAGCGTTGAGTCGATTCAATCAATTTTAAGTCCGCTATCGAATCGAGAGTTGATTTCTTCGCCCAAATGACAGTTTAGGGCAAAACAATATATTTGTTGTGTTTTGTCTCAAAGTATTTCCAAATAATGATCCGTTCGGTTGCCATCACTTGCAATCACTCACTCCTCTCTCAAATAGTTTTTCCCCTCTTTTCGGGTATTTTAATGCAAAAGTTTTTTTTAATGCATTCATTTGACCGAATCGTATGACAAGAAATATGAGACAAATAAATGTGAATACATTATAGTATATAATACTTTGTTTTTTGAGTACAAAATTCAAATCCATTCCATATTTTGAACTGATTTTGAGATCAGATTCTCATTTAAAGTACAATAATATCGTAAGAAATGAAAAAAATTTAAATATTTTGAACGAATTTCAATCATTTTGCCGGAAATCTACTGAAACTGAATTCAAAACTGTTTTGCTATTTAAGCAATAATTCCGTAATATTTATGCAAAAATATGTTTTAGTCTAAAAATTTAGAGAAATCAATGTTTTTTGTGTCCAAATAGGAAGCTATTGATTATTGTTTTGTAAAAATATTTTACTTTTAGTCATAAGTTATGGCTTTTGTTTTATTTATAGATTGAATTCTATTTTGTTTTTTCAAAATGTATGTCGACTTTTGCATTGCAAACACTTTGAAGTTTTTTTTCATAAGAGAAAAGAAAATATCGAAAAAAGTTTAGATAGAAGTGTGAAAAGTGTGGAACAGATTTCAGTTGAGAAGACAGAGCCACTAAAAAAGGCAAACCTCTCCTAAACTGTAAACTAAAACTGAAGGGAAAGGCGGCGGCGAATACTCGTCTTTTATGCCAAATATATGGCCAAAAACTGCTCAATGTATACGATATAAGAGAAAAGTAATCAATAAAAGACACAAAAGCTTTTTGTATAGATTTTTGTACTATTTGTGAATAGATGTGAAAATTCATATCATATAATATTTTTATTTCTCTCAAAACTCAACTTAATTTCAATCGATTATTGAGAAACAGAGAGATATTCCCCAAACGATTGTATCATATTTTATACGGAAAAAAAACTTTTTTACAAAATCCAAATCTTATTTGAAATGAATTGTTAAACAAAAAAAATAGTTAATGTTTGCATTTTTTTTAAATATAATTTCTCTTTGATTACGGAACCAAACGAACAAATTTTTGACAATTTTTGCCCAAAATTTTAATGTGAATCAAAAGAATTAACAAAAAGATAAACTGAAAAATGAGGGATTCATTTAATTTGATTCCATTCATATATTTTTACAGTTTTTCTATTGTATTGTATTCAAGTGAGAAATGATAGCATAATATCTAATTAAAAGTTTGAGTAAATGTGGGACTCATTCGTTGCTGTGATTGTTATTCACGACAACAACGGCTCAACACTTTCCTCAGTATTTTAGCTCATTTAACATGAATTCCCAAATTAGTTAAAATTGTCATTAATTATCAAAAGGACAGACCTCTGAAACTCTTAATGAGACAGACATTGAAAGTAATGCTGAATAACAACAATGAATACAAAACAATGATTTACTTGTTTTTTGTTTAGAGTTTAGTCGAGTATTAATTATGTCGAACACAATATTATTATAATTTTAATCTTATTTAAAGATTAACTGATTTTTATGCAAAACCCAGTTATTGCCAAATCGATGATCAACTATGTGTTCAAATTTATTTAATTTGATGTAAAATATGTAAATTTATGCCAAAATGTAAATTATAAGTAACGGTACAAAAGTTGGAGACAAGGGTTAGCTTTCAGTTACTATTTATTTGTGATATATTCGGGTCTAGTCTTTAATGTGATCTCAACTTAATATTTGTTAGAAATTTATTATTTGTAACAAAATTTTTATTTGAATAAAACGACAAAAAGTTAACTCAAAATAGATTTTTATTAATGTATTTATCAATCATTTGACCGAAAATTGATTTTCTTTTTTGGGACTGACATCGAAATTGTCGAATGATATTATCGTAGGGTATAATAAAACCAAGAGTCAATTCGAGTCAATATTTGTGCCCTTATATTGAAATAAGATTAGAGCCGCAAATGTGTATCATTTGAAGAAGAAAAAAATGAATGTATTTGTGATATCACTGAATGTAAGACACAATTGGATTCTTTGACAATATATTTATCGTCGCATAGAATGGACAGTAAAGACAGTAATCTCTTGTTTGGTATAATCCCTCTTTGGGGTACTTTTCGGCAAATAAAAAGTTTGAGATTTTGTATTTGTATTTGTATTTTACAATTTTATTTCCAGTGTTGGACTATCTGTGCGAATGTGACTCATATACGACACAAAGTTTCGGTGATTTATTCACACGATTTGCTCTAAAAACGCCGAATAGTGCTATAAGTGCAACAAAAGCAGTCCTCTGATGCCCTTTCAGTCCTGTCTAAGGCTTTCTCTCAAATAAAAGTTTGATAACTAATAGTAGAATCAAATGGAAGCTCTTCTTCTCTAAAATAATATATTATATGGTTTTACAAACAAATCATTGAATTTGTGGAAAACATTTGGAAAGTGAAGTGAAATGCGATGAACACAACTCACAAACCAATACTCTCTTTTGATTAACATTTTTTTTCTCCAATGAATTGAATGCCTCTTAAATTAATGTAAGAAATTTGCAATCAGTGACTCTTTTAGCCGTAAATAACAAAAATTGTCGATTCATTGAATTACTGTTTGCAATGAGAGGATGTCGAGAATCGATCGCACCGACAGTCCATCTGAAGACGTGCCTAAACTTACTAAACAAGGATTTATACTTTGATTACAATACGGTGTCGATAGTTGTCAATGTCTTTCCTCAAACAAATTGATTGTAAAATCAATAATCTTTAGACTTAATAATTATATTATTTTGCAATGAATTTGAAAAAATTGCTTTTCGTTTGAATGACTCAATTAAAAGAGATTCGTTTCTAACGTTACTATCATTTAATTCACACTCTTTTCGGGGAAAAAAAATTGTTTACGACTTAAGAATAAAGTCGAGATTTATTAAACCTTTTGTCATGTTTTGTCTCATTTAATAAATGAGTCACAAATTTATTATATAATCGTATGTTTGGAGCGAAAGAGTTGAAAGTGTTTTGTCACTGATTTATAGCTGATTTATGACCGACTCATTGCAGGTCTCACTAAGGGCTCGGACTAAGTCTTGTGATAACAGTGACGAATCGAATCGTTGCTAATCCCCTACCAACGACTCCAAAGTCTTTAGCGAAGCCCCCAATGACTCTGTCTTTTCCATCCCTACCATCCCATCAATCAATTGATTATTTTGAGTTCAAAACAAATTTTTATCAACACTTTTATACGAAATGATTGTCGAAATACAACTAAATTTCAAACAAACTTTCAAAAGTCGTTTATCTTTGTATTGAATTACGCGAAACATCTATTAATTTAAACAATAATCAAACAAAAGTGTCATTCCTTCAGATCTGACCACAAATATTGTCATTCAAATTGAAATATATATTTTGATGACAAATTCAATTGTTGCAAGTTTAGATCATCAAGCAAAGCGATACCCTAACCTTTTAGCTCACAAATCGATTTACGGATCGACTTTGAAATTGAAACAAAAGTTATCTTAAAATCGATTGAAAACAACTTATTTTTGATACAAAGTATTTTGTATCCGAGTATTTGATTCAAGAATCTCAAGAGTTTGAAAATTTTGATTCTTTTTCTCATATTATTTATTATCGCATTTTTGGCTCATTTTTAGTTTTGTTCCTCTTTTTTAGTTTTATTTATCTATTTTTCAGTTCTCATATTATTTCAATTTTTTTTTCTCAAAAGTATTGGTTTTTCTAATTTTTTGGTTCAAAACTCGATTTTCTTTGATTTTGATTTTCTTTTAGTTTGAAATAGAATTTGTGAACAAAGAAATCGATTTCATATATATTTTTCTTTTGCTTTGAATCAGATTTTTATTCAAAGAGTGTTTTTGTCTAACATTTGGAGCAAAACAACGATAAGATATTATTTGGCAGAATGTCAGCCAAATAGACGTTAGACTCGTATCGCAATCATATCTTAATTGACTCCTAAGAAAAACTTATATAATATGACGGACTCATTGAGTCAAAGCCCTGCACTCTATCTATAAAACTGTTGTCCACTTCGCAGTGTAATGTCCAGTGCAACGTCCAGTGCGCACAACAGTCACTATTGATTTGGTCTTTAAATAACTCCTAGTCTTCACTCAGAATAAAAAAGTTGACGAAAGAAAAAAAATTATTTGTTTAGCAAATGATCAGTTGATTGCAAAGACATAATATATTTATTGATGTATCGGTTCATATATTATTACTTTTTGTGATCCATTGGTATTTAGCTACCAGTGGTTCCACTCCTTCAGCTCTACTCATGATTACAGTGCAGTCGTTTCCATCAATCATGAAGTCTATGCACTCTAACAGTCTTAAGACTGTTCTTACTATTACTGAATCAATGACTGAAATTTTCACACTTGATTTGGATAGGGTTTAGACAACCGTACACTTTGATCGCTGTCTCTCATGAATATTACTCAATCACTACTATTGAAAGACCGATACTATTATTACTTCTTTTGTTGAGTCAAAGAATCAACACTCGGAACAGTCTTTGAGTCGTTTGTGTCATTCATTTACACTGTTTTGCGCTTTCATTCAAACAAATTATTGTAATTCAATTGATTTTCTCCTTAAGAACTCTTATCTAAAGATTCAAATTATTTGAAGTATTCGTGAAATTCACTTTTCAGTCGATTTTTATCAAAACTAAATACAATTAAACATATTTTAAGTGAAATCAACAAAATTTATGCGAAATTCGAAGAAATTTTGAATTATTTTTGACTTTCAGTTCATAAATCATTTCAAACAATAGAAAAGACAATCATTTAATAGAATTGAATGAAATTTTTGCTGAAATTAACATAAAATGTGAGTTCAGAACATATTATCGATTATTTTCGTTGATTTCAAGATTCATAAGTCATTCCTCTTCTGAGTCTATAATCTAAAGAAGTGCTGAAAATGACTTTTGAATTGTTCTGAAAATTTATTAAAGATTTGCCGAAACAGATCTGATTATCGATTGAAAGACAAGAGAAGATATAAAGAATCCGTAGATTTTCGTGAAGACTCTTCTGTCATATTATGTCTGATGTTTTCAGAGCAAAAGAGCTGGGAGTGAACTCCACCCCCGAAGGGATGACTTATCAAGTCTTTGAAAAAACTGAGAGGAATTCAAATGAGTTGTTTGAATCAGAATTTGAATTAAACTGAAGACAGGACTGGACTCAGATTGTTATGAACTCAAGTGAATTGAGTCGAACCGAAAGAAATCATTGCTTTTGATTAGATTTGTCTGAAATACACTATTATTTGGATTTATGAGTAAAAACTGATATTTCAACTGAAGATTAAAATTAATCCCAAAATGAATCGAAATTCAGAACTGATTTTCTTTTTTGTTTATCTCGGAGTCAATCCCAGAAAAGACTGTTCGCAGAAGTTGTGCGACGAGAGTGTCGTTAGCGCTCGCCTTTCGATCGAATCGAGTAATTTGTGTTCACTCAGACTTACAGTCAGTCTTACAGTCAGTCTTACACTCGATTCTACAGTCAGTCCTAACAGTCATACCATTCAAGTTATGGACGCATCCGATAAACTCAACTCAACTCACAATTTATATTTTTGCGAAACATATTTCTATAGTTAAGTCAGAATAGGGCTAATGTTAGGGCTCACCACTTATGCAGGCGCTCCTCTACTCTTATAAGTTATGGTCATATCATTAATCAAAGAGTCGTTTACAACAGATATTAGTCAAAGGATTGGCGGTTCCATTGAAATCAGATATCAATCGAAGAGAAAATATCATTGAATTGTGTCTTAAAAACCAATTGTAATGTCAATCACTTTATATGACTCCAAAACAATCCTCAGACAAAACTCAATGACAAAAATGAATTGCATTTCGTTTTAATTAAATTTTGTTCAGAATATGACTAAAGCCTTGCATTGCCTCAAAAGGGCTCTAATACCAGATGTTGTGCGACAAATATTAATATCTGTCCTAGAACAACTAGAGCAACTAGATCAAAAAAGAAAAGTTTATTCTAAAGCTTAAACTCAAACTTGATTTGAATCGTTAATGACTTTACTTTTAATTTATGTGAATAGAGTTTGAGATAAGAATTTGGAGAAAAACTCGAAATTAAAATCAATTTAACGCTAAAAATGTGATAACAATATTAAAAATATTGAACTAATAGTGAAAAAGTTTGAGTTGTTTAAAATGATTTGAGGCTAAGTTTGTCGACCGTTCCTCAGTTTGGAGTAATATATTAAGTCGTGACATAACTCGAGATTCGAGTAAACTATAGCTTCAAAACTGTCCGAACGAACGATCAATAAAATGAATTTCAAAAACTATATCATACCATAGATATGACAAACGCTTATTTTTCACTCATTTTTTGAAAGAAATTTTTTTTCAACAGTTTTCCTCTTTTTCCTTAAGTTTAGGTCTGATATGAGGTTATACTCCTATTGTCGTACTATTGCCTATATTTTTGCAATTCTTTATCGAAATTGACATTCATTTTGAAACAACTTTCAAAACGAATACAGTTTTACAAAAAGTTATTAATTATATGCGAAATAACTCTAAATTAATGACAAGTTTATCAAAACTTTTGACTTGAATTGATTTGATGTTAAGACAAACTTTTATTTATTATGAAAATAGAAATTAAGATAAATCTAAGAATCGTTTCTTAGACTCGTTTGCGATGTTTGTCACAACTGATTAAGTTTTGAATATTTCAAATGAATTGATGGCATTTCATCGTAATCTCAAACATTGTATACATTTTCAGCTGAAATATGCAAATATGCGATAATTTCTTATATATGTATCGCTTTCTAAGAATCATAAAATGCATTTATGAGTGTATGAGTGCATCAAATCGTTTGAAAGCATAATATTCTGAGAGTTTGACTAAAAAATCTGATAAAAGGAAGGCCTCATACATAACAATAATATGCAAAACCATTTCCACTAATGATTGTTTTTCGGCATCATTTATGACCAAATCAGGGGTAGGGATGTCTATGGATTGGATATAGCATCAAATCTATCAAAGCGTGACATTAGGGCAAAGGTTTGTCATTTGAATGTCTGTCTGTTTCTCTAAGTTTTCATTTTGATTGCACTTATATTTTGTTTGAAAATATTCTTTGAATTGTATCCCAAAAAGCACTCCATTTCTAACGACATTCTTATGTATAGCTTTTTATTCTGTATTTTGAATATAAAATTTAATTCAAAATCAATTCTGAAGCGATTCGTGAGAATAGAGGCGAACATCAAATCAAAACATGTTTTCATTCGTTTAATCAATAATTTTATATTTATATTCAGTCTATCTCTCACTCGCTGTAAATGATTCGCAACTTTTGATCCGTTTTTGGTTCAATTCGTTTAATAAAATATACTTTTTCTCAAAAAAATCATTCAATAATTCAAAACATTTTCTCAAAATAGAAGAATTGAATAATAATATTATCTTATTTGAAACTAAATTGGATAATATCATTACTGAATTGAATATTCTAATGACAGACCAAGAGTACATTTAGTTTGTTTAAAGTATTTTCAATTTTGAAAATCTTGTCAATCGATTGAAACTTTTTTTCATTTCTTTTGAAAACTATTAGAAAATATATTTTGAAATCAGATTTGAATTTTAACGATAGAAAAGAGAAAATATGTTTTGTTGTCACAAATGAACAAAAAGTTTGATTTATTTATCGAATTTCGTTACGATATCTGACTTTGACTGAAAAATTGCCTTTTGTTTGAATTATTGTCTTTACATAAATTTTTTGCTTCTTTTTTAAAATCGATTTTCGATTATATTTTTTATACAAATATATACTTTTTTTCTTAATTTCCTAATCAAATGACATTTTAATGAATTTATTTCAAAATACATTTAATTTAAATAATTTTTGTGATCTTAACATTAGTTTTGATAATTCAGTGAATTTATATTCAAATATAATTTTATTGTTCGTTAGTTTTGATAGAAATCTATGAAATTCTGTTCAACAAAAACGAAACCGTTTTTACTGTTTGTCTGAATCGTTGTCTCGAATGCAAACCCAATCCAAAGACAATCCGTTTGTCTTTCATTTGCTATGTTTTTGTCAATCGATATATCAGTTAAAAGTTTATTCCAAAAGCAGTGAATGAGTGCCTAATAATAGACTCAGTGTTTGGTTATTGTTTGTCACTCATTGACTCTTCAAGTATTGCCAGTTCTCATGTCAGACACCATTCAAGTGATACTAAAGAACAGTTATTTTTCGCTTTTATTAACTCTTATGAATAAATTGATGTCAACTCTCACTGTATTTCATTGAATATCACCGAAAAACTCTTCAGAAAAGAGTAACACTTTTTCTGACAGAATTTGATTCAATCGATTATTTATGAAAACGAATCACAAAATATAATTTGAATATAAATATTACTGAAACTAAATTGTCGTTTAAATTATTTATTAGTTGAAACTGAGTCACGAAATCTCTTTATTCGTTAAAAATTCATTCAATTCTTTAAATGAATTTTTGTCTCTTTGTGTCCGTCTTTGCTTTGAACTCAACTTTTGCTTAAAAAGTTTGATTAAAAATACAAACAATCGATAGATTTTTTCTTTGATTTTTTGAAACTTATTTTAAAAAGATTAGCAAAAAAATTATCGAACTATTGAACTATAGCTCATTTGTATACAATAGTCTCTTTGTAACACTTTATTGTTGATACAAAGAGACGGCCGTGTTTAGGGACACTTCTCTCATCCCTTTTTCTAATTAATTTTTGATAATTTAATGATTTAAAATTAAATTTGTTAATTTTATGCATTTTAAACCCATCTATTTGTCTATAAATGCAACCTTTTCTCTTGTAATAAACTCCTATTCCGTACCCTCGATAACCCCTTATCCCAATCCCCATTGCCATCCCTTCCTGACCCCCTAACCCTCCCTAACCACGGTCAGGTGTTTGTCTTTTGTCAGATAACTGATGAAAGGCACGGAAGCCTCTGACGATGGCCCGGATTGGCCGAAACCGTGGTTTTATTCTTTGTTTCAGAATATAATCGTTTTATGGAATGGAGACTAAATTCGTTGGCGGATAGGGTTTGACGGAAACCGATTCCTTTAAGTATTGATTTTATATAATGTCTATCCATTGTCTCTACGTTTCATTCGCTTCGAACTTATAACAAAATTAATGAAAATTCAAATAAAATGTTATATGACTTCAATTTTTCGTATAAAACTTATTTAATGCTATTATTCTTAAAAATAAAAAATATTTGAAAAGCAATAAAAATAAAATTATTCATATTTTTGTTTTTCATGTCTTATTGAAAGTTATAATTCTATGGCAATAATTACATTACAGTTGAGTCTCAAAAATATTTAAATGACTCAAAATATTTGTTTTGATATAAAATAAAATATGAGTCAAACGATAACTTCTGTAATAAAAGAATTAAATCATTTGGAAACCGGAAAAACTGATAACAAGTTATTAGCAATAATTGAATCAAAGTTTCCGATAAACTGTAAAAACTTCAGTCATTTCTCAAGTTTTCGATTAATAACTGAATAGAAAAGCATTGGAATCGAGATTTGAACTCAAAATTCTCTGAAAAAAGTGAGAAATAATTGTTTTGTCGAAATTGATAGTCATTTCAATGAACATCTCTTGACATTAGATAACCCCTCGGAACAGGTTTTTCAGTTTTAAGAGTTGTGTCCAAACAATAAATGAGAGAATAATAAGTTTGGAAGAGTTGGAGACTATTGGAGACAAACCAATATTTTTTCATACGATGAGTGAATCAGCGATGAGTCAAATGTTGGTCAAAAAGTGATGCCATCTGTTGTTAAAACACACGAAAAGTGATTGCATTCACAGGATTTCATTGTTTACTATTTGGTCTTCAAATCCCTTTAAACTCAACTCAAAACACATATTGAGTGCAATCGACAAACCATTTATCAAATAATTAATTAATTTATTAAATCATTAAAAACTTATTTGAGTTGAGTTCATATCAAATGATTATTTGAGAAAAATGTGGTTTTATTTGAAAAATGACTCATTTTGTGTAATAAGTCTATAATTAATATGTTTTTACATAAAATCTGTTAAAATTAACTTAATTTCAATTTATTTAATATTTCTCTAAATATTTGAATATTTTTTGTTAATTTAATTTATTTTATCAATTATTGAAAATTTTGATAAGAAAATGAAGAGATTATCAAATTTTTATTCATCTGTTTATTAATTATTGAGATTTGTTCTCATTTTCCAATCATTTTATTTAATCTTTCCTTAAAAAAGTCAAAACTATTTATTGAAAAAAAAGTTGATTTCCTTTTAAAGTATATAAGAATTGAATGACTAAAACATTCCTCAGATTTTGTGATCGTTTTTCAATACAAAACAAAAATGGATTGAATTTTATTAACAAAAAGTTTGACTCAAATCTAAATTTGGATTTAAATTTATTTATATTTTAATCAATTGATTAAAACAAATCTGAAATGACTGCGATTTACCCGGAATTGTATACAAAGGTTTGGCATTTAAATTGATTTTCAATCCATTTATTCTCCAATTTTGTGGAAAGGGGTCCAGGATTTGGATCAAACATAACTCAGAGGTCTGGCAATGCGCTACCGTTAAAGTCAATTACAATCAGAAAGAAAAATGCCTTTTAGTCGAAGACGAAGAACAAGAAGTGAGTCTCAATGCCATCAATAGCTCTGAGTTTTAATTGATTTGAATCCTTATTATAAAGGAAATCAGTGTAGAGGTGAAGGAGCCCTCATGTCTGCCACCCCTTCGAAACCCCGACATATTGATTGGCGCCAACGACTTAACCAGTTTGTCGTATTTGCACGAACCGGCGGGTATTACATCAATTGAATCAATTGTTTACAGGATTTAAAAATTATTTGGCATTTCCTTCAGTTCTATACAATTTGAGAGTGAGATTCCTGGAGCAGTCGGCGATATACACCTGGTGTGGGATAGTCTTAGTCGCTATCAATCCCTTCTGTGATCTCGAAATATATGGCGAAGAAACGATTCAGACTTACCACAGATCTCAGGGCGCGGCACAACTGGACCCTCACATATATGCCGTTTCCGAAGACGCCTACTCTAAGGTATTCATTACTTTCCATCGCTTTGCTCTCAATTATAAGTTTTTTTTATTGAATTGTTGTTCAGTTGGAAAGGGATAACTTCAACCAATCAATTATAGTCAGCGGTGAAAGTGGAGCCGGTATTCAATCACTTATTTTTATAAATTGCCAAAAAAACTAATGTTTTGCCAAAAAAACCAAAGGAAAGACTGTTTCGGCGAAGTTTGCGATGAGATATTTCGCATCAATTGCTGGAACAGATTCATCCAATATTGAGAATAGAGTTTTGGCCAGTAATCCAATAATGGAAGCCATAGGAAACGCTAAAACCACCAGAAATGACAACTCTTCCCGTTTTGGAAAATATATTCAAATCTTATTTGACGGTCAAAGTAGAGCCATAACGGGTGGAAATATGAGAACATATTTGTTAGAGAAGTCTCGGGTCTCGCGTCAGAACGAAGGCGAACGCAATTTCCATATATTTTATCAAATCTGTACTTACGCTCAACAAAACGGTTTAAAACATCTAAAGTAATATTTATTACCGTTTTGTCAAAAATTAATTAGAATTTGATTAAAGGCTCGAAAATGGGACTGAATTCGCATATTTGGGTCAAATAGATCCGACCCCTTACGACGAAATGGACAGATTTGTCGAAGCGATTCAATGCCTCGGATTCAGTGAAAAACAACAAAATATGATATATTCGGTGATCGCAGCCATACTTCACGGCGGGAACGTCGAGTTCACTGATGTCGACGAAGAAAAGTGTTCTGTTTCTCATCATTCAGAACATCATTTGCAGACATTTTGTCAACTTTTAGGTCTGTCTTCAAAATTGATTAAAGTTTTTATCTGAAGAATAATTGTTGTCCTCAGGTTTGGATCCATTGGCGACAAAGCAATGGTTGACTCATCGGGTGTTCAAGAGTGGAATGCGGGAAATCATAACCAAAACCCTTTCTGCAGAATCGGCTCAGTATGGAAGGGATGCTCTCTTAAAGTTTGTCTACGAAAAAATGTTTTCATGGATTGTCTGTCTTATCAACAAAGCATTGGGTATTGATATGATTATGAAGAATGTACATGTTCATATCTTGCTCTTTATAATTGATGATCAATAGGTCCGACTAATGTTTCCCAAAACTATCAATTCATTGGTGTTCTCGATATCTATGGCTTCGAACACTTTGAAGTCAATAGTTTTGAACAGTTTTGCATCAATTATGCGAATGAAGTACTTCAGCAACAGTTCAATCAACACGTCTTTAAAGTACATAATATTTGTTTAATTATCAAAAACCGATTGAATCTAACGATTGATTTATTTTAAAACGACATTCAGTTGGAACAAGAAGAGTATGTCCGGGAAGGCATCGATTGGCAGTTCATTACTTTTACGGATAACCAACCGGTGATTGACATAATTGAGTCCAAACCGATTGGAATATTGTGTTTACTCGACGAGGAGTGCAAAATGCCTAAAGGTTTGCATTGATTTTAAATTTTGGACTCAAATTATATCAAATGCCTTTGAATTATAGGGACAGACGAGACGTGGGGCGCAAAGCTTTACACCCAACTGACTATTGGGGATGTGTTTCAGAAACCAAAGTTCGGTTCCCGAAACTCATTTATTATCCAACACTTCGCCGATACTGTCATTTATAACGTCGAAGGTCTAGATTTTCTCTAATTTTTTGCAAATTTTTAATTTTTATTCGATTATAGGTTTCCTCGAGAAGAATAGGGACACCATTTGGGACGAACAGATCGATCTCCTCAAGAGATCTACTGTTATCGACAGTCTATTTAGTGATGATTTTTCGGGCGAAGTCTCTCAAAAGTCTGGCGGAAAAATCAAAATAACTCCGGTATTGACTCAAAAATTCCATTAATTCTTCAAATTCTATGTCTTTTTTCTGATGAATAGCAACAACAGTCACAAAAACAACAAAAGTTAGCGAAAGCAACGGTTGGTTCGCAGTTCAGAGAGTCTTTGTTGGCTCTGATGCGGACATTGAACGGAACGGAACCGCATTACGTCCGATGTATTAAACCAAATGACAATAAGATGGCCTTCGAGTTCAATAATATACGAGCCGTTCAACAGTTGAGGGCGTGTGGAGTATTGGAAACTATAAGAATCAGTTCTAATGGTTTCCCTTCGCGATGGAGTTATGCCGACTTCGCCAACAGATACCGCGTCCTCCGAATCGGAGTTCATAAGAAGTTCCCAAAAGTGTCTCAATCGGCGAAATCCGGTTATATTTGAATATTTGTTTTCAATGAGTTTTTATTTATAAGAATCAATGTTTAGGTCCGATTCCAAAAGCTGCGCCTCGAAAGCTTGTGAGGGCCGGTTCCAGCACTTCCAACGAAATAAGAACTCTTTGCGAAGATATCGTCAAAATTGTTTATGGTTTGAATCCTTTGCTTTCAAGAGATTTAAAATTAATTTTTTTTTTTGATATATTTTAACAGAAGATAAGATGTTTTCTCAGTTCCACTCCAGTGAACAACAGACACAACAGCAACAGTTATATCAATTCGGAAAAACAAAGATCTTCTTCAGGTCTGGTCAGGTGGCGCTCTTGGAACGCATTAGAAGTCAAAAATTGAGAGAATGTGCTGTCCTTTTGCAACGTATGATTCGCGGATGGCTTGTGAGGCGCCGATTCCTTAAGATTAGACAAACGGTTATACGTTTGCAATGTTATGGCCGCGCATTAATCGCAAGACGTCTATTCATTCATTTGAAACACACGAAAGCGGCGACTCTTATACAAACTAAATGGAGGTCTTGGAGTACGCGTCAGAAGTATCTGAAGATTAAAAAGTCAGTGTTAGGTCTGCAGCGCTTCGGACGCGGACTCATTGCTCGGCGAGAGTTTATGAAAGTGAAGAAAAATCTGTCGGCCATTACTATACAGAGATATTGGAGGGGATGTATGGCTCGCAAAGCATATCAACGCAAACGAAGACACGTTATTATCGTTCAGTCTTTGGTCCGTCGATTCATCGCCAAACGCCAACTGAAGAAACTCAGAATCGAAGCCCGAAGTGTCGAACACGTGACTAATCTGAACAAAGGTCTGGAGTTGAAGATCATTGAATTGCAACAAAAGATCAATGAATTAAATAATGAGAGAAAGGGTTTAATACATAACGAGAACGAAATCTCTGAATACAAAACACTTTTCTCTAAACTCGAAATCGAAGTAAAGAATCTGAAGAATGATTTGAAACAAAAAGAATCGGATTTCCAGACATTAGAACAAGAAATGAATGAATCGAAAAAACTTAACGAAAAGCTCTCAAAAGATGTTGAAAAACACAAAAAGAAAATCAATGAAATGCTTACAAATAACGCTAAGATTCGCCAAGAATTTGATCCAAAACTATTAGAGGAAGCGCTTCGAGAAAAGGAAAAACAATTGGTCTCTAAGTTTGACAAAGAAAAGAAAGGTTTGGTCGAAACCATTGAGAATGAGAGGTCGTCCCGACAACAACTCCTTCGCAAATATATGGCTCTCGAAGAGAAATATCAGAGCGGAGGCAGAGGTGAAAACGAAGACGATAGAAGTCCAGGTATTTTATCATATGTTTTCATTTTATTGCTTAAAATTTCTTTAAAAATAATATTTGAGATAAATTCGGGACATTATAGTCCTGAATGATTTTGTATCATCTTGTATCACTTGCATAATTCTCATCAATTTATTACTACATAAATCATTTGATCTATTTTATCCGTTATTTAAAAGATAATTTTTTATAATAAACTTTATATGTGCATGATACAATTAATTCCTTGCTTATTGTCAATTGTTAGTCCCATTATTTTAATGAAAAGAAATGTATTATTTCTAATGATTTGAAACAATTGTTTGACAGACATATCGATGGTATCACTTATGATGAGATGCAGTGAATTAGAGCAGGAATGCGCTAAAGCCAAACAAGAAAACCAAGAAATGAGAGAATTGATTGCTTCCACATCTGATAAGTCAGATAAAGGGGGAGAGAGAGGAGCGTCACTTCTGGCACAACAATGCGCTCAAATGCAGATCGATTTGGACCGGTATCGCGAAGAGAGGTCTAATTTGAAAACAATAGTTCTCTCGCAGGAGTCCTATATGAAAGACGCCAGGTTTGGAACACCACTTCTTCGTTGCAATCGGTTTTAATCTTTTATGTTTCGATTTAGTGCTGAAAATGATGTGATTTCTGCGTTCAAAGCAATCATCAAACAGTTGGAGACAGAACTCGAAGACACAAAAGAGACACTCAAACAGAAAGAGTATTAGAATTGATTCATAAATTAATTTTCAGTTATATTTCAATTATTTTGATTTTATTCAGCGATGAAATGCATTCATTGAAAAGCGATAACAATAGACAGCAGTCATTGATTGGATTCAATAGCGATTCAAATGTTGGGAACGGAAACGAAGATATGATAACTCGTTTCAGACAAGAAAATACTCTTTTGAAGGAAAAATGCGAAAAATTGAGTAATGAAAACAAATCAATGAAAATGGATTTATTGAGACATAAAATACTGGAAAATGGTATTAATTTCTGTAAAATACTTAATCCTTTTGTTAACTATTTGTTTGACTCTAAAGGAGGCGAAGAAGAGTTGGAGAGCCCTAACCTTCAAGAGTCACAAAACAAGAATTATATCGGAATGTTTGAATACAAACAACAAAACGAATCACTTATACTCAAAATCTTAATCAATGGTAAAATTATTTGAAGTTTTAATTATTATTTAAATGAAATTTTTGTGCAGAACTTGAGCCGAATGTTGCCCTCAAGTTTCAGCCCCACATTCCCGCGTATATCCTGTTTATGTGCATTCGTTACACCGATTATAATAACGACGACTTAATGGTTAGTAATTTGTTTTTAGAAATAATTAAAAAAATACTCATTTATTGTAATTATATAAAAGGTTCGATCATTTCTTAACAACACTATAATGACTATAAAAAGAACGATAAAAAAGAGTCAAAACGTGGAGACATTCATTCTCTGGCTCTCGAATACCTGCAAATTAATAACTTGTTTAAAACAATTCTCCGGTAATTCTTGTCTTTACTTTTGAAACACTTTTCCATTCGATTAATAATTTAAATAATATTCAGGTGAAGACATGTTCGGACAGTTCGACGAATCGCTTAAAAACTTCGATTTGAGTGAATACCGACAAATTCTGAGCGATATCGCCATTTGGATTCACCAAGGTTAGTTCAAATCAATTTTCAGCCGTCAATTCCCTATATAATGCCTTCTCTTATTGTATTATCACTTCAGGGGTTATAAAACTGTGTGAAGAAAGGATTCAAAGTCTTATAGTTCCGGCAATTCTCGAATACGAAGGACTCGCCTCATCCGGAATGTACTCTCAGTCTTCAATTCAAAGGTATGTCTTTTGACAGTTTGGATCAAATAATTAGATTTCACTAAAATATTCTTTTAATCTTAGGTCTGGGAGTGTGAGCGACGCCGACTCCAATCTGTCGCCCTCTCCCACAGAGAAACCAATTGAAGCGCTGATCAAAGAAGTGAATATTCTTTAAATTTGTTATCAATTGAACTAATTTTTTGTTAATTCATTCCAAAGCTTTCATATCTAAACCGAATCCTTTTGCTTCACGTCATTGAAGGCGATATAATTCATCAAATATTTAAACAGGTTTTCAAATATCACTGAATTTTGAATGATTTTTGACTTAATTATTGTTATTATAGTTGTTTTACTTCATCTGTTCCTCGTCTTTGAATAACCTGTTGTTGAGGAAAGACTTATGTCATTGGAATAAAGCGATGCAAATCAGATTCAATTTGTCGTCTTTAGAGCAGTGGTGTCGCGAACAACAGATCCCTAAATGGAATGAATGCGTAGAAAAGTTAGAGCCTATTATTCAGGCGACAAAACTTCTTCAGACCCGCAAATCTGAAGAACATATCCAAACAATTGTCGAGATGTGTAACAAACTCAGGTATCTCTCAAAGAGTTGTGTAATTTAATGAAATTAACCGCAATTTACTTACTTATAGTTCGTCACAAATAATCAAAATTCTGAATTTGTATACCGCCGGCGATGAGGAGAGGATTTCCAGTAATTTTATAAAACAAGTCCAAAAACATTTGTCAGATCAAAGAAAAAGTGAAGGTTTGACCCATTCTTTAATTCAATTGATCTTTTGTCTCATTTTCTAAACAATACGACTGTCCAATAGGTATGACAACCACTCTATTGATGGACACGAAGTACGCATTTGCGTTCACAATACCATACATTCCGACTGATGTCAAACTCCAAAGTATAACAATTCCTTCGGTTTTAGTCAAAAAGGGTTTGGCGACGGCTCTCAAGAAAATTTGAATTCATTTTGTGATAGAATTCATTCCTTAATATTCGCAAAAATTCCGATAATTTTCTTAAATTTCGGTTATATTTACATTCGTTGAGCTTTTTCTCATATTTTTATATTTATTTGAAATTAATTTAATTTATTATTCAATCGATTCTAAAGTTATTTAAATTTCTCTCCATTTTTGTTAACATTTGAACAAAAGTTTAATTTAATTTAAATTAATATTAATCTAAATAACGATTCCATAAAAAAGTTTAGTTTTTATATAAATGTTATGAAATAGGATTTGAAATCTAATTGAGATTACTGTTAATCTTCGGCACAATTTCCCTAAATTTTACGCAAAATTTTAATGAATTCTTTTCTCTTAAGTTTTGTTTTTTGTTAAAATTGAGGGCCTTTTCTCCTTTTGATTCATATATTTATATTAATTTTAATTTCAGTTAAGATTTACGTTTATTTGAGGGAAAGTTTGGCTGAAATTTAAATTCAAATTTTAATCAAAACTTATCGTAAAATATAATTAAAGACATAAGACTTGTGAGTAATTAATAATTATATAACTATTGACTAAAAAATTAAAACTAAATGTACTTAAAAAGTGTTGAAAGAGATATGACTTTGGTTTGGATTTTAGTTATATTTGTCATAATTTGATTGTATGAACACTTCTTGTGCCTAATTTTTGCTGAATTACATCAAATTTATTCATTGAAGTCATAGAATATTCATTATTTGTTTTATTTAATCGATTATTAAAATAACTATTTATTAGAATTAATAAAATTTAAAACTATTTATAAATTATTTGCGAATCGTTTTATTGGATGTAAAGTCCGTTTTAAGGCATAGTTTGTCTATAATTTAGTAAATGAGGTCTAAATTTGAACAGAATTTAAGGCACAAAATATAAGCTCAAGAAGTAGTGGGTCGGGGCTTAAGTATGAGTCTTCCGCTGTCATCACAAGACATATTAAAATCAGACAAAACCTGTCGAACTCTTGAGACGACAATCTGAGGCGTTACCACTTTTCGATGAATTCCAATAACAAATAGAAACGACAGAACAATACAACTAAATGTGAAGAACAGGTGATTGAAGAGGGAGTGAACGAACGGCACCTGAGATGTAGTCGGATCTAAAACCCATTGAAATCCCCCGACAAGAGTGCAAAGGGAACAAATCAAGAGCAGGATCTGCCACTTCCGAGTCTGTGGCCGAAGGCAACCGATTATTTCCGTCAGACGTCTCTCAAAGGCTATCAAATCTGAAATTGAGTTTCAATTCATTGATATTTCAATTTATAAACATTTTTCTGGTTTATCGCCATTTAATAAATGGCTTTATTTAAACCTATTTTAACTAAAAATATGATAAATACCCTCTTGAGTGGTGTCGCACGACATCATAAAAGACATAATCAAACGTTTGGTCCGTTTATTGTGAAGGCATTGAATTCACGACTATTTCATACAAACAGCTGTTTATTGACTGAAAGTACAAACGATAGCAAAACCAAAACAATGGCCGACGAAGTGATTGCCGCACAAACCGCTACCTCTCAGGAGGACACTATCTTCGGTAAAATCGTTAGGGGAGAGATACCCACCAAATTTATCTATGAGGATGACCAGGTATGACCATTGACCTTGGTCAACAAATATCTTATTTATTATTCAGTCCTAAAATTGTAAGACTTTCTAATGTTTACGAATTTTTAAAAATGTTTTTTCACTACAATTAATATAAAAATCAATTAATAATTAATATGTTTTTTGTGGTAACAGTGCGTTGCCTTCAATGACATCTCACCGACGGGTAAATCATATTTTAATTAAAATTGAATTGAGATCTAAACAATATATTGACAGCTCCGACACATTTCCTGGTTATTCCCCGCAAACCAATTACCGGTTTGTCTGCCGCTAAAGAAGGAGACGAAAAGGTAATGAATTTCGTTTGAAATTTCAATTATAATACAATTTATTGTATATTTGATCAGCTTTTGGGTCATCTAATGTTTGTGGCCTCGAGAGTGGCTCAACAACAGGGACTGTCCGATGGGTATCGCGTTGTCATCAATAATGGACGCAATGGCTGTCAGTCTGTCTATCACTTACACCTTCATGTGATCGGTGGCCGACAACTGGGATGGCCTCCCGGTTAACGTCTCTCTTATTTCGATTATTATGTTTGAGATTTTCGGTTCATTTGAAAGCAATTGAATTATCAAAAGATTTGATCAAATTTTTAATAAAAAATGTTTTATTGAACTGAATATCAATTTGTTTGACAACTATTACATCGATTCGAAATCCAATTCTCTTCGTTTCGATCCATTAATTTGTTATTAATAGTGTTTTCCAAATGCTGTCCAAAATAATCGAGTTTTTCGGTCTATTATACAAATAATAATTATTTTGAAAATCTATCAAAAGAGTGGTTACTCTCTGTCCGTATTGTTTATGAATCAATTCAGTCATTTCGTTGAATATTTCCTGAATATTGATATTTGATTTACAGCTGCACTCAAAGAAAGGGACGGAATATTGTTGGGCCAACTGTCTGCCCGACTCCAGGTCCACAACCCTTGCAGTTTGTGCATCACTTTTGTTGGCCACTAATACCTTGACGACATCGACCGATGCGTTCTGTCATTCAATTGATTTGAAAATTAATTTGATTTTAATGAAAATGTTTTTAATACTTCTTCGATGTTTTGAAACCAATAGGGGATGTGTTGGAAAGACTCGCTATTCGTCACGTCATACATAAGAATTATTCCCTTCAATTCATTTCAAATATTTAATTAAATTTGATTCCAGTGATGAGTAATAGTCATACCATCGCTCCTCTATAATAAGCAGTGGTTAATGTTCTGAACCTCTCCTGACCCGCAGAATCCCTTCCAATATAATATATAAATGAGAAGACATTCAATATTCCAATAATCGATTTGTTACCAAATCTGTAGTTTTATTGGGATTTCCCCCAAATTTATTAACTTTTGTTTAAAATCGATTCCTTTTAAATGAAATTAAAATTTTTATAATTTTATCGGAAAATTCGAAATTGAGTTAAGAGTTATACCAATTGTAGAAATGTATCCATCGATGAAATTTTCGTCACAAAATCTGTGAACAATACAAGTCTTTCCAACATTACTGTCGCCCAAAATTAATATCTTAAAAGTTAAAGCTTTTTGATTCATTTGATCCATAGATTGGTTTTAATTAACAAAAAATTCAAACTTTTAAATGATATTATTTTTGTTGATTTTGTTGAAAACTGTCTCCTCTTTTGGAATATAGTTTGTGTGAAACACTGACTTACCTCTAATTTATTGATCGTTTGAACGAATTTGCGCAAAGACTACCCCTTATTCAAAACCAAAGTAAATAATGGGATAAAAATAATATTTAATTTTCAAGTCTTTTGACATATAATTCATTTAAAATATCAAAAAACAGATCAATAGTTGTTATGAAAGAGTAAATCAATGAATAGAAACGCATTAAAGGATACTTCACTGCAGAGCAATTCTATGAAACAATTCATACATTTCGACATATTTTTAGAAGAATTGAAATCTCAGTGAAATTGATATTTGTTTTGAATAGAAGTTAAAATTAGTTCAATTTTAAAATCATTTTAAATTCTGAAAAATTCATAAAAATGTCAATAAGTTTTTAGTTTTTGCTATATTTGTTTAATGAGCTCATCCAGGTTGATTTAACCCAATCAAAGCCATGTTTAGAATTATGTTTAGTTTGTGTTTAGAATTTTTATTAGGATTCTATTGATTACAAATGATTTTTGTTCAATAAATTTAAAGTCTTACTCAAAAACATCACTCAATAAGAGTTTTGTTCTCAATTTAGGCATTTTTAACCATTGGAGACACTTAAAGGAATATCATATAACATATTACATATACATTGTGTATATCTTATTAAACTTTTATCAATATTTAAGATTTGAGTTAAGAACTCTTTTTTAAGTTTACATTAGAAATGGATTTCAAATTCATTAAGTAATGGACGGCTCACATCAAACACTTAATTATCATTAAAATAACAGATCGGTCGAAAAACTAATGGAAAAACAACTCAAAAGTCAATTAAATTTTGTATTTCAAAGGTATCGCAAGAGTACAAACGTTTCTAATTTAGCAATAATTTTAGCAATAAAAGTAAGCTAGTCAGTTTTGAGTCAAAACTTTTGACACATGTTTAATAACCATGGTGACATGCCTAAAATAACTTCAATGAATTATAATTGGTTATCAAAATACGAGGTGAGGAACAAAGTTTAATTTCATTTACAATTAAATAATAAATTTCATAAAAAGTAATTAAAATGAAATTATTTTATTAGTAATACATTTATATTATTGCCTGTTATAAAGAATACGAGGAATAAACACAAAATATTTTCTAAAAGACGTAAAACTTATTTCAAAACTGATTTTAGTTTAAATCCATAAAAATTTAATTAATTTTTAGTGCATTTCAAGTTTAAGAATGGTCTTGCAACTTACAAAATGAATGCATTACTCATGAGTCATTACATTGATCAATTTGAAATTCCACTAGTAATGGTGAAATATTTCAATATTCAATATTCAGTTTTAAGTTTTATTTGTTTTGGAAATGACTTTCCAAACATTAACTTAAGAATTGATTGAGAAAAAGACTGATGATTGAAGTTGAACTACTTTGATGATATTTCAATTGAGCAAGTCAAAGTACGAAGTCAAAAAAACAAAAATTTTCAATTGATTAAAATATTGAACTTAATTTGAATTTTTAGTTTCAATACTAATTTTTTTAGCAATTTTTCATCTGAGATAAGATCAGAAAACTTTGAAACACAAATAAAGTTCCACTAAATGTTTATCGCGGAAAAAGCCTAAATTACTGGGTACAATAGGGCATCTTGCAACAATAGAGTCTAAGACACTGCAATTCACTTCTAGACTTATTTGTCTCAAAATTATTGAGAAAAATAAAAAATAATTCAATAAAAATATTTGTTTCTTAGAATCAAATGATTTTGTTTTTAACAACTCTTTAGTTTAATGGGATGTGCAAGATGTCAATCAATTAATCTTGCAAAACAAATTCATGAAATATTTTGTCCTAGTACTTTTATTGCAAATAAATCGATTTCAAATAAATGCGAATATATTTTCAAAAACATTTGCCATAAAAAAATTGTTTACAAAAAAAGACTAATCGATTGATTGAAAGTTGAATAGAAATTGAATGTATCAATAAAATAGACACTCAATCCACTCAATTATTAATCAATTTATTGTGAGTTTTAGAATATTCTGGTTTCATATCTTATCTCTGATTGCAATTACATTTGGGTCCCTCTCTTGCGGTCGATATCTGGTTCTGTGAGTGACGTCACAACATATATATATTGAGTGAGTATTAGAAGCGCTGTTACTATCATAGAGTGGTTCAGTAGTTCACAGACTATACGATACAATAACTATACGTTTGATTGCGGTATGAATTTGGACATCGATTTATCGAACAATCAATTGAATTGTCAGACAATTAACCAACGATTTGAAGAAATGCCATCAGTTATGAGTAGTAATCCCTCAGAACTCAGGTATGAATTCATTCAAATTATATGTTTTTAGAGTTTGTTTTGTTTTCTAATCTCTTTAAAGCGTTGTATCAATTGAGTCACAAAATGGTTGACTAATTGTTTACTAATATTATATCGGATTTACTTTCATTTAAATTCAATTCAATTTTAGTTAACATTAAATTCAGTTCAGATTTAACCAAATATTTGTTGGTTTTACCGATAATTTAGGGATAAAACACTCGAATATATCCGATATATATCGATATCTGCGATAAAAATGCGATAATTTATTTGATTAAGAGTTTTGAACAATAGTTAAGTGATATTTAGTTTTGGGAAGAAATCCACAAAAAGTGGTTTTTCTGGAAATTACGAAATCATTTAAATGAATGGAAAATAACCGTTGATTTTGTTGTCTATGAAGTAATACCAGAACTGGTTATCAAATGACTTTTATTTGCAATAAATTTATATTTTTTATAAACATTTTTCAATTGAATGCAAACATAAGTCTATGAATTGTCTGAATTACAGACAAATGTTTTCAAACCAAATGTTTTTGCTCTCAATTCACACCTCTTTTTAAGGAAAAATAGATTTATTTTTCGCATTAAATAAATATTTTATTGAATTTTTAGTCAAACTTTTCTGATTAAAAATTGTTTATATTTTTTCCACTTTATTTATATTAAAGTCTATTAAATGGTTAATGCAATCGATTGATCACTTATTTGGAACCCCTTCCGAGATATTCAAACCAAAAAGTATCCCATTTCTTGAATTATAGATTTTTGACTCAAATATCGATTGAAATAAGAATTGCTTTGCCTTTAAAATATCCAGAACTTAGAAAAAGGACAGAATAAGTAAGGCCTCAGTTGAGAGCTTTGGTGACCTTTTCCTATAATATTATTATTTGAGTTAAATATCGATTCGTTTCTTATATTTAATATAAATTCCTTTCGAGACTTCTATTCAATTATTTTCATATCAATTGATTCCTATATTATCTGAAAAACCGATTTCCAGTTCAATTGAAATATTTGATTTGATATCAAAACTCTTATCAAATAATTATTTCACAAAATCTCAGTATTAGTTATTTTTCAATAAATTGTGGAAAAATTTAGAGAAATATCAAGTGTTTTGTCAAATCTCTTGAAACGCATTTAAAGTTTTCGTAAACTAATTATCTTTTGATTGAATTTTTTGAGAAAAACAAATCAATTGAAACGTTTATATCTTTTGAGGATTTATATGAAAGCCTTAAATACTTTAATCATTTTTATTGAGTGTCTAATCGATTGACTTTTGTAATCATTTTTTGATTAATTAATCACTGAATCGATTGTTTTAATTGAGATATCATTGAACTTAATATTAGCCAATGATTGCAATTTTTATCCAAGTGTTCAACGAATTGGTATTTGTTTAGACAATTTTCGTTGGATTTAATCCAAAATCTATTAATGTTTGAGTGTTTTTATGAGTGTTTGGATTTAATTTAGTCAATACTTAGATATAAATCAATTGTAAATCGATATTAAAGTTTCTCTTCGATTGTATTCTTTCGAAATGCAATAAAAATATCTTAAGTTTAGATCTAATAAAAAGGTATAGTTTTGCCAATAAAATGAGAAAAACCATTAAAACGATTAACATTAACATTGAAAAGGCCTTCAATTCTGGCGAACGTGAAAATTCAGTTCCAATAATATCTGCACTCATATGACATATCCTCTCATATCCATTGCGCAAACATTGCGTCTATTTTATGCAGTCTTATGCTGTCCTCTCCGTCGTCTTATTTTGGCTTTACTTCAAATATTTGTTTGTGTTCTTCACTCGACTTTTGTACATAAATATGCATTAATAAGAATTAGGTAGTCTACTAGTCAGTAAAGCACCTTGTTAAGCACCCTCACTATATATTGTATCACATCATTAAAAGCTATTAAATATGAGTTCATTTAATGTCAAATAAAAGGAGGAATACAAATGTTGTATTACTGAGCCTATAGTGACTTATGGCACTCGATAGTACTCCTGGTCATATCATTGATTGAAGTTAACCTTGAATTGGTTGCAAATCGTAGTGATATGTCGTAAATGATTTATGAATGCAATGCTTTTTATTTGTATTACATAACGATTGAGAGCCGACACGCAATCTCTCGATGACTTTAATTACGAGTCTAAGATATAATAGAGTCTATTAAATAGACTATCGTTTTTCATATCTAAGAAAACTCTGATAACTATCACTGAATTGCATTACATTTTTTTTGGATAGTATGGGGCCATTGAGTCACTACTGTATTTCCTTGGGTCCGGGGCCTCTGTGGTGCTCCTGATGTCCCCCAAAGTCCAATCATAGATGCAAATCGTGTTTCGTCGATATCTCTGTCCGAGAGCAACGTTTTGGGCAAATACAGGGCTCCCCCTTCTATTGGAGAACTGACCAAACAATCCCGACATCAAGCGATTCGACTCACACTTAATATTCAACTCTTGGAGGGACACGACGTCGAGTGGGAGGCCATCATTTGGAAGGAAAACCTTTTCATTCATATTCCGATTGGAATATCTTTGGATAACTCTAAGGAAGCTTTCATTAGTTTACTGGAGTTCGCAGAGGAAGAGCTCCACTGCATGAGAGTCACCGTCTATTTCGATAAAAACAGATCAGACAGAAGTATGTCTCAAATTATTACTTGTTTTTCACTCAAACTAATTTTATCTTTTATTCACAGATGTTTTGATGCGTTTATTCAGTTTTATTGGCTTCTCATTGTTGGCACCCAATCACAGTCTGTCCCCCGAAGACACTCCCGAAGACATGATGTATATGGCTTACAGTATCTCTGGTTAGGGCTCTTCCCGACCCATCCTTTTATTATAATCGACTTCTCTTTTATCCTTTTAATAGTTTTCATAAATTTGTCTTTTCATTAGTTTTACGTTTAATTATATTTAATCAAAAAATATTTACTCTACTTATGACTTATCCCTTCCTTTCATTAAATTTCTTACCGTTTGGTCAGCCCTTCAAGTCTTGAATTGAATCCAATACTTGATTGAAGTCTTAATAATATTTGAATTAATGGTTAAAAAAAACAAAAATATATACTCTTTGCCGGATATCGACGATTAAATACACGATTATATTGAATATATAAATATATAATAAATGTTATTCTTATTTCTTTAATCAAATGAAACATTCCTTAGCTTTTAATACATTATTTTTTTGTTGATTTATGTCTGATATTAACGAACAAAATGTTTCTCTTTCTGGAAAACTAATAGATTTAGTGGTTTTGCGTTCATTTCCTTTAAAAAAAATGTAATTAAAATTGTTTTTCAATAAAAGCTAAGATAATGGGAATTCAATTCTATTTATTTAATAACAATATTTCGAATGAAAATTATAAATCATTTCTTCTTTAAATAGATTCGAAGTAATTATTTGGAAGTAATTCTAAGAACTGGTTATTAATGGATATAAAGTTTGATTCCAATGAAAATCAATTTATAATACAATCGAAAGTAAATTCAATTAATACTTAAAATAATTGTCATAAAAATTAAATGAAAAGTAAGCGTCGATTGAATGTCAACTGAAAGCTATTTTTTGATGGCATTTACGTAAGCGCTATGAATGGAGTGCAAGAAGTCGGCGTCGTTTTGAAGCAAATGGATTAACGTCTGCTTCAACTGTTCCATTGTTAAGGGGGTCGCCGACGACACCGCCTTTTCTTTCGATGCCAGAGACGGCAGATATGTCTGATTGTAAAGAGGGGTTGAATTCACAACAAATGATTGTTGGGATTGACTGAAAGCTATCGGACTCTGGCTTTGATTCAACATATTTTGTGTTTCATTTGGGATGGCTTTAGGTTTAGCGCTTTGATGGGTGAGCATCGCTGGGGTTATCACTTCATTGAGCGGATCCTCCAGAGTCTGGGCCTCATTCGCTGAGATCGGTATAGCCTGGGGTATAGCCTGGGGTACGACCTGTGCTCCTATATGAGACTCAAACAATTGGTGGACCTGAAGAGTCAGTTTTTGTGGCGCTCCCAATACCGGCGTATGTGATAACGACATTCTTTGTAGATTCTGTCCATTCGGTTGCGGTCTTAGAGCTGTTCCGTCGGCGTTGATATCCATTGTGAAGAGCTTTTTGAGAATATCGCTCGGATTGGAGTGACTTTGAGTCGAGTGTTGCTTCTCTTCCGACAATTTGTCGATTATTTGTTTGAGTCGTTGACTGAAGTTCTTGCAGTCGTTTTCGGCGTAAAACCAAATACAGAAGATTTCGTTTCGAGAATTCTTATACAAAAGATATGGAATCGTTATATTGATGTCAAAGTTGTGGTCAATTGATTGAAACATATTTGTAGTATTGAGTCGATTAATGACAACGAAGGCATAGTTGGGAGTCATTTGTCTGTGGACTACAAACATTGATCCCTCGATCTCTTTGCGCTCCCATTCATTGGAAGGGTTACTGAACTTATAGACAGCGCACTGACCACAAGTCAAAAGGATTTGATCGATAGACCCATCCATTCCTCTCAAAGACCTTAAATTTATTTCGTCTTCATTACAATTTTCCATCATTTGGTTTAACAAAGGCTTAGACATCGAAAGACAACCGAAGATCTCTTTTTTGGATATATTTTTGGATTAAAATTAACAAAAAATAGATTAAAATCGGAAATCGATTTAATGACAATTTATATTAAATTCAATTAAAAACCGGAAAAATTGAAATCCAATCCAATGTTTGAACAATGAGTGCAAAACTCAAGACATTAACGAAAAGATTAAAAATTAATAACGTTTTCAAACATTTAGTCCCCTATTAAATGACAATAATAACCAATAGATGGACTCAAAGTACTTTGAATTATACCAAGAGCTGAAAACATCCCACATTTAATGTGACATTCATTCACTCATTCATTAATTAATTGAACCAAGATCATTTCTAACTTTTTCAGAGTTTACCAATCAGTTTATGAATGAGTTGAGAATTAAATCATTTCTTTCTAATAAATGACCTCAACTCAAATTGAATTCAATTTTACATTTGAACAAATAAAATGATGACAAACTCTAAAGTGAACTTGATCATAAACTTAGAATTTAATGCTTGATTAGAATATCAGTCAATTTGAGAGATTTGAATTGAAGTCTCAATTTTTGATAATTTAAAGAAAATGCAAAGAATTGAGAGACGGAAGCGGTTTCTGGTGACTCCCACTCACACTATCACTCATTTCAAACATTTTATTATCAGATTATCAGTACTTTTATTGTCAAATCATTTATCAAAAATTTGATTCAAAATATATTTTATTAGATTTAATGACTTCTTATTCAATTTAATTGAATTTTGTGGACCAGAAGTGATGTCGAGAAAGAATGAGATCAAAGTTGTCATATTAGGTCCACAGGGTTTGTCATCATTTGTTACCTTTCACTCACGGCTGATACATAATGACCATGCATATTGAGTCAATATTATTGACCATGTTCATATTATTATAAATCACTTATCAATTTGCATTCAACAGGTGTTGGAAAGACTAGTCTAGCGATGAGATATACCGGCAAAGAGTTCAACCGAAGTCTGGGCCCAACTATCGGTTCCTCTTATTTTCCTCATAACATCACAATAAGAGATACAACTCTTTGTTTGGAGATATGGGACACCGCGGGTCAGGAGAGGTTCAAAGCTATGGCTCCTCTTTACTATCGTAACGCAAAGGCAGCGCTTGTTGTCTATGATATCACATGTTATGAGTCATTTCTGGCGCTTAAAGTTTGGATTAGAGGTTCAGATAATCTTTACTTTCATTGAATTTATCGGAAAAATGACATTAATTTGATTTGTTGTCAATTTGTGAACAGAATTACTACGAAATGTCGACAATTCGATAGTCGTTTGTATTGTCGGCAATAAAATGGATTTGGAGTCCGAACGACGAGTGACCACCACTGAGGCCGAGTCCTATGCAATGAGTCTTAACGCCGATTATTTCGAGACGTCAGCCCTGACTCACACCGGTATTAGTGAAGTGTTTTCGTGTATCGCAAACAAAATGACTCGAATTGAAGACAATAAGTGTCACAATTTTAATGGGGATTCTCTTAACTATAGTTTTGACGATCCATTCGCTCATCAAAACCAAAACACATTAGATCTCAATAACGGTTCCAAAGATAACACTTTCAACTGCTGTAGAAATTAAATATTTATTTAAATCTTTTATTTTATTTCATTTGAAATCATATTCGACTGACATATGAAACACAAAAAATAACTTAAATTTAGACTTAATTTATATAAATATTTGATTTTTCAAAGTTTTTTAATTACACTCAAATTTAACTACAATTTCGATAAATATTTTGATATTTATATTGAATTTAAGATAACTGTTATTTATTTGACATTTTTGAATAAATTGTTAATATTTTTGAAATAATTATAATTAAGTAATATCTGCTCTTTTCAAAAGCCTAGGGGATAATATGATTAGGTAAAGTATCAAGATTAATTCAATGATTCAACACATACTTTAAACTTTGCGCTCAATTTATATAAACAAAAAGTCTTGAAAAGAGTCACAAAATCGTAATTTATTTGAGTTTTTGTCAAAATATTTACGAAATTAAAATGTTTTAAAAAAAATATTTTTCATTGAATTTGAAATCAAATAATGTTTTGATTAATTGAAAGACAATTGAATCAAATGTTTGTTTGTTTTTGAGTCAAAAATACAGAAATCATTTGAAATGTCTGTCGATATAAATAGAGACTCATTAGTGAAGGAATCGTTATATGATTTGATAGGTTTTGTGGATAAGTCTACCATCAAATTCATTAACCATTTGATCGACAAGTCTTCAGATATCGAAGAATTCAAAAGCAAAGTAAAGAATGCTTTGGGAACTGATCAGCAAAAAGTGGATCAGTTTTCAAACCGTTTGTGGAATGAGTTCCGGATTACAAAGACATCAAAAAAGCGAAAAATTAAACAAAGAACTCAAGAATTGGAGGAACCGCTAAGTAGTTCCAAAAATGAAGAGAAGATTTCTGAACAGAAGAGTAGTCCCAAAGTGTCATATCTTGACTCTAAAGATAGCGATGAGTCAATGGATTCGGACGAAGAGGAAAGGGTTCGCGATCTGAAAGAAAGGGACGAATTCTCTGAAAGACTTAAAATTAAAGATAAGACCAAAACCCGAAACATTGCCCTAAAAAACGATAAGAAGTCATACGAAGAGGCGGCCAAACGACTCAAATTCGAGGCCGAAGACCGCAAAAAGATTGTACCGAAACTTAGAGTTGAGTCCAGAAGAATGTATTTAGAAAAGAGAAAAGACGACAAATTGGCTCTTCTTGAGGGAGATATCGCTGACGAAGAATATCTATTCAATGACATCGCTCTCACTGAGAAGGAGAGGGCGGGACTCGAATACCGCAAAAAAGTGCTTCACTTAGCGCGAGAACACGACAGGGCCCGCGATATGGAGAATGTCCAGAGATATCACATTCCAAAAGAAGGAGAAGACAACCAATACGTTGAGGTCGATGACCACGAAAAGGCCCCCAACGCTGAACAGAGGAAATGGGAAGAGGAGAGACTCGGCATCGCTCGGCTCAGGTTTGGCGCAAAAGACGCAAAACAAAAGTCGAAAAAAGAGTACGAATTAGTGATGGACGCGGAAATCGAATTCGTTCGGTCACTAACTCTCGACGGAAACAATTATGAGGACGACATCCAATCCGAAGATCAAATTAAAACCAAAAAGCAATCGATTGATGAAACGCGTCGTTTGCTTCCTATTTACCCGTTTAGGGAAGACCTGATCGAAGCCATTAAAGAACATCAGGTCCTCATCATTGAGGGGGAGACCGGTTCCGGAAAGACTACACAAATCCCTCAATATTTATACGAAGCGGGATATTGTCGCGACAGCAAAAAGGTTGGCTGTACTCAACCCCGAAGAGTGGCCGCTATGAGTGTTGCCGCCCGAGTGGCAGAAGAAATGGGTACCAAATTGGGTAATGAAGTCGGATATAGCATTAGGTTCGAGGACTGCACGAGTGAGCGAACAGTACTCAAGTATATGACCGACGGAATGCTTTTGCGTGAGTTTCTGTCCGAACCTGATTTGGCCTCATATTCGGTAATCATTGTCGACGAAGCGCACGAACGGACACTCCATACGGACGTTCTCTTCGGACTCGTCAAAGATATCGCCCGATTCAGACCTGATCTCAAACTATTGATATCTTCGGCAACACTCGACGCCCAGAAATTTAGTGAGTTTTTCGACGACGCGCCGGTCTTTCGTATTCCCGGCCGACGCTTTCCCGTCGACATATACTACACGAAGGCTCCCGAAGCAGACTATATCGACGCCTGTGTCGTCACTATTCTTCAGATTCACGTAACCCAACCTTTGGGTGATATTCTTGTGTTCCTTCCGGGACAGGAAGAGATAGAACAGACTCAAGAAATACTTCAGGAAAGACAACGCAAACTCGGGTCACGAATACGAGAACTACTGATTCGTCCGATATATTCAAATCTACCGACGGATATGCAGGCGATGGTCTTTGAACCGACTCCTCCCAACTCAAGGAAAGTAGTTTTGGCGACAAATATCGCAGAGACTTCCCTAACGATCGATAACATAATGTATGTGATAGACCCGGGATATTGTAAACAGAATAGTTTTAATCCGCGCACAGGAATGGAATCTCTTATAGTAGTTCCCATTTCTAAAGCCAGTGCTAACCAAAGAGCTGGTCGTTCGGGTCGAGTGGCGGCGGGAAGGTGCTTCAGACTATTCACTGCGTGGGCCTATCAGCACGAACTCGAAGATAATACCATTCCTGAGATACAAAGAGTCCATTTGGGGAATGTTGTCCTCACTCTCAAGAGTTTGGGTATTAACGATATCCTTCACTTCGACTTTTTAGACCCTCCACCCCATGAGACACTTGTCTTAGCTCTGGAACAGTTGTATGCTTTGGGAGCTCTCAACCATTTGGGAGAACTGACTCGACTCGGGAGACGAATGGCTGAGTTTCCGGTCGATCCGATGATGTCTAAGACTTTGATTGCTTCTGAAAAATACAACTGCAGTGAAGATATTCTGACCATATCTGCGATGTTAAACGTAAACGCGTCAGTCTTTTATCGTCCAAAAGACAAAGCCATTCACGCGGACACCGCCCGCAAGAACTTCTTCCAATTGGGTGGCGACCATCTCATGCTTCTTCACGTTTACAATCAATGGGTAGAATCGGGTTATTCTCGTCAGTGGTGTCTCGAAAACTTCATTCAGTACCGGTCTATGTGTAGAGCCAGAGATGTGAGGGACCAGTTGGAGGGTCTCATGGAAAGGGTTGAAATTGAACTCAAATCCAGTTCAGGCGATCACATCCTTATTAGGAAAGCCTTAACCGCCGGCTATTTCTATCACACGGCGAGACTCACCAAAACTGCCGGTTCTTATAAGACAGTTAAGGGACAGCAGACGGTTCTCATTCATCCAAACTCTTCTCTGTTTGAAGAGAAGCCGCGTTGGGTTCTGTACCACGAATTGGTTCTAACGACCAAAGAGTATATGAGACAAACCATAGAAATCGATTCCCAATGGCTTCTGGAAGTGGCGCCGCATTACTATAAAGACCGCGAACTCGAAGACTCGACTCACAAGAAAATGCCGAAACAAATCGGAAAATCAAATAATGACTTAAATAGAGTTTATCCAAAATTATAGTATTTTTCAATTTTGTAAATAAAGTCATTTTATTTCTGATAATAAACTTGAGTTAAAAATATTATAAAAGAGTAAATGATTTGAAATGACTTAAAAAGTGATCGAAATTAGCGCTCAATTGATGGAGAGATGAGTGTCACGTGATTTCAAGTCCTGTTTGTTTACGAATCGTCACTCGAATTGACTCACAATTGAACTGATCTTTGATATCAAATGACACACATATGAGATGCCGAAGAATACCAAACATTATCTTATTATTAGTCATTGTTTTCATTTAATTTAATAATTATTTTCGGCATTAATTTGATTTAAATCCAAATATTTGATTGAATTAAAAGAAATATAATATTTGGACAGAAATGGCTCACAAACGCGAACTCAAGAGAAAGAGTTACACAGAGTTTGGACACTCTTCTGAAGAAATAAAAGAAGAGACTTATTTTGATCCAAATCCTACCAAAAAGAGAAAGAGTTATTTCGCACAGAATTCCTCTCAAATCATTGCCAACGGATCTGATGCCGACTCAAAGCCATTCAACACTCAATCCGAAGACATCGGAAAACGTTTGATGAGTAAAATGGGTTACAAAGAGGGACAGGGATTAGGAAAAGACAGTCACGGAATTGTCGAACCCATAGAACAGTCAAAACAAAAGGGGAGAAGAGGTCTCGGATACCAATTAAATAGAATACAAGTCGACCCCCAATGGGAATGGAGTCCACAAAAAGAGGAACAATTCGTTTCAGTCATCGAAACCGTCAAATGGATCGACGAATGCGAACAACAGTTACCGACGGCTCAAGAATTGGAAAATTATCACCGAATCGGACCTAAACTGGAATCACTAGAAAACGAAATAAATTTTTGTGATTCAGATATTTTGGGAACAGTTTTGAACTGCAAATCAGTTTTTGATAGTTTGAGTGGAGAAGAGTTACGTCGTTCGCGATCCACATCCAATCCATTCGAGACAATTGAAAAGGGATTCTTTCAGAACAGGGCGGCCATGAAAATGGCAAATATGGACGCAGTCTTCGACTTCATGTTTACCGAACCCAAGGATGAATCGAACGCCTCTTTGGTCCGACCGAATGAATTGTTGTATTTCGCAGACATATGTTCGGGTCCGGGAGGCTTCTCAGAGTATGTCCTCTGGAGGAAGGGATGGACTGCCAAAGGGTTTGGGCTCACACTCAGGGGAGCCAACGATTTCAAGTTAGACGAGTTCTACGCCGGATCTCCCGAAACATTTGAACCCCATTACGGAGAGGGAGGACTCAACGGAAATGGAGACATATATGTACCGCAAAATTTGATTGCCTTTCGAGACTTTGTTCTCCGCAACTCTGACGGAGGCGTCCACTTTGTTATGGCTGACGGAGGCTTCTCTGTTGAGGGAAATGAGAACAATCAGGAAATTATGTCCAAAAGACTATATTTGTGTCAATTCCTCTGCGCTTTAGCTATACTCCGACCGAATGGAAGTTTTGTTTGCAAACTATTCGATGCCTTCACCTCTTTTAGCGTCGGTTTAATTTATTTAATGTTCAGAGCCTTCAAAAAGGTGTGCATTCATAAGCCTAATAGCAGTCGTCCCGCAAATTCTGAGCGATATATAATCTGTAAGTGGAAAAAGTCCGGAACCACTCCTATTGAGACCTATTTATTCAAAATCAACTGCCATTTGGATGCGCTCTCCAAAGAGAAATCAGATGAAGACATCTTAGAAGTGGTTCCAATGAAAGTATTGAAATCCGACCAAAAGTTCAGTCAATATATAACTGAATCGAATAACTCTATCGGCAAACGACAGATCGTATTCTTATCTAAAGTAAAGGCCTTCGCAGAGACCCCACAACTAGACCTCAAACAACAGGAGTTAAGGAAAGAATGTCTCAAATACTGGAAGATTGAGGTGAAGTCAAGAGTGGCGCCGCCCCGACCCGATCCGCTCCAAATGTTTAAAGATTTGATCTCAGACTCAAAGGAACCGAACGATTATTTTCCATATAAACCAAAAATATTAGAAAAAGATAATATCAAAGAACTCGAATACATCCATGGATTCAAATGTTTGGTGTTGGGGGCAGACAATGATTGCAACACTTTCGGCACAAATACCTTTCAAAGCATTCGAGGCTTCTTTTTAGGGTCCGGTCGGACGAATGTATACTATTGGGACGGATCGGCGCACAACAAATGGATAAAACTCGACTCAAAGTTTGAACTCTCGCCCAAAACTTTGGTATACGGAGAGTATGTCCAAGAATTGAAAGGTGAGGGCAAAGCTCAACGAAGAATAGCAGCCTTTCATATCATAGATCCGTTGTTTATCGGCGGAACTGACGTCAGATACAAGTGCTTTGAAGAGCGGATATCAATGGCCACCAAATTCGCGAAAGCGGTCAACAAATCGAGTCAAACAGAATTCGCGGCCATAAGAATGAAAAGGGTTTACGATTTGGCAAATATTGAGCACATCTTCTCTAAAATAGATATGAAAGAGTGTAAGAGTGGCGCACAAAAGGGACGGCTCTGCTATGATATCAATAGCGACGACCGCTTTATAATACCGTTTGGATTACTAATAATATCAACAGTGAAAAAGCCCTGGATCGTCAAATTGAGCCGTACCTCAAATAAATTATATTATTTCAATACTAAGGAAAACATCTCTCTCTTTGAGTTTCCAGACGAGAGTTTGGCTGACTTTCGGTATACGTTCTCCAATAGAATCCTCTGGAAGTGGTCAGAACAGTGTCTTATGCCCGAAGCCTATCCCAGTCAACCAAATCAGTTGAATCGAAATCATTTCATTGATTTCGTCAGAAAATTAACTTAAAATATATGACAAATGTTTTGATTATTTCGAAATTTATTTCGATTTTTAAATAAGTTTTAAGTGATATATGTTTTGAATATTTCCTTCAAATGATTTAATTTAAAATTATTTTGATTACAATTTATTCGATTAATAAATAGATATTATTTCAATAATTTTACATTTGATTTGATTTAATATAAATATTATAAAAAATTATTATTTAATATCAGTTAATAAATCAGGTTTTGAGTCCAATCTATGAATACCTTCTCTCAAAATAATACTTCTTTTATTGATTTTTAAAAAAAATAAAATGATATTTAAAAATGTCATTCACCTTAAACTTGAGGATTTAATCTAGTAATTAATAATTGAGAAGCAAGGTCCTATTCGAACACTGATTAGAATCCAATCCAAAGGTGAAAAATGTATTGATTATTGTGAAAGTGATTTAGGGTTTCCTTCTCTCTTAAGACTCTTAACCCAAACAATTGATTATCCGTTTATTCATTTGATTTAAGTCTCAGCAAAAATATTGGAGTCATTACATTACTTTGAGCTGATTTAAAATGAATTGAGCTAGATCATTTGACTGGTTAATTGTATTGAAGAATATTAAAGAATTATTGAATTGTGCGGTTGGGTTGTGCTATAATAGTGGTGTCTATTTGTTTGGTGTTTATCGCGCATGAGTTGTATGGTTGCCATACATTGTTATCATTAGTGTTGTCCACCATTTATACAATCATTAGATTTAATCATCAAAATCCTCGAAGACTGGAATCAAACGGATTATTATCTCATAGTTGTTAGCGTCAGGTATTGATCACATCGGTGGACATCCATCTAATTAAGTGTTTTGATCTGTGAGTCAACTAAATGGTGACAATCGGTCCTATATTGCAATCAATTGTATTACTCGTGTTCTCTGTTTTGCAAATAAAGGATTGATTTTTTGGTTTCAAAGTAAAGGCTTTCAAAGCCTTTGAATCAAAGCTCTTATCGATAACTCATTTAATAACAAGTGTTTCACTTAAGACACCATTTAATGACTTTAAACGACAACAAAATTTATTTTAAGACATTTATTCACTCCATTTGTCGTCAATTTTTTTGTTTAATTCTTTAAAATTTGTGTTAAAATAAAAATCAAATAATTGGTTAAACTATTTGTCATTATTTGATCCAATTGTGTGATGACATCAATTCTTCCGTTCGCTTCGCCAGTTGTCAAACGGCTCTTAGGATTCAAAAAAGGAGAACAAATTGAAGACAAATGGAGTGAAAAAGCGGTTAAAAGTTTGGTTAAAAAACTTAAGAAAAGTGGAGGTATTGAAGAATTGGAGAAAGCAATTAGTGAACAAAATGTCAACACTAAGTGTATAACAATTCCCAGGTATTCATCTTTTTTTACATTTTATTCTATTTATTTCTCTATAAATTCAAATCAAATCAATTGATTGCAATCAAAAGCAGTGAATTTTTTTTATTTATGTCTTCACATCAATTATATATTAATGGTTTTACTCCAGCTTTAACTCAATTCAAGTGAAGCCAATCCATTAAAAGTTGAATGACTTGAAACGTGAGCTGAAGATCATATCTATTCTGGATTTGTCTCATCTCTCAAACAAAACCAATATTTTTATCGATTGCCTAATATTTTAGTCTCTTTTTGGTAATGAAATCAATAAATTTTTTGGTTATTTGATCCAAACTCTTATCTTTATTAATACAATCAGTTATTTAAGTCTTATTTTAGTCTTTTATTTCATACATTAATTTGATTCCCACACAAAACTCTAGACGTATGACTGTCTGTGCGATTGTCCGATACTTTCCTTTGATTCGGAGTGAAACCACTTTTTAGGGCATAATAACAATAATAACTGATTTCAGAGTACTTTTCAGATACTGTTTTCCAAGACTTTGCAGTCTATTCACAAAAAGTGATTTATACGACCCTTTTGTCCGATTCCGGACTTTTTTACGTATTATTCGTTAGCTTTGAGTTGTATTGAGATTTGTATTGAGAGCTACTATTGAGAGCTACTTATCATTTAATGTAATGAATACTTCGTTAATATCCTATTTTTGTTGACAATATTTATTGCTTTTCTATTCAATCAACGAATAAGACTCCAAAAAGTATCACATTTTCGGTGAATTATTTTCAGACAATATTTTCTTTAATAAAATTTGTTCAAAGAATTGAGTTCTACGCAAATCTTAATATTCTTGGAGACAATCAATACTTGGTTTGAATTTTCAATTCATTTTGTTTTGTAATTTTTTGACTCAATTTTCAAAAAATCGATTTCAATTATGTCTAAAACGGATACAATTTTTTGAAAATTTAAGAAAATCTTAATATTTCTGTCATTTGATTCAAAAATGTATACGAATTGAAACCAATTGAAGTGAAAAATATTTAATTTGTATTTAAAGCATATAATTAGTGATGTTTTAAGACTATTATAAAGATATAAAAGTTATGATAATTTTCAAAGTGAATGAATTTTTTGTTTTATTTGTTTGTGTTTTTGATGAGTTGTCGTAAACCTGTTGTCGATTTGAATAAAACTTCAATTATTAGTGAGTAATGGGTTGACAATGGGTTGACAATTGAACGATAGTTCCATCACTTGCTTTGTCTCAATATTATTGATATTTTGTTTCGAAAGTTATTTTGAAGAATATATTCATTTGATTAAAAGAAATGATTGGAAGTGAGAGACAAAAAACATGAAGAGATATCGCACTCGAATAGGTTTGGAAGTGAATGCACTGTCGGTTAGGATTGAGAGGTAGAGTCAAGACATACGAAATATTGCGAAATTTGAACAAAAAGTGTCGAAAATAATTGAAGTAAAGGTAGAGTTGAGTCGAGAGAAAAGAATTGAACCGAAAACTCAAAACTCTTAACTCTGATCATAAGGTTTGATAGGGGAGGCCCTCATAAGGCCCTCACAACTCACTGTTTTCATAATGGGGTTGCAAAGGGATCAGAGCTGAGGATAGCAATGAGGATGAGGGGACGGCACCTCCTCTAAGCGCACCTTTCAATGTTGTTTATGGCTCGCAATCACCCTTTGTTTGTGACCTTCACTTTTCACAAGAACTATAAACTGGGAGTCGAGGAAAGCTGAGGCTCTCAGCAATTGCTAAGAAACTCTGTTCCTGTATCGGAGCTCTAATATAACTGTGAGCTCAATGCGGGCACTCATTCAGTTGTATTGCAACACATTTTACCACATTTTGCCTCAAAAACTAAAGAATGAACTTAGAGTTAGAGTTAGGGAACAGTTTGTGTGCAATAAATGACTTTCCTGTCTGGGAGATGTCTAGCACAACACCACTACCAGCACTGGCACTGAATCAATTCAATGCATTCAACAGAGCTATATGTGAATCCAATGTCAGAACATATCTTAAGGCTTATGGCCTGAAAACCAGCTTCAAGTTAGCGCTAACTCTATGCCTCCGTTTTCAATGAATTGCTGAGCGTTTGAACATTTCTATTGCTTCACATTTTGTATATATTCCGCACAATTTCTCGACTCCATTCGTTCTCAGACTTCTATTGGATTAGACAACACTCACAACACATTTGATGAGAAGCCTTACATCCACTTCATTAGTCTCTGAGATGCCTTTCATCCAACAAATTACAGGATTTCAAGACTTTATTCAATTCATATTCAGATCTTAATTTACTTTTTGTGTGAAACGCTTTTAGCGCTACATTTGGTTTGATTTGAACATCATTTTAATGATTTAAGATTTCATTCCTCTCAAAATGTTTTATTCATTTCTTAAAAAGCTTTCAAAAAGTTATTCTCTTTTTAAGTGATTTTATTATTTAATTAATTGACTAAAAGTGATGACAATTATTGAGACAATTAAATATTTGGTGTATTATTAAAAATGTTTATCATATGAATGATATATCGATGCAATTAATTAAGTGTTTGAAACAAAACTTATGTTTGAATTTGTTTGTTGACGACTTCAGATCATTGGACGGTCGGCTGCAAGTCTCTCATCGAAAGGGTTTACCGCACGTTATCTATTGTCGATTGTGGCGTTGGCCGGACCTGTCCAGTCATCACGAGCTCAAAGCCGTAGATTTGTGTCAATACGCTTTCAATTTGAAAAGAGACGAGGTTTGCGTCAATCCATACCACTATCAGAGGATAGAAACCCCAGCCTTACCACCGATTCTAGTGCCTCGACAAAGTGCTACAGACCTGAGCACTTCCGATCTGCCAATTCTGGACGACTACTCTAATTCTGTACCTGAAAATACTGACTTTCCAACGGGTGGGGGACTCGTCAACCAATCTTTTCCATTGACAGGTCAGACATACCTTAAAACATACCAAACATTATTAAATAGTTTTTATTTTTCTTATCTTTTGTTTTTAGAATAAATAAGATAATAGTTTTCGTCTCTTATTTGAATCACTTCTAACTATTTTGAGTCTTATTTCTAATGTAATCAAATGTTTATTTAAGTTATCAATTGTTTTTGAAATGATATAATTTGATCTTGCTAATTATCTTGCTAATTATCTTGCTAAACACTTGAGATTTCTCTTTTAACTTTCAAATCAAATAAATATATTAAATAAATGGTTTTGAAACAGAGACCCCACCACCGGGTTATATGAGCGAAGATGGAGACAATCACGACCTCAATGGCACTGACAATATGGGTATGAATTTAATGAATTTTTTTTCCAAAATCTTTTCAAATGATTTGTCGAACGCTTTGTCTAATGGTTTAAAATTTAAATTATTTAAAAAACAGATACTTCGTTGATATCCTCTCCAAGTCCTCCACTAGACGTACAGCCGGTGACATATACAGAGCCAGCCTTTTGGTGTTCGATCTCATACTATGAGCTGAACACTCGGGTTGGGGAGACTTTCCACGCATCCCAACCCTCTCTCACTGTCGATGGATTCACAGATCCTTCGAGTTCTGAACGATTTTGTTTGGGTTTACTCTCAAATGTCAATCGAAATGCGATCGTCGAACAGACCCGAAGGCATATCGGTATTGACTGAATGGCCGTCCATTTATCGGACGAATAGTTTTTTTTGGAATTATTTCTAAATTGATTTGAAATTAAATTAAAGGTCGAGGCGTTCGTCTCTATTATATTGGAGGAGAGGTTTTTGCCGAATGTCTGAGCGATAGCAGCATTTTTGTTCAGAGCCCGAACTGCAACCAAAGATACGGATGGCACCCTGCTACTGTCTGTAAAATACCACCAGGTACATCCCTAACATTTAACTTATTTGATTATTATCTTAATTGCCTAATGTTTTAATTAATTGATTGATAGGCTGTAACCTCAAGATATTCAATAATCAGGAATTCGCGGCACTTTTGGCTCAATCGGTGAGTCAGGGCTTCGAAGCGGTCTATCAGTTGACCCGAATGTGTACAATAAGAATGAGCTTCGTTAAGGGTTGGGGCGCAGAATACAGGCGCCAAACCGTCACTTCTACCCCCTGTTGGATAGAACTTCACCTAAACGGACCCCTCCAGTGGTTGGATCGGGTCTTGACTCAAATGGGTTCGCCTCGAATCCCATGCAGTTCGATGTCATAACACATAACATAAGACAACTTAAGACAACCATAACTAGAAATCCCCCCAAATCTAAGACTTACCGCCCCTTCGCTGACATTGTTTTTTCGCAGCTTTAAGTGACTTATTATCACATCTTTTAAATACATTTCAATTATTATTATATTTTATGTAATTATTATTGAAAAACAAAAATATCGTTTGTTTTGTAAGAATTATCGATAAATCAAATTATGTTTTGCATTAATTTTGAAAATGACTTTTAAATAACTGTAAAAAACGATTCCAATAATTGTTTGGTTAATTCTATTGAATTTTTCAATTTTTGATTGGATTTTAAAATTGAATTGAATTTAATTGACTCTCATTTTTATTATTGTTATCCAAATCTTAATCTTTTTCTTTGAAAAAATCTTTAAATTATTTCTAAATTACTTTATATATAAATATATATAAATATAATATAATTTTCCGTATAAATGGATTATAGTTTTTGATATTTGAAAGTTTATAGGAATGAGAGGAATAGTGACACATATTTTAATTGATTTCAATTTAAAAATTGAATTCTTGAAAAGTGATTGAAAAATGAAAGACATTTTTTCTTCGATAAAACTAAAGGCATATTATTCTTAAAAATTTGTTCCAATTGTCTAAAAGTAATCTCAAAAAAATATGTCATAATTTGTTCAAAATTAAAGCATAACTGTTTGTAGTCAAACCAATTGATCGCTCAATTTATTTCAAACTCATCCATCAACTCATTATTCAAATCAAAACTGGATTTTAACTCAAAAACTGAGAATCTCATCGAAATTATAAATAAAAGGACTTTTAAAACGACTCTCAATTGGTTTCAAAACCTATGATTCCGATTATCTTCAATCAAATTAGTTTGTGGTCACATTTATTTGAGATTTGATTTGAGCCGGTATTGCAAATTATCAAGTTACTCTTTTAAACAAGTGATGGACATCTCTTGAGTTAATTTTGATATTAGAGCGCATGTCATAACCAATTGACATAACGTTACAAAAAAGCAAACTTTTAGACCACTTTCACTATTTTAAGGGTAAAATCTGTTGACTTCACTCATTGCTTGCATTACGTTATATAACGTTATATTTGTTTTGTTTGCACTAATTTTGTACTGAAATCAAGTGTTTTCTCATTGAGTCTCAAAAATCATCTGAAAGTTGTCCTCAAATTTCAAACAGCGATCACTCATTCAATCAATTATTTATTTATTCGGTTTTTTGTCGGAACCGCTGACCGAATGATTCTCAACGAATGGTTCGATGACTTCTGTGGCGGACAAACATTTTGGGTCTGAAAACAATTTTTTACTTTTGGTTTTCACTTTTAATTACTTAAAACTCTTAAAATCCAATTAAATTGTTTGACTAACAATTGAATGCAATTAGCAATCAATGGATTTGAGTGACCGTTGCTATCGATTCTTATCTTTCAATTGAAGTGTTGCTTATATTTAGCATTTGATCTAAAAATGGTTTCAATTTTAGTAACATTTGGGATGAAATACAATACAATTGATTGATATTCGTATCAATTGTTTAAACAATTGACTCATAAATGAAAATAATTGGAGAGACCTTCAAATTGATTGGAGGAGTCATTCCTTTTGTCCATTAGTAGGGATTGACTCAAATTTTTTCCTCATTTTTATTACCAACTCATTTGACACTCAAATCGCGCCATAGTTTTGTCACTTCTGTCTAACCAATGATTTTCATTAAAATTAATGTAATTTAAAAATAATTTGATTTCTAAAAAAAATTTGTAAACTTTTTAAACGATTGCGAAATAAATTTACCAAAAAATGAAGACAAGAATATGAGCCCAAAGTTTCTGACAGTTATTCTCTGATAAGTTTTAATTGGATTATCTGTCAATTGATTGTTTTATTACCACAAAAAAATAAGCAAGACACAATTACAAGAACATTCAATTTTATTCATTTTTTAATCAGAATGTATTTGTCTCGAAACCGAAATTTGTTTTCAGAGATGTTTTCAAAAGCAAAAATCAAAACATGACTTGTATTACAATATGAAATGTATATGAACTTGTTCATTTCCATTTTTATCAGAGAATAATATCAAACAAAATTTTTTAGGGAAAAACCTATCGATTGCAACATTATATTCGATTATATGTCGGCTTAAGTTTGTGTTGAAAAAAAACTTATTTTAAAAATTGATTGACTAAAGTTTGTAAATAATCAAGATAGTTTCAACTTTTACCCAAAGTTTTACATTTTTTCAAATATTTAAAGTATTTTGTGTTTTATACGAAAAGGATTACGACTTGACGTGGAATACAACGACTCCATCCCTATCGCAGTAATTCATTTGTGAATAACACTTAAAACCAGAATTCAATTGAATTGTGTTTCAGATGTTTCCGTCAAACGGCTTTGATTTGGTTGCCGTCGGCTTTCCTCTGGCTGTCGGCTCCTTTGGCAGCGATAGAGATCGCCCGTTCAAAACGACTTCTGATCCCTTGGAATGCTTATAACGTGACCCGAATCGTATCGGTGGCTCTCATATGTCTCATCAGTTTAATGGACTGTTTGTTTTGCATATACCGATACGTCCACTATAATGAACAGCCGTCCGCATCTGAATTCAGCGCTCCTTTTATTAATTTCGCCACTTTTGTGAGAATTCACTTAAAATCTTACGATTCAATAGTTTTATGTATTTTTTTATTTTAGTTATTATTCGAAGTATTAATAATATTTCATCGATTGAGAGGAATACATACGAGTGGTTTCATTTGGATCTTCTCTTTCTTAGCGCTTGTCTTCGGATTTCCAACTCTTTATATCAATAGTTTCATTGTCCGTCCCCTCCATTACTATGAGTTTTACTCTTATTTATTTTACTACTCAATGGTTATCATAGTATTCCTTCTCTCGTGTTTTGCGGACTCACTCCCAAAATACAGACTAACGGCAACTGATTCAGAAATAAGCGAACAGCCCTCAGAAGTCAGTGCCCAACAAACCTCTCCTGAAATCGAAGCGTCATTTCTATCGAAACTGATGTTTTGGTGGTTCAATGGATTAGCGATTTCTGGTTATCGAAAGTCATTAACCAGTTCTGACTTATGGTCGCTCAGAGATGAGGACAAAACCAATACAATCGCCCCTCAATTCGATAAGAATTGGTTAAAACAATTGTCTTATTCTAAGTATCGAAAGGAGAGTCAGAATATGGTCTCATATCATAACAATGAGGCGAAAATTGAGACTAAAGTTAAGACTCCTAAGACTACGCCCGGAGTTATGAGGACTTTAACCAAAACTTTCGGTTATTATTTCTTGTCGGGAGCGGTATTCAAATTGCTTCACGACATCTTGCAATTCGTTTCCCCGCAATTACTTAAGTAAATGTTCTCTCATTCCTTCAAATTAAACAAATTCTAAATTTTTTAGTATTTTTGCAGACAATTGATTATATTTGTATCGAAATCGAGTTCAGAGGAGCCGGTATGGCACGGATACGCTATCGCTGCCGTACTGTTCATAACGGCATGTGTTCAGTCAGTTATGCTTAACTACTATTTCAACGTTATGTTTATCATCGGAATGAGAGTCCGAACGGCACTCATATCTGCCATTTATCGAAAGTCATTGAATTTAAGTAATTCTTCGCGAAAGTTGACGACAACCGGAGAAATCGTTAATCTTATGTCAGTCGACGCCCAACGCTTTGTTGATTTACTTGCGTTTGTGAACATGGTATGGTCCGCTCCCCTCCAGATATTTCTCGCGATGTTCTTCTTATGGCAGGAGTTGGGACCGTCAGTATTGGCCGGACTCGCGGTTATGGTACTTATGCTCCCTTTGAACGCATTCTTAGCCGGATATCAACGAAAACTTCAAATAAAACAAATGAAACAAAAGGACGAAAGAGTGAAGACTATGAATGAGATATTGACTGGAATTCGAGTCATAAAACTGTACGCATGGGAGAAGTCATTCATGGAAAACGTCAAACGCATCCGAAATATCGAATTGGATAACCTTAAGTTAATGGCATACCTGTCCTGTGCGACCACATTCCTCTGGACGTGTGCGCCCTTCTTAGTAGCTTTGGTCACATTCGCTATCTATGTTCTGAGCGATGAGAATAACGTATTGGACGCTCAGAAGGCGTTCGTGTCGTTAGCGCTGTTCAATTTGTTGCGGTTCCCAATGACCATGCTGCCTCAAATGATTACTATGATTGTTATGGTATGTCACACAATCCAATCTTAAAGTGATTCAATTGAATCTATTCTCCAATAGACCGCAGTTTCCGTCAAAAGACTCAACAAATTCTTCAATTATTCACAACTCGACAAATATGTCAACAGAAATGACGAAACGGATGCCATTACTATAGAAAACGGAACCTTCACTTGGAATACGACTACTGAGTCTGAAACGGCTGACAAATCGGAAATTCCGGTCCTAAACACTTTGATAGATATAAACCTAAGTATAGCCAAAGGATCTCTCGTTGCAGTCGTCGGCTCAGGTATACAATTCTGAATCTATTGATATCAATATTTGATTGATATTTGATTTCTATGATTAGTCGGTTCGGGAAAGAGTTCGTTAATTAGCGCTATTTTGGGTGAAATGGATTGCGTCAGTGGAAGAGTCAACGTTAGCGCCAGGTTCGCCCCATTTACAAGTTATGGCATATTTTAATTGACTTTGATTTGTGATATCAGTTCAAAGACAGCGTATATCCCACAACAGGCATGGATTCAAAACACGTCGCTCAGGAATAACATACTCTTTGGCAATAAATACGATAAACAGAAATACGATAAAATAATAAACAGTTGTGCCCTTAAACCCGACCTCTCAATGCTTCCGGGAGGAGACGATACGGAAATCGGTGAGAAGGGAATCAATTTGTCCGGCGGTCAGAAGCAGAGAGTGTCTGTCGCCAGAGCCTGTTATTCAGGTCTGTTTTTCATTGAATTCTGATTTTTTTAATAAGAAATCTTATAATTTGTCAATTGATTAGACGCTGATATCATTTTACTGGACGATCCGTTGTCGGCAGTTGACTCACACGTCGCTAAACACATGTTTGAGAAAGTTTTGAGCAGTAATAAGGGATATCTGAGCGGAAAAACTCGGCTTTTAATTACAAATAGCGTTAGTTTTTTACCTGAAGTCGACTCTATTATTGCCCTAAAAGACGGAAGAATTCAAGAAACGGGAACTTATGACCAATTGATGGAAAGTAAGGGAAATTTCTCGGACTTCATCAAAGAGTTTTCAATGAATCACAAGGAAAGCAATGGACCTATTCTTCAGAGACAGGAATCAATTATCAGTCAAAAGACTACGCGTTCGATGAGTATTGAAAAGGAAACGGAAACCGAAAGAACGAAATTAATCGAAACTGAAAAGACAGAGACCGGAAAAGTCAAGTTCTCTATATATGTCCGATACTTTCAGGCCTTGACTTGGTTTTGGCTGATAGTCCTTCTCATCGGTATGATTGGTATGCAAGTGGCGAGTGTTGGCTCCAACGTATGGCTCGCCCTCTGGTCCAACGATAAGCCAATTAATGGAACGCAAGACATCGATCAGAGAAATATGAGACTCAGCGTCTATGGACTCCTCGGAGCCCTTCAGGGTTTGATATATCTCTCAATATTTCAATAATAATTTAAACTTTTGTTTGTTAGCCTTTTTGGTTCTCGTGGCCGCCTTTGCGATGGCTAAGGGGACTGTCATCGCGTCCCGGACTCTACACAATAGTCTTTTAGAGCGAATGCTTCGGTCTCCGATGTCTTTCTTCGATACGACTCCTTTGGGAAGAATTGTTAACCGATTCAGTAAAGACATCGATACCGTCGACTCGACTATTCCTCACACTATAAGAGGTTGGCTCTTATGTCTGCTCTCAGTTGTGACCACTTTCCTGTTGATTGGTTTCGAGACTCCGATATTCTTATTAGTGATTCTTCCGATAGCTTTCATTTATTACTTCATTCAAAAATTTTATGTCTCGACCTCTCGACAACTCAAACGTCTTGAAGTTAGTCCACATATGATAACAAATTCCGAAAAAATTTTAATTTTTAATTTTTTATTTGAACAGTCAGTGACCCGTTCCCCGATATACTCTCATTTCAGTGAAACTCTTTCCGGCGTCAGTACTATTAGGGCTTACGGTTCGACCCGAAGATTCATATCTGAGTCTAACACTAGAGTAGACTACAATCAGGTCTGTTATTATCCGAGTGTTTGTGCCAACCGGTGGTTAGCCATACGTCTAGAACTTTGTGGTAATATTATAACTCTGTTCGCAACGGTGTTCGCTGTGTTGGGTCGGGACAACTTCAGAGAAAATCCCGGTTTCGTCGGTTTAATCATAACTTATGCCTTAAGTGTTACTCAGACTCTCAATTGGTTGGTCCGAATGACTTCTGAAATGGAGACTAATATCGTTTCAGTCGAAAGAATCACCGAATACTGTGATAACCCAACAGAAGCCGAGTGGGAAAGCGATGAAAAGCATAGGCCTCCCAAAGATTGGCCTCAAACCGGTGCCATCGAATTCTCTGATTATTCACTTAGATATCGACCGGGACTTGAACTGGTCTTACACGACATCACTACCAAAATAGATCCATTAGAGAAGGTTTGGTTTCAATCAATTTTATTTAAAACTAAATTATTGTGATTTTGTTTAAACTTATAATAATTTTCATTTAAATCAAATATAGATCGGAATCGTTGGTCGAACCGGTGCTGGAAAGTCATCGTTAACTCTCGGCCTCTTCCGTATATTAGAGGCCGCAAATGGAAAGATAGTTATCGACAACTTTGACATCAGTCAAATAGGACTGCATGAGCTCAGGTCCAGACTGACAATCATACCTCAGGATCCGGTAATCAATTGATTTGGAGTCATATTTAGATTCTTCGTTCGATTTATCACTCGATTACTAAAATAAATATATTTATTATTCAGGTATTGTTTTCGGGAACCATTCGGACTAATTTGGATCCCTTTAAGATGTAATTCATTCAATTGATTAGATTTTATTCGTTTTAATTAAAAACATTTCCTACAGTTATACCGATGAACAGATTTGGACAGCTTTAGAGCACTCGCATCTCAAACACCACATCAAAGGCCTTGACTTAGAGTTAGAGCATAAAGTGACAGAAGGCGGAGAAAACCTATCTGTCGGTCAAAGACAACTCATTTGTTTAGGTTTTCTATTTTTATTCTTAATTTCAATTCATTTAACTAATGATTAAAATCTATTATAGCGAGAGCTCTACTCCGGAAGACAAAGATTCTTGTGTTGGATGAGGCGACCGCTGCTGTCGATCTCGAAACCGATTCTTTAATTCAAACGACAATTCGCAAAGAGTTTAAGGACTGCACTATTCTTACGATCGCTCACAGACTCAACACTATTATGGATTCAAATCGAGTATTAGTTTTAGAGAAGGGGTCGATAGGAGAGTTCGATTCGCCTAAAAATCTGTTGCAAGACTCCCACTCTATTTTCCATTCCCTCGCAAAAGACGCCCGACTTTTATAAACTCAAATCTGATTTGTTTTACAGTTCACCAGAAGATGTGTTTCGTTTCCCAAACGCTTATTATTTAGCTTTTGATCGAAATAATGACTTTTTACTCATTTATTGAAAACAATCGTTAATCTCGTATTCATTTAGTATTACTTTTTTTGTTGGAATCACGTCTTCGTTGGTATTATTCGTTGATTCCGTCTCTAATTTAAAACATGACATCAAAAGATCTTTAAGTTATTTATATTTGACTATAAATCTCTTTAAATGACATTTAATTTTAGTTTTACTAAAATTTTTCACAAATTAGTTCTGATTTTATGCTATTATTTTGTAATAACTATACAAATGTATTCAATAAGTATTAATATAACTATAATTCGAGTGATATTTATAAAAAAAAATTTTCAGTATTTAAATGTTTGATAAAATTATAAAATTGTTTTTGACTTAAAAATAAATGTTATTTTCCTTTTAATACACTTTTTTCGATTGTCTTTCAATTAATGTTTTAATAGTTTTCCGAATCGTTTGAGCGAAAAGACGGCCACAAAATCGATTAAAGAGTCGAATGTTTTTATTTGAGTTAAATCTTAATTAAAACTAAGGTTTGTATCAATTGATTGAAAAAAGTATTTGTTTGGAAAAAAATTCTGTGATTTCAAATGTTTGAGTCTTTCGAGTGATTTATTCAAAACAGTAGTTTCGCCGGAATTTCACTCTTTTAAAGAAAATTCATTTGAATGTCCATTAATTTGATAAGAAATGTGACGAATGACTAGCGATTAACACAATAAATGTCTCAAATTTGATCTCATTATCCGATTAATTGAGTCACACTTTAATCGAAACTATTGTCTATTGGTTTGCGATCTCATATGAACTCCGATAAGACATATATTTGAAGAATTTTAGTCAAATTTTTGCAAAAGATTTCGATATTCGATGAGATTTATCTCTCACTCAATGTTTTCTTCTAATCTCTAAAAGTTTTGTACGATTTTTATGAATTGAATAAAAAGTGTCGAAAAATTTCTTTAATTTAATTAAGAATTTGTTAGAAATAAGACTAAAAACAATCGTTTGAAAGACTAAACACTATTTGAAAATTGATTTCTAATGATTGGAAATAAAAAATAATAAGATTATCGTTGAAATCGTCAAATAATAAGGAGTTTTAAGACCGGGAGCATTGCTGAACATATTTTGATAGTCGTATAATTCAGTTTCGTTTGCTCTCAATTCCATGGGTTTTGTAAGCTTTTCGTCAAAACGGGATTCCATTGATTCTAATAAATCACATAAAAGGAAGAATCGGTTTAAAAAGTATCTGATATTTCATAATATTTTCTCCTTTAAAGTAGAGACCAATTATTTAATTATTTTATTTTTAGTTTAATTATTCAAAGAGACTAAAAATCATTACCTCTTTTGATGTTTATATAATGGGAGCGATCGGGAGAGTTGTCGACTCTTATGATAGCAGTCATCTCCACTTCTAAAACTTTGTTTGGATCGTTAGGGAGTGAAACGGATCTCTTTCTTCTGCCGAAGCCGTACTGTCCATTACCACACGGCACCTGTAATTGTATTTTGTTAGTTATAGAGTGAGAGGAAAAAATTGTTTGAAGACTCACTCCTTTGCATTGATTGAGGCACACGTTGACAGTCCCGACAAACTTAACGTAATTGGATTCCGGGAACTTAAAAGCTCTGAACTTCGCGGAGAGTGAATCCCCGGCGTCTAATGTCTCAAAATTTCCGAAAATGTACGGATCTATTGAACAACTGTTTTCACACAATTTTTAGTGAATATGAAATACAGTAAAAGTGTGTTAAGTGTCGAACCCGTTCAAAATGATGACCTCTTCCTGAGTATTATTAGAGTTGGAAGTGGCCGTCACTTTCAAAAAGCTAACCAAAAGTCCGTAAACATGTCGCGACTCTTCGTCCAAATATATAATCATTTCGAGAGGAGTTCCCGGCTGTACGTTAAGAGCCGTGTCAACGAACTGACCGTTTCTTCTAATTTTGATATTTAAATGAGGGTAAGGGGCGCGGGCTGTGATGTTACCATCGATGAAGTCTATCTCTTCTGCATTTCATAGAAATTCAAATAATTTAAAGTTAAGTATTGTTTGAATAAAACAATAAAACAAAACAAAACTCCTCTCAAATCAAAGAATAAGAACTGATTTTTCATTTAAGAAATCGTGAGTCGATTGGAAGCGACTCTTTATTATTGATATTTTAAACTTTTAAAACTAAACAAAGATTACAATCGGATTCAACCCATTATTCATATTCCGCCCGAATGTATGGGCGACTATTGAATGAGGAATATATTAAATGTATTTGATTTGAAAATTGGGTCATTTGTTGCAATTCTCTCTTCCTTTGAGACGACGACTACTGCCTCTTCTTTTTTAAATTAAAGACTGATTTTAATTATTATTGTGAAAATGTCCATGGACAATTTTAGGTATATCTGTGTAATATTATATCTCTATAAGAGTTAACAAAACTATCTTCAAATTAATCAAAGAATAAAAAATTATTTCATTAACTTTAAAGTGAGTTCACATTCTTATCATTAGTTTTTTAAAGTCAAACAACGGAAACAATTAATGATTTCAAGCTCTGAACCATGAATTTCGAGATGAGTTTATTCATTAAACATATCTTTACTTCAATTATCAGTTAATTTTGATTTTAAATTTCCGAAAAACATTAAACCAAATGAAGATAACATTAAAGTTGATTCACTTCTTTGAATTCAAATATCGATAGTAACGGTTCACTACGGAAACGACTCAACCCTTAAATTTGAGAGAGAGAGAGAGAGAGAGAGAGAGAGAGAGAGAGAGAGAGAGAGATTTCTTATCTATTCAAATGTTAAAAATTTTTTATGTCATAAAATGAAAACTTTAAAAACGAAATTCAATAATAAATTGAATTATTATTTATAAACAAAATTGAAAACCAAAGCATTAAAGTTATTCAATGCCATCGATTCTCTTCTCTATTATTTAGTTATTATTTGTAAATTAGTTTAAATGGCATTAAATTAATGGCATTCAAATCAAGTGATTGGACACATTTATTAAGAATCATGTATGAAGATAGCCTTGGTCACATCATTTGCATATAAATTATGTTCACTTAAGGAATTGTTAAGAAATCCAATGAATTACTTAAACATATTTTTAAATATTTATTGTTTAAAATGAGAAAAGATTTACTTTAAAGACATTTTAAACTATTATTTGGTTTTACTATCGATCAAAGCTTTTTGCGAGAAATTATTATTCATTCAAAAGATGAAAAATAAATATTCTATTCAAAAGTAAAAAACATGCTAGTTCCAAATTGATTAATTGAAAACAAGTTTATTTCAATTTGGGTCTAATAGCAGTTGATTTTAAAACTGTTGAAAACTTTTAAACTTTTAATAAAATAGTTTAAAAATCACTATAAATGGACTATAAATGGACTAATTGGTGGTATTTGCGAAAAAAAAACATAATCCTTACCCGCATTTAGTGTGAGAAGCGTTGGATTAAGTGATTGACATTCAATTAAACAAACTATGATTGCAATCAAAACTACAATCGTTTTCATAATTTCAAACGAATTCATCACTCAATTGAAAAATTCAAACAAAAATTGAAGTTTAGAACAAAAGTCATAAAAAGAGATGAATTGGAGATCAAAGTCTGAATTTTGACGAAATGAAGGGTCAGTTCGCATAATAATTAGTCGAAACTGATTTTGCGTTTCATTAAAACTGCTTTTTTGGTCAATTGGTTTAACAACTGATTTGATTGGAAGTTGGGTTGAGTTCTGTTCCCACGCTTTGTCTCAATGAAACTAAAGACAAAACCAGTACTGCATTCAAGACATTGAAGGCGTCAAATCTCTGGCACTATCTCTGGCACTGTTCAATACCAAAGAGGTTGACTAACAGGAGGTCTTACAGTTGTGGGGCGCGAATCAAAATAGAGGCAAGGTGAAACACTAACTTAATTTGGTCACTGTATGTGTCACAAATAATTCAAATTCAAATTTTAAGGCCAGAATGTCCTTGCTCACATCAGCAACTTACGTAAAGCTTAACAACAATGATGTAGAACTTGCATAAAAACTTATAGCAGAATGTATCTTGCTCAAATATTGCTCAAATTCACTTACATTTTATCACTCAAACTGTTTGACAATTTAACATAACTTTGTTTTCGTTTAAATACTTTTTTTTGTAAAATAATTTTATGTTTTGAGCTCTTCTTCACTATTAATGTCATAACTTTTGTAACTTTTTTTTTCAAAATTCAGGAAATCTTATCTCAAATTGTAATAGAGTTCAATGATTTTGAATTTGAACATAAGGTAGACATTGCATGATTACCTTGGGCAATTTGCTCAATCAATTAGAGATGTTTTTGTTTAAACTTCTTTTCTAACATTGATTTCAAATCAATTGAAATCAGATATTGAGATAACACCTCAAGAGTTGATTCATTGAATATTAGTTAGTGTTGAGGGAAGGGTAGTACTGATCGGTCGATATTTTACAGCTCTAACGGATCCTGAGCTGTAATAACGGCACAGAATTGTTGTAATCCATTGTCAAACAAAAAGCATATAATTTTTATGTCCATTAAATACAATAAGTTTCAAACTTTGATTATAGGAATAAAAATTCAATTCAATAGTGATTTGAAATATTGATTGTTAGCACAGATTATAAAGTTTTCCACAAAAAAAAAGTTTATATCAAAACCAATGAAATAAAGTGGAAAATATTTATTCGCTTCTGTTTTACACAAATATTTTGAAGCAATTGTTTTGGTCTTCAGACAAGTCATTGAACGAAGACTTAAAACAAGACCTGAAGAACAGTTTTAAACCAGAAGTCACTGCACTTAAGCCTCTAATAGACCCGACAATAGACTTACGCAACACTCTATTGGCTAAAAAAGAGTAGAGTTTTGTCTAAAGTGTGGCAAAAGTGGCAAAACTTCTCATTTCTATTGACTTTTTGTGCCTTTCATTCTCTATTTGAGTCATTCATATAAATCGTAATCAAATTTCATGATTTGAGCCCTTGTTTTGAAAAAATGCAGAAAACTGTTTGAGAAAGCGATGCCTTTCCTCTAAATTCATTACATATTTTATGAATACTTTCCAAAGATTGACATTATTCGGCATTTTTTGAATATTATTTGTTTTAATAAATATTTATTAGTTTTAATCAAATTTTAATTAAATAATACAAACAAATAGAGATTCAATCGATTGTAAAAATGCCGGTAATTGTGGTGAGAGATGACCAACAGTTCCAAACAGAACTGACAAACGGCGGCAACAAATTGTTGATAATAGACTTTACGGCGAGCTGGTAATTGTAGCATGATCAATTGATCAATCATTTATAATACCACTTTTTAATAACAATTTGATTTTATTGTTAAACATAATGTGTGTGTCTTATTGAAGGTGTGGTCCGTGTCAGAGAATCGCACCGATATTTGAGCGTTTGAGTGGTCAGCACCCGACCGGTGTATTCCTCAAAGTGGATGTCGAAGAGTGTCCGGGTATGTGATCTCACACTCAATGACTAACAGACCTGACCTCACATTTATTATATGATTTGTAGAGACGGCCCAATCATATACTGTGGAAGCGATGCCGACATTCATTTTCGTCAAAAACAAAGTGGTGTTAACCCGTATCAGAGGCGCTGACCCGACGGCACTCGAGAACAAAGTGAGAGAACTGGTCGGTTCCGGTGATGCCGATGGAAGCGGTGCCTCTGAGAGTGGTTTAGTTGCGGGACATATAGACCTGACGTCGTTTATCAATAAATCGGAATCTGAATGTCTTAACGAATCAGACGATCACAACCTCTCCGGTTGTCTGACGAGTGGTTCCAACACTTATTTGGAGTCCGATTGTGACGAACAGTTGATTATAAACCTGGCATTCAATCAGCCGTTAAAACTTCATTCACTGAAAATAGTTGCGCCCAAAGAGAACGGACCCAAAAATATAAAGTTGTTTATAAACCTTCCGCACACTCTTGACTTCGATCAGTCAAACTCTATGGAACCCATCCAGAAGTTGGAACTAAACGGAGAGGACATCTCTAAAGGCAATCCAATCCCTTTACGTTATGTGAAGTTCCAAAACGTCCAAAACTTATTGGTTTGTGACTTAAGACTCAAAACTTTTATTTAAATTAAAAAAAAAATTAAATATTTGAACAGATATTCGTTGAGAACAATCAGTCGAGTAGTGAAGTGACTCGAATCGATTATCTCTCACTAATCGGTTCTCCCGTTTCCGCCACTAATATGAATGAATTCAAACGAATTACCGGAAAGAAAGGCGAAAGTCATTAATTCTACTGATATTTGATTTATTGTTTTGTTTCACTTTTTTTTTATAAATAACTAACGATTCGAATGAAATAAACTCTGGACTAAACTTTTCAATCATTTCTATATTGAATTGATTTGTAATGATTTGTAAATATCACGAAAAGTATGAATGATATATAAATCCTATGGTAGATGTAGTGAACCAAACAGAGCACAGCCACCAAACCATGAATCCCATCAAACCTCTCAAAACAATGGGATTGAAAACATCTTTGAGCAGCGCTACAGTCATTTGAGGGCCAGTCTGTTGACCGATAGCACTATCGGTAAATCCGACAGTACTTTGATTGATGTCATCCCAGAGATAACTACTCCACGAATAGTTACCCAAAGTCTTCATTATTAGAGTCATAAACAAACAGATGAAGAGCGGAGTCATGTATTGAAGAGTAACGACACATAAGTAGTAGAAGACTCGTGCGATCTGTGGGTCAGACACTAATTAATTTAATTAAAGATAAAGATATGATAATAACCAGTTTCTTGAGGTCGACATTAGTTATACGTCCGCTTTCTTTCTTCATTAAAGTCAACTTTTGTGGCGCTATATTCAGATATGACTGAAGATATTGTCTGATAAGACATAGTCTCAGAACAATGACCACAATTATGGCCACAATACGTGTTGTCTCGAACATATCGGAACTCATTCTAAAAATCAAAATCCGATTAAAATTTCGAAATTATAATTAATTTGTGATGACATACACCGTTCCTCTGGAAGACCACGTCTTAACCGTCAGATAATTTCTTGCAATCGGTTTAATCCATAACAAGATTATGAAAAGCGGAGAAATAAAACTGAGATTCAATAGAAGTCTAAAAATAAAGTAAAAATTGGGATCAATTGATGGCTAACTCTTTGAATATACACTCTTTTAATGACTAACAGAAGAATGTGATTCCCAGCGGCGTATGTAATGGCGTCGAAATGCATTTTCGCGACTCTAAGCCCCGGAAATGTGAAGAAAGCGCCGATAAGAGCACACCATACGGAGAGCCAAAATTTCAAGAGCAGCAGAGATATGGGTCCACTCGCGCTGTCGGCTATAGAATGGGCTTCCAATAACTTGAAAGCACTTTCATTGAAGCTCTGATAGGCAGGGATTAAACCGAATTCCAAGAAGTTTTCGTCAGCTATTAAGACAATCATTGCGGTCAAGAAGAACAGACATCCGGCGACTATAGTTAGGGATCGCTCTCCTATTGCTTCGTCACCGCCTCTGAAGTAAAGACCAGTTATTGAAAACAATATTTTTCTGGAAAACAATTATTATTTTTAGATTCAATTGATTTGAAATAATTTGAATTTAATTACAAACTGAAGAGAACGACGAGTGAACACCAGATAAGACTCAAATTATATTCATTACTATTCGGTACCAAAAAGTAATAAAATTCGGTACAAAAGTAGATAACAAATGCATAGACACCGAAGTCGACCAACCATTGAAGCTCTGCATAGAATGGCAATTGAATCACTTCCAGCGGTTCCACTGGTATTGCCTCCAATGATAGCGATATATTTCGGGGAACATTAAAAGTGTTGTCCTCAACATCTTTATGGTCTCTTCGGTTTCGATTCGATTTTTTTGAACTTTTGGGTAAACCTACCGTTTCTTTGAGCTGTTCATCACTTGGATGTAAATAACGGATCAAACTATTTAATGATTCAAACATTTGAGTCAAACAACAATTAATATGAGATAATAAATGGTTACCCTTTGGAGAGAAGCCATCGACCGACGGAATACCGAACCGAAAGTTTGTTCAAAACACTCAACAAAATTAATGTGAAGACCAATTGAAAGCCAAACAATGCCTTCATTTCAAACAAAATAAATTTATTTTCACTAAAAATAGTCATTTAAATGACTTACCATTTATTTTAGAAGAATATTGTGAAGAATATTCTTAAAAATTTTGTCAAAAGATCGACATTACAGTCATTCCTCTGAATTCATGGTTTCTTATTTATGTCAATAAATTGAGACCCAATTAACTAACCATTGATTAAATTAATCTAACTTTTTGTGAAATTCATTGAAAGCAAAAAAATATTAAAACAATTGAATTGAACGGAAGCCAAATGTTTATCAAAAAATATAAAAACATTAAAACATTTTTCTTCACAAACAGGACTTAGACTGACATCTGTCGATAAAAAACGCCAAATGTGTAGATAGGGGGAGGAGGGGGAGGAGAGGGGAGTTTAAAACCAAAACCATTAAAAACTGCTAAATGTGGTGTTTGAATGACCAAAGACGTGGTCTTTTCCCAAATGTGGTCAAACCCAACATTTTTTTCCTATCGTTGATTAAATTTAACTTCAATTGAGATGAGATTCACAACAAAAATAACAAATGGTTGAGAAATCTGTTGAGAAAATAGCTTTGAGTGAAATGAAAGTAATTTTATTTTATGAGACAATAAATTAATTCTAATGTAAAACATATTTTTTGGTTAAAACTATCGAATGATTAAAATATATTTCATTTTGGTCTCAATATTAATAAAATTTTTACATTAAATCAATAATAGAAATGGTTTTGAAAATATATTTTACAAAATATGGTTATAATAACGGGTTATGACGTGATTGAGATATAACTGAAAAACAAAGAGATCACAGAATAAGGTCACATCACTCATAAAGGATCCAAGTTTTGCATTAAAGGCAATTGTGATTCACTACTGATTGGACCTCTTTTATGCATTTCGTATCGATTATCGTCACTCTTCCGGAGAGGAGTTGTTATTGTTTTGACGGAATGTTCACAAACGTTGTCCTCTTCGGCACTTCCCAAAGGACTACCCTTTCCGTCAATACCGTTAGAACTGATACATTGGTTATCATTTCGTTGGTATTGCACTGAAGTGTAATAGTATTTGGAGGCGTTCCGGGGGTTACCCGAAGTGACACCGCTTTCATTCTGAGAGTTATGTCGACTCTCATAGTGTATGAGTTCGGGAATAAAAGCGGTCACCAGAATAGCCAACAATACGAGAAACGCTCCGAAAACAAAGGGCGGGCCCGGAATCAGTTGACCCTCAGACGGATTAAACATATGATTAACACTAGAGTTAAGCATTCGGTCATTGATGAGAAGGGCTCCCCTCTCACCCCCACCCGGATATTGGCCAACAATCGGCACATTATGCGTCAAATCGACGTTAAATAAATTGAATACAAATCCATAGACGGCGGGACCCAAACCATTGCAGAGACCTCTCATTCCAGTGACCATTCCCTGAACGAGTCCCTGTTTGTCGGCGTCCGCGTAAGTCGAGACATAATAACTGATGGCCGGATATGCTGTGCGAACATCAAATTTAAAGATTTTTTTATTTTTCTATAAAAGACTTACTGATTGAGGCGAGGGCTGCGACTATGCCGGCCGTCCACATCATCCTTCAATTCAAACATATTATCAAACAATTGCTCATAAAATATGATTTAATTACAGACCAGGTCTGGGATCCGAAGCCATACCACAAGAGTTGAATCATTTCAAAGAGGAGTCCAATTATTATTGTATTCTTCGAACCAACGCTTTTCATAAGCATTGAAAGCATTGCAGTCTTTGGAGTAAAACAGATCTTAAAGTAAATATCAATTTGGAGTCACATAACAGACCTGCGCCACAACGGAGAGAAGTCCGACCACAGCTATGAAGAGAGCCACGTCTTCAGCACTAAAGCCCATAACAATCCTCAAGTATACGAAAAAACATGAGTACTGTCCGGCTTCGGGCAGATATGAGAGAAAGACAGCGATGCACAGCATTAATATCATTCTGTCCTTGCCCACTTTACGAAAAGAGGCCAAAGGGTCGGCCGTTTCCCATAAAGATATTGACTTTAATCGTAATTTTTCGGGTAACGACTCCGGAACGAAAAATAGTATAAATAAAACGTCTAATATAGCGATAAAAGTGGCCAAAAGTATGACTAGATTTTCCCCATAAACAGCGCTTAGGTATGCGCCCAAAGCCGGAGAAGTGACCAGACTCGCGGCAAAAGTGGCCGAAACCAGACCATAGGCTGCACTCCTCTCGTGTTCATTAGTCACGTCCGCCACATATGCGAACACCACTGAAAAAGTGACGGCAAAGACACCCGACAGAGATATCATTGCGAAATACCACCTGAAATGAGAATATCATTCAATTGAGTTACTTCTCTACTGATGAGTCATACCATGTGTTTAACCGCATTAACGGAATGGGACTACACGTGAAGAATACGGTCACCAAAAGAAAGAATTTTCGGCCCCAAAGGTCTGATAGGGCGCCGATTAAGGGGGCGCTCAGAAACGATAGGAAACCCTTTAAATTACATTAAATTAACTGAATATTCAATAAATCAATTATTAATTACTTTTATGCCAACGATTAGGCCATTCATTAAAAATGTGTGGTTCGGAAACGTCTCATTCAATACCTTTAATTATATTCAAAATGAGATAAATGTTTGATATGAATAAGACATACAGTTATTGCAGGAGTGGTCAGTAGACCCCACGCGAAGAACTCGAGGAATATGACGATCAGCGCGTGATATACCGTGGGTTGACTCACGCCATACATCTGACAAAACAAACACTTCTTTAACTTCTAATTAAATTTAAAAATTAAAATAAACTCAAAATTAATAGAAAAACAGATGTTTTGCAATAAATGGGAATCATTTTTCAAAATAAATTACAAGAAAATTATTGGTTTGTTTTCGACCGCTTCTAACTATCACTCCAACAACACGTTTGGACATCATTACATCATTTGATACCATATGTCAGACAAGACATAAACACAACTTTATTTCAAAATTTAAATAATTTTAACGCTTATAATACTTTATTAAATACATTATTATTATTAAAAATTTAGTCTTTTTTCTGATTTTCGTTGAATCGATGAACAGATAAAAGGTTTTCGTAGTGTTTGTAACGATTCATACGAGTCTCTGCTCAGAAGGGAATGCCTCTCACAGACACTCACTGCCATCACTTATCAATGATTTATTTAATTACACATCAAATAATCAATTAATACATTCACAACTTATTTTGAAATTCAATTATAAATTATACCAAAAATCTAAAACATTTATATCCCAGGAAACGATGGGATCTGTTATCAATTTTTTTCATTTAACACAAAATTCTAATTTAAGGCCTCAAATGAGTTACCGGAGTGACTGACCAGACTCTACCCAAAACACCAGATTTTAATTTAAGTAATTTGTAGTGTATTTTAATAAAACATTTATGCAAAACATGTTTTGTATTTATTGTGATGAAAATGAGTAAGGTCTCTAACTCTTTCCTATATGACCTTTCTACTTTTGAAACATATTTTCATAGAATATTTAATTTAATGAGAAATATATTCATTTAAAAGAATTTATTGAATGTTTTAAAAGAAGAGAAACTCATTTAATTAAATGTGTGTTTAAATAGTTTTACATTCAGTCAAAATGATTCAGTAGCTCAATAAATGTGTTATCAAGGTCATATATCCAGTTCAATCTCAAAAACAATAAAACTCAATTCAACTCAAACACCATTTGATTGATTCAAACATTAAACGAGATTTTCAATGAAATGAACTTTTATTAGAAACAAATCTAATCTTTTGAATGAATTGTTTGATAGGAGAGAGACATTGATTTCCGTTACCTTTAATTTTTGTGAATATATTATTTTCTTGTATTTCATAGAATCAGATGTTTTTCTAAACAATTGTTTGAATTAAATTTGAATTAAAACTCGTCGGCAATGATCGCAGATTTGGTTTTCATTGAGAGCCGTAAAACGTCTGCATCGATGACACAAATAATTATCAGCAGATGTTATCAATAATTCATAATTCATTTGATTGTGACATCCGTTTAAAGTGATGCCATCCCTTTGTGACATTCCTGAGTCATTGCATTTTACTGAAGACATTAACAGTAATTCGCATAAATCAGAATCCATTGAATGAGAATTCGTTTGGAATTTCTTCAAAAGAAAAACATTTTTTTTAATTTTCTATTCATTAATGGGTCCCAAACCAAAGATGACCATTAATTTTGGTATTCATATAATAGGCTCTAAAATGATTTTTCTCTAAATTTGATTTAATTTAATATATAATTCAAAATGAATGACTTGGCGCAAATCTAAACTAATTTGTTCTTGTTTAAATATAGATTAGTCATCTTTGGTTATATTTCATAATATCGAAAAAAAAAATTAATTTATGCGAAAAAACGGAGTATTCGGTTAATTAAGTAAAACTAATTAAATAATAATCCAATTATAGTACGAACCGATAAATTGTTGATACAATCGGAATCACAAGTCTTTATATGACAGTCGTATTCAATCAAATGTTTTCCGAAGAGTTCTTTATTTATGAGATCAGTCATCGATATAATGAGTTTCATGTCTTCCTCTATATTCAATTGATTCCACTCTTCGTTATTATCGATTAAATTCTTATCGATTGGCAAATGATTGTTGGCTTCAGTCATAATATGGGGCAAAACAGGCGCTAATTGCAAGACAATTGTGTTATAGAGATGTAGTATCACTGTTTGACAGGACCTCCTTCTCAGTGATGTCTTTGAATCGCAGTATAATCGATGTCTTATTCGAGAAAAATAAAAGCCCGAGACTTGACTTATAATGAATTGAAGGGACTTTTCTATTATATAACTAAAATTGAAGTCATTATAACTAGAATTCATTTGTTTGGAGTAATTGTTGAGAAGATGTAACACATATTTGTCAAAGATATTCATTTCTGAATAATTGCAGATATCTTTTGAAGCGTTAAAGTCGTTGAGAACACCGATCATAAAGCGAAGGGTCAAACGAATCCGATTTATATTAACCAGAGTTTCGTCGAAGTGTTCGGAAGAGACTCTTTGGTCCTTATGGTCAGAGGCATACTTAGCGACCCACCACCGGAACCCATCCGAACCACAATTTGTTTTCGCATTTCTATTGTCTTCGATGATAGAGTTGGGATCGATTACATTACCGATAGATTTGGACATTTTCTTGCCTTCGCTGTCGAGTGCGAAGCCATGAACTTTGACTGATTTGAATGGCGAACAGTTCCGGAGCGCAACACTTAATATAAGAGATGATTGAAACCAACCGCGCAATTGATCGCAACCCTCTAAATACATGTCAGCAATGTTTGGCTCATTCAGAGCTGTTTTCCAACTGATTCCACTATCGAACCAAATGTCGAAAATATCGGTTCCTTTTATTAAATCATTTGAAGACAAATTCAATTCACTTTCAAACAACTGATTCGGAACCAATTGGTCAATATTGGAGATCCACCAGATATCACATCCTTTACTTTCAAATTGTTTGATAATTTGTTCTAAAATTCTTCGGGAAGTCAAAGGATTCTTCATTTGTTTGTCATCTTTTGTATAGAAGACAGGTATGGGAACCCCCCACGACCTCTGACGAGATATACACCAATTCGGACGAACTTTCAATTGATTTATGAGATATTCCTTATAAGTGTTTGGATAAAAAGTAACGCTTTCGACGGCTGTTATGCAATCGTTTCGAATGTTTTCAATATTGAGAAACCATTGAGGGCTTGACCTCACGATCACCGGTTCATTGAATCTCCAGTCGTAGGGATAGCTATGAATTAAGTCTCGTTTCAAAAGCAGAGAATCGGCCAATAATTTCATAACGATTTCATTTCCTTCTTTTAAAACAAACTTATCATTTAATAAGGGGTTCGAAGGGATGACATAACGACCCCTTTCATCGACAATACAGTCTTTAATTGGGATTTTGTTTTTTACTACGAGTTTGTAGTCATCCAATCCATGGTTTGGTGAGATGTGCACTAAACCTGTCCCTTTGGCTGCTGTCACGTGACCACTGTCCAGAAATGGAAGCACTTCATCAGATTCAAGACTAATTGGATTCGTATAAGTGATTGTTTGGAGATCTGAACCATTTATCTCTTGTTTTATATTAATTTTAGTCTCAAATGTTTTCTCCAAATCTTGAATCAAATCTTTTGAGACTAAGAAATGATCCGAAAATTTATCGAAAGTCACCAAAACATAAGTCATTTGTGAAGAATAAGCGATCGCTTGATTAGAGGGTAGAGTCCAGGGAGTGGTCGTCCAAATCATTGCATAAATATTTTCATAGTTTTGAATATTTTGCGGAATATTATTTAATTTGAATTTAACGTAAACTGATTTTGAGAGGTGTTTCTCATTGTATTGGAGCTCTGCCTCAGCCAAAGCCGTCAGCGCTGTTGGCGACCAATAGACAGGCATTTGGTCCCGAAATAAGAGACCCTTTTCTAAAAGTGCTTCAAAGGCTTGGATTTGATTTTTCACATAATTTGGTTGAAAAGTGAGATAAGGATTATCCCAATCGCCAACTATTCCCCAATTTTTGAAACAATTCTTGTGTTCTTCGATCACATTCTCAGCAAATCGTTTGGCTTTTTGTCTGATTTCTATTGGATTTGAAATGAGAGACTCATTTGGAAGAGCTTTGAGTTCAATGGGTAATCCGTGACAATCCCATCCGGGAACGTATGACACCTGAAAACCCTCCAAAAGCTTTCGCCGACAAATCATGTCTTTAAGAAACTTAATATTAAATCAATTAATGATAATATCGTTTGAGTTAAACGTTTTTTACTTTATTTATTGCGTGACCGAAATGAAGGGAACCGTTAGCATAGGGCGGGCCGTCGTGTAACACAAATCTACCGATCGGTTCACTTCTGACCGACAGCTGAGAAAAGTTTTCAATCGATATATCCTTAAAATATAGTCAATAATCAGATAAATAATTATTTGAATCAATAAAATAAAAATCACATGTTTTGGGTCCAACTCAAGAGCTCTCGAGTGTCTCAAAGGATAACTACTTTTTGGAAGTAAAACAGTTTTCGAGTAATTATTCTTTTCTTTACTTTTGTTTAATTTTTCGATTGTTTTACAATATTTTTCACAAGTTTTCAATGTTTTCATTGGTTTGAGAAAACATTTTCTTAAGGATAAGTGATTTGAAGCAATCATTTCCAAGCAATTGATTAAAATGTATTGAATTTCATTGAAATCAAATTCAAATTGAATTTCATTAAAGAGATATCAAAACATAAACAACGATCACATGTTTGTCATATGACACTCAAAAGAGCCAATCGTTTGCTTCAAATAACTCTTTTCTATAGTTTGGCGCATATTTTGATATATGAATCATTCATTTCAATATCAAATTACATTTTTATATAATAATTAAATGATTTTTCATAATATTTTATTCTTTAGAAATTTGATTAATTATAAAAGTTATAAAACATTGGTCTATGCATTCGCTTAATGTTTTATAAGAGTGAAAGTAATCTTGGTACTTTCAAAGAATAAACTTAATTTTGAGGTTTCGATCGCACTGTAAGAAAATCTGTCATTTATTTAATTCAATGTTTTGCTTAAATAACTCTACGATGTCTTCAATTCAACTATATTTTGAGACTTGATTTTATCATTTGATTATCGAAGGGTTTGTTTTTACAAAAAAATATTACATTTATTTTGAAAAACAGTAAGACTTTCGTCACAACCATTGCTATAATAGGAGACTAAAAAAGATTTGACTTTACATAAACTCGTTATGACTATTATATTAAGTTAGAATTGAAAGTAAAAGACCTTGATCATTGATCATTTCAATTTTATATGTGCTTTGAATGTATTTGAATCGATTGAGAAGAGAATGTGATTCCAATACATCTTTTGATACGATTCGGAATAGAATTGAGTTTTAAATAAAAGAAATTCTTTAAAACCCAATAAAGAGCACAAGTTTTGGCAAAATCTGATATCGTGTCATAAGGAGAGCACATCCTCTCAATCGTCGACTTCAAGACAACGCATGCCTTCAAATCAATTCTATTTTAAAATTCAAACTCAAGAATCACTTTGACTTCGATTCTCATCCTTTCAGATCCGGCTGAAGAAAGTGAGGAAGTGTTGTGTAGTCTCTCAAGTGTTCACTTGTTTTATAGCTTTTATTATTATATTTGAATTTTTAGTTTCAATATCTAAAAGAAATGGTAAGAAATTGGTTTAAAAGTTATTTTATTGAAAAATAACTCTTCGTTTTCAATATTTGATTATCGATTGAATTGTAGGCAGACCTGAAACCACCGGAAGTTGAGAGTGAGTAAAGTTATTCTGATTTTTATCGTTTTTCAATTTTTATAATCAATATAATCGCAAAAACCTATTTAATAATGAATTTTGAATTTTAATATTTGTTGCTTCCTTTTCATCAATTCATAAAAATTTGATTAAAAGTTAAAAAGATTAGTGAAATTTGTGTCAAATTTCAATCAGATATTCCATTCTCTCAAAAGTTGTCCTAATTTTCTCTTTTTGTTGGATTTGTTTATAAGTTATTCTTTTTAAGACTAAATGCAAATGAATGCCAAAAATTCTTGCTTTGAATCCCTTCCAGAATATAATAATTGCAATAAAGTGTAAGCAAATACTTATTTGACTCAATAGCTAAAGGGAGTCAGTCTTCAGACTATTTTTAGAAGCCATCCCTAATAAGCACCCGATTCCTAATTTGGAAGTGTCTGCCCTTATTGTACATCTCTTTCGCAAAATATTTTAAGTAAACCTTAAATTATGGAAAACCCAAATAAACAATTCATTTGATTTTGATTTAACATAAATTGCTTTCAGATTAAGAATTAATATGAAACTCATTTCTAATAACATAATCAATACTTCTTTTAGAGGCGAGACTGCACTTTGACATCTATGACTTTGCGGGAGAGTCCAAGGTAGATTATTTCAATTTGGGGGATCTCTTGCGATCACTTGATCTTCGCGCGACTCAGGCTATGATTGAGAAGAATGGCGGCACCAAAAAGAAGGGTTAGATTATAATCACTCGATTATCAATGGATTCAGAGATTAATGATTTAAATTGAATTAAGGCGAGAAAAAGATGACTTTTGAAGAATTCCTCCCAATTTACAGCCAAGTTAAGAAAGAGAAAGAGGTCGGAGCTTTCGAAGACTTCATGGAAGGTCTTAAAGTCTACGACAAAGCAGAAAACGGAACCATGTTGGCGGGAGAACTGGCACATATACTCTTATCATTAGGTATATTATCATTTTTTAAATTATTTTATTAAAAACCTAATAATCAATAATCAGGTGAGAAATTATCTGACGCCGAATGTGAAGATATCCTCAAGTCCTGTGCCGGTCAAGAAGACGAGGACGGGTTCATCAAATACGAAGGTTTGACAAAAATATTAATTTTAAAAAAAACATAAAATTGATAATTTTTTTTGTCAGCATTCATAAGGAGCGTAATGAGTGGACCCTTCCCTACCGAAGGAGAGAAAGCCAAATGAAAATCATCATAATATCAGATAAACTTTAATTTAAATATATCTCAACATTTGATTTATTTTTTGGTGATTTGAGTGAAAACTTTTATTAATTCAAATCATCTCAAAATAAAAAACATTTTATTAAATAATTTAAAATCTTTTGAAATCTGTTTAATTGAAATTTGTTTAACTGCTATAATATAATCGAATATTTAGATCCCTATTGTTATGAAAAAATCCAGAATAAATTATCAGAATAAGTGAATGACCATGATCACATCTTGAAATTATTCGATACAATGTATTCAATGACAGGAATGCTTTGAAATAAAAATTAACACCAATTCAATCGATTCTAGAATTTATAATAATTTTTCATTTGAAAAACAAAATATTTACCTAGATAACTTATACTATTTTATACTATTTAATTTAATCGTTAGTTTTGACAAACTTGTGTCGTTTCATCAATTGAGGTCTGGTTTGAATTGATTTGATTATTAGTTGAGTTCAGATCCCAAATCTTGGTTTCGATTGTTTCACATTTTGAGTGAATATTCTTTCGTTGAAAGTCTTCCGGAATGTCAAACAAAGCGGATCTTCGCCGCACTTTCTGCCGATATCTTCCCGAACGCGAAACCGACACATTTCTGGCCACTGGATGTCTTCCATTTGTTTCCGTCGGATCCAACTTTTTCTCTTCGTTTATAATATCCTTTGCGGAGCTCTTCTGTATTGAAGACGATTTAAGTGAAACACATTTTGATATTTCAGTATTAGTTTTGTCTTCAAATTTGTTTTGTTGTTCTGTTATAAGAATTTTACACAATTTTCTCCAAAAAGACATTAAATTATTAGAAATATAGTAAAACTCAAAATAAAACTCAAACCAAAAGATGAGTTATTCAGACGTTTGTCCGCAAAAGCGAAAAATCAAAGATCTATTTGGAAAGACATACAAAAGCAATATCACAAACATTTGATGACATCTCACTCCGGATATGGTCTCAAAAGTTGATGACATTGAATGTGACGATCCCTTCATTCAAATGTTTGACCAACGAATGGATTGTCAAAAAAAAGTTTGACTACCAGTTCATTAAACTGACAAAAAAATATCGATAATATTATTATCAATGAAAACATTGAAAGTTTAACCTTTCAATAACCATAACAAGTGTGACATTAATCTCCGATTATAACGAGAATCAATTGAATTGATTCGAAGCAAATCAACTAAAGGTTAAAAGAGAGTAAACCACAGAATGTCACATAATTTTAATGGTTTTAATGGCAATAAAAAAGTTATTACTATTACTATTATTCCCATAATTTAAGAAAAATTGAAATACAATTGAATGCAATTCTGCTCTGAATTAATGTTTTTTCTTTGAATTGTTATAATCAGTGCATATATAGTGACTATACATTGGTTTCCGTTATGTCTGACTATAAAAATGTAATTCTTTACAAACTATTCAATTGGATATCCTTTTGAATATGCTTTTGATAATTTGCATTACAATACCTGAGCGCTCAGGTATTTCAGGCTTTGATCTGTTGCAGGTTAACCCAAACAATTAATGTTCTGATTATCAATCCAACCATTTCTACTACAATATTGAGCTAGATCAATTTGCTCAGTTTTGTTGAGTTGTGCTCAACTTATCGCAAGCTTTACCACATTAGAGAGGGTTGTTGTCAAACGAGTTCGAGAGTCCCGCTCCAGACTTTGTCATCACTTTCATTAGCTCTAAACGTCTCTATGACTCTTCACTATTAGTGAGCTGTACAGACACTGCGCTGAAGAGTTAGCACAACCTCACTATCATTGCATCCGATTATTGAATAGTGAGTTGAATAGAGAAGGCGTTGTACTCAACAAAACTCATAATCAAAAGGTATGGAAAACATTGGATCAGACGATCTTTAATTGTGTTTACATCAGATCTGAGTCAATGGCAGCTAAGATAGCACTCGAAAGACCGAAACCTAATTATTACAAACAAGAAGTCAGATATCAGATCAACCAAAGAGACAGCAATATCTTGGATCTAAATATTTGGAAACATTACCGTAAGTTTGATTTGATTTGTAGACAAAAATAAATCAAATTATCTCTAAATATATATATCTCTTACAGTCTATGATTTGCAACAAAAAGCTCCGACACCTAAACGAGTGATATGTCCGACAGAAATACTCTCCAAACCCAAACATTACGGACGAGAGTCAGACAAAAATTATTTTAATTGAATTTTGATTTTAAATAATTTGATATTTCGTTAGATTTCATGGAATTGTTTCGCGAGAAGAAGCGGAACGAATGTTATCTGAAGATGGAGTCGATGGCAGATATCTTGTTAGAGAGAGTCCCAGAAATAGGGGACAAATGACTCTCAGTTTGAGATTTAATAATATGACGAAAAACTTTCGCCTGTATTACGACGGAAAACATTTTGTCGGGGATAAGAGATTTGATACAATCCATGATTTGGTTGCCGACGGACTCATCACTCTATTCATGGAATTACACGCCTCTGAATATATCGCAAATTTGGGCAACTCTTGCAAATACGAGGAATCCCCGTATATGACACTCCATAAGAGAAATAAACTCAATAACAAACACAAGAGTCGTTCCTCTAATAAGGAATTAATTCAAATCAAACGGATCTCTAACTATGAGGACATCAAAGATGAAGAACTTGAGTGCAGTCACACCACAGCCATTGACGTACAACTATTCGAGAAGAGCCACAATTTCAAGACTCACAACTTTATGGGATCACCATGGTGCGACTTCTGTGGTAATTTCATCTGGGGTATTATTGGACAGGGAGTCAGATGTGATGATTGCGGGTCAGAACACAAATCAAATATTTATATTTTGATTGGTTTTCATTAATTTCAATCAATCGACAGATTCGGTGCTCATCGCAAATGTTCCGAAAAGGTTCCAAACGATTGCAGGTCTGAACATATCTTTGGATTTCTTTATTGCAATTATTTGTTTGTTTAAGTCCTGACTTACGTCATATCCGAAGAATATTTGGCGTCGATTTGACGACTTTCGTTAAGGCATCGAATAATGTCAGACCTTTTGTTGTCGACCTCTGTATCAAAGAAATTGAAAGAAGAGGTAAAATGTCTTCAATTCATTCATTTTATACTTTATTTAATTTATTGAATAATTTTTAGGTTTAAATACCGAAGGCTTGTATCGAGTGTCCGGTTCTGCCGATGAAATCGAAGCTCTAAAGTCAATGTTTGAAACCAATTGGGAACAAACTGAACATCACTTCAAATCAGTTGAAGACATTCATGTGATTACTGGTGTTTTAAAGCTATACTTTCGTTCACTTCCGATACCATTGATTACATTCGACGCTTACCCTAACTTTGTTTCCGCCATAAGTCAGTCCAATCAGAGATTCAAATGATTAGAAAATACAGATTTGTTTTAATCCAACAGAAAAACCCGGTTTAGACCTCCGTTTGATTGCAATGAAAGAAGCGATAAATGGGTTACCCCCAGCCAACTACCAGACCCTCAAGTTTTTCATCTCTCATTTGAATAAGTAATTTATTTGACTTTTAATTGACTTTTGTTTCTCGTATTTATGTAATTATATCTGAAATAAAGGGTCGCATCTCATGAGGAGAAGAATTTGATGACAGCCAAGAACTTGGGCTTAATATTTGGTCAGACTCTTCTGCACACCCCTAACATTCCAATGTTGTTCCAGGTTAATTGTTGGCAACAGGAGAGCGATGTCATCGAAACATTAATCTTATATAATTCCAAACTATTCCATAAGTAATTTAATGCCAAAAAAAACTATACATACTATACATCAGGTGCTAAATGTGATGCATCACTAGTCCAGTCGACAATTCATATGGATTTCCATTATTTTTAACGATTGGCTCACATTTTGTTTTAACTAAATATGTGTTGAATTATGAAATTATTATAAAATATTTTGAGGAAACTATTCGTTTATTTTTGTGTTTAAATTTTATACGAAAAACGTTTTTTGCATTTAATTCAATTCTAAGTCATTCCGATATTTATTATTCGTTTTATTATTTTAAAAATGAAATCAATACTCAATTTATGTAATTTTTAGAGGATTTCATTGTTTTTCATATTTTTTAATTTTAACTCTACTTTCGGATTGTTTTGAATAAACTGAACGAACGACAAATCTACTCATCTTTTCGGTCCATAAAATCAGTCATTAATTTTGAAAATTCAGTTGAAATGCAGTCAATAATAAAATATTTGACTTAAGAGAGAAATAATAGCATTAAAAGCAAAAGATTTTGTAAATGAAAAACAGAATTATATTCGAAAATAATTGTTTAAAATTCTTTAAAATCTATAAAAATGAGTAAAATTTTGAAATTCAAACTAAAATTTATTTCGATATAAATTTTTTGGAGAGCAGTAAAAACAAAGTGTATGCAAAATGAGGCTAATTATAGAATTGTGATCCGAATCACTCAGTCCTCACTCTATATGGCTTTGAGAAACTCTGCCCAACCATCAGTCAAGAGAAGAGTATTTTTCTACTTTTTATTTTCTTTTTCTCCTTTAACACAATTATTGTGATTCAATACAAATAACGGGTAAGTGCTGTTCAAACATCTAAAAATCCATATATACTTGATAATAACCTAGATCAAAATGATTATCACTCTGGAAAGACTAAATTAAATGATTTTTATATTAAACAAATATAATTCAATTGATGTTAAACTGAAACAAATTTATTTATTTTATTTAAATTAAAGTCAAAACATATAATGAGTGATGACTTGCGATGAGATTGTGAGGAATCCAATGAAAATAAGAGAAAACCCAAATCGTCTGAAGAGTGCTAAACATTGAACTCTAAATGTCTTTTGAAATAATTTTGTAGTTTTTAAAGCCTCAGAAGAGTTGCGCTCAGACTCTACTCTACTCTACTATTATAAACGAATTCTGAAGCAGAAGTGTCTCAAATAATATCGGGCATAATATTCTGTGCTTTGAATCGGTTGATTGGTTCTAGCAATAGGTAAGACCCAATTTATTCTATATTCTTATAAGTTATAAGAAATCTTGTTTTTGGAGAAAAATATTGATTTCAGGCATTATATCATTTTTGAGAAGAGAAGAGATAAGAATACATGCATTAACTTATGAAAAATTGTTTATATGATCCGGATTATCCTGGCTTACATTCATTTATGTTGAAAGATGTTAACCGCTTTATCATTATTAAATTAATAAGCATGCTGAATTATGTTCTATTGAAATTAATGAATGTCTAGGATATGATTAATGCGATGACATTTCAAGTGATCAATGATTATATTGAAAATATTAGCACAAAATTAGTTGATATCAGAAATTCTTCGGACAAATACGTTGTCATAAAAGTTATTTGAAAAGAAGATTAAATATAATTTATTTTCGTCTAATAATTATTCGTTAATTCGTTATATTATTCAGGTTTTTGTCGTTTGAAAATCTCTTCGGACTTTTGCCCCAAATTTTGATAATTAAGGCAAACTTTTAGTAATTAATATATAATTAATTGATATAATACTCTCTTTGTTTTTCATTTATATTTTTGATGAACAGATAAATTCCGCTTAATTTTTGAATTAGATATTCAAAAATTTTGACTTTTTTCAATAAATTATGAATTCATAACTTTTTTGCTTTGTTTGACAATTTTCACAACTATTAGGAATAGACTGAGAGAAGTGACAAAAGAGACAGTCCTTCGAATTAGTGATTCTCACAGGAATTTCATGACATTTCGGTTCGGTTTCGGATTAGTTTTTCATTCATTAATACAAAACTTCAAAAACTTGAAAATAACTGAAATATATTAAAGAAATAAAAATAAACCAAAAATAATGAATTCCAAAACTTGCAAAAATCTAGGTGTTTTTTTCAGATAAATGGATATAAATTTCGAGTTTTAGATAAAAGGCTCAACAAATTGGATGTACTCTTGAAGTGGAAATAAGATTTACGTTTAGGATATAATAATTGGACAATCGTTTGATCTTATTAAAATAGAATAAACTTTTGCTAGCTTATTTTTCTTAGAAATATTTCAGTCAAAAACTTCTCAATAATGTCAATATTAGAGATTTGTTTGATCTTGTCCCTTCTATTCTTGTTTCTTCTGATATCCAAAACGAAATAATAAATTAAGATTTTATTCTTTTAAAATAAAAAGTGATTTCTTTTCAGTCAATTCAATCCAATCCAATGTCTTTACGACACAAACATTTATTCACGTTTTTGAACTTTTGGGGTCAGTTTAAGAGATATGAAAATAATTAGTTAAATTGTATTGTAAGTATGCTTGCTCATTTTGACAGATGCAGACGGAGACGGTATCCTCACTTGGAATGACTTTAATATATTGGCCGAAAGGTTCGCCAAAATCCAAAGAAGAGGTAAATTAGAGAAAGAAGTATTGGATCGATGGAAAGCCATATTTGAGAAGTGGTGGAATGAATTAACGTCTTATGCCGACGAAAATAAAGTATTTCTTATCAAATAAATTACACTAATTTTTCATTGTTTTTTACCATTGGATTCAACTCTTATTAACACTTCTTTTAAAGGATACTGTCGTGGAATTTGATGAATGGCTAAAATTCTTTGAAACTTTGGGAAAGAGCACCAAAACATTTCAAGAATTGCCTGAATTCTTGAAGACATATCTGCACCTATTTTTCTTGTGCAGTGATTACAATAGTGAGTATTGTCTGTCTCCCAATTCGAGTCATTAGAGAGATTTTATTAACACTTTTGTTAAACTCAATACAAAATAAGTTTCTTAAGAAAGACATTACTTTAATCGAAATGATTTAAATTAATTATTTTTTCAATAAACCAGAGGACGGGTTGTTTTGTGGGAAAGACTATAAAAAATATCTGACAAATCAGAAGATGGACACAACCAATGCTGAGGAACACTTCAAATATATGTTAATTGTAAGGAAGTCGACAATCATTCTGAGCCTAAAATATGGGATTAAATGTGATTTGTAATGAATTTTGTATAACAGGAGGAGGACGTCCCCAACGGCAATGCCATGACGTCCGATAGATTCAAAGATTCTGTTTATGACTTTTGGGTGTCCACAGATCCGGAGAGGTATGAGTTTTATACCATTGATCACTGTCTATAAGACATGTATTTCACTGTTATTGACAGTAAAGGCAAATATATTTGCGGACCTTTGGATCAATCGGTTGATGAATTGCAGAAGAAGATCAAAAAGAGAGATCCAGAATAATATACATTAAATTGTTTATCATATACTATATGTCCAGTTCTCGCCAACACTCGCATTATTGATATATGTGTGCACTTACTGTGCTCTTAATCTTTGGCATTATGTTTGAGGTTTAATATTGTGTAACATTTATGTCTATATAGAGTCGATTAGTCTTTCGATTTCTTTGTATTAATTTTAACATATTTTGTATTATTTGTGATTAAAAACCAATAAATCAATGAATGTTTCGAATCAAATAAATTTCTATTAATATATAAATCTGACACTTGAAGTGATTGAAATGCGAAACTGATCTAGGTTTATTCAACAAGAGCTAACAGAGACTATCTCCATATTTATATGACTAAACAGATATTTTATTATTCAATCGGATCGCAAACATAAGCGATAACTCTCTTTATATTCGATAATAAGATAAAAGAGAAACTATAGATACATATTAAAAGAAGAACTGACGGCTCAGACCTATATTTATTTGGTAATTCCTATCTTAGCTCAGAGCTGGCATTAAATGATTGACCAGGTCATAGCCTAGAATCAAATTGACGCTGATTTGCTTCTTAAACTAGTTTTCCATGAGAATAAATAACGGATATCCAAGAACAATCTCAAAATTTTCTGTTGATTTGAATCTAAGATCTAAGATATGAGAATTTAAATGAAAATGTTTTGAAAATTGAATAATAAATATAAAAAGGTTTAAAAGTCAACAATAAACGCTATTTTATTAGATGTCAATTAATTATTGATAACAACAACTACTTTGATCTTAAAATTGTTCACATCTTATGGCAAAACAATAAAATCTCATATTAATAGTCAAACGGAATGACAGTAAGTAAGCAATAAATTAAGAGATATTTACATAATTTTAAATGACTTTATAATTAAATGTTAATACAGAGACCATAATAATTATGTTAATAAATAGTTTGAATGGAGTAGAGCTCCAGTAATTGTGGGCTTCTAATTGCTATTTACTATAATACAAATGAAGAGAAAGAATTTTATAGCAAATCAATTAAAATATCACTGAAAGTGAACTAAAGTGAAAACTTTTCTGTATTTTACATAAATTTAATTATAATTATATGAAGTAAATGAGATGGACCTCAAGCCAACCAGCGGTGAATTGATCGGAACAGTTGTTTGTATAGTTTGTTAAACTCATTAAAACACATTTATATCTATTAATATGAGAAGTGAAGCGATAGAAATCTGATGACAATCGAAGCCGAAAATGTCAGCAAAACATTACATAACAGATATGTTTTTTGTAGTGAAGTTTTGGAGTCAATTATAATCTAAAAATATAGTCAATTATATTCTGGGATATTAATAATTAAGTCCTGTGTAGGTCTCCCCGTAATACTCTGATGAATGCTTTCTTGAACTGTTGGTTCATAAGCGCATAACAGAACGGATTCAGTGGACTGTAATACCAATTAATTAAATTCAATATTAAAATCTCAAACAATATTCGCAAAAATTATATTCCAATTAATTTATGTTAATTACAAACCTATTGGCATAACACAGAAAATATGTGAAGTAAAATAGATGTCGATTTACGCAACCATTTATTCGATCCGAACAAAATCCTTCGACCAGAGCTGTGATATGGTATGGAGTCCAGCACAGGACGAAAGCGCCCAAAATGAATGATATTGTCCGCAACGCCTTTCGCGCCCTATTCTCAGACTTAGACTTCTGGCGCTTCTCTTTCTTTTTCCTTCCGTTTCGTAGTCTTTTGCTGAGAGACTGAGCCAAAGGAGTCTTTGAGTCCATATTATTCTCTCCACTATTAATAGCACTGATCGCACAGTCATTGTCTCTTCCCTTATCTTCTTTAGCGGCCGAAGCACTTGAAGGCTCGTTATCTATAATTGGCTGCAATTCATCGACTTTTGTCACTCGGGTTATAGTCTTTGAATTGTCGGTCAAATTGCAATCGACATAAGTGGTGACCAAAGAGGGCGACAACTGCTTTGAACCCATTGGAGAAGACTTATTTCCATTCACTTCATTGAAGGTCCGATTTGTGTTGGAATTGTGGACAGTTTTAACTTCGAGTGGATGTCTACCACTCTGATGAACAGCACTATCACTAGTTTTGGAAGAGGAGACGTCCAAAGCGGTCGGTTGTTGATCAATGAATCCAAATTCGTTGGCTTCCATAGGAATAGGAGGCTCTTCGTTGACAATAGGCTTTATGTCTAAAGTCGAAGGCGGTTCCGGTCGTCGCTGACCATTAATTGATGTCTCATTTTCATTGAAGGAATGGTTTTCGCTTTCATTACTCATTTGCTTTGAACTTAAAACACTTTTTTTGTTTCTATCGTTTGACTCACTTTTGCCTTTGGATGCACTCAAAGAGTTGTCTTTAATTAAACTTAAGGGTGGAATCAGATCCAGTTTTGTGGTCGCAGTGATTATGGGAGACCTGGGAATTAATGCGGTCAAAGTGGTCTGGGGCTGAATTATCGCATCAATTGCTGAACTCTTATAGTAAGGATTGGCACTGACTTTACTTTTGCCACTTTTTCCAACTTTTGTTTTGGTTTTGACCTTTGCTTTGATCGGAACTGACTGTTGTGTGGGCGGAGACTCTTCATCGGAGTCAAAAATGGGAGAACTAGATCTGTCCTGATCTGAGTTATCTTTATTCTTGTCATTAAAAGTAGTGGTCTCTAAGTTCTTGACCGCATTGTGAGAACCAATCACTTCGTTTTGATCATTAGCCCCAGTGTTTAACGCCTGACCTTTGGGTTTGTCTTGACTTAGAAGAGTGCTCTGAGTTTTTGAGATCACAATACCTGGTTTGGCATCTCTTTCGCGACTCATTGAGACCAAAGTCTGCATTTTTTTCTGTTTGGCCTCTGCTTTACGGGCCATATCGCTGGCCGTCTTATAAATGCCTCCGTAGAGAATGAACAGCACAATAATTGTCACATAAAAGTAACCGATAATAAGTGATGTGTTGAAGACTGGATTTTTAAGAAACTGAACGGCACACTCATACGGCTCTAACTCTCTTTTGCCAACAAAGTGTTCCCAACCCATAATACTGATGAAGAAGACCAGGAAAGGGACGATCCAAGTGATAGTAACCATCCATAAGACCTTTTTCTTTGTCCTCCAATTTCTATATTTGGCCGCAATTTTGACGGAACAGTATCTGTCGATTGTTATCAGAAGAACCGTATAAATTGATACCAAACAGACGGTGTGATCAGTGGCCAGCCATAAGTCACAGGGTATGGCCCCCAACTCCCAGCGTCCCATTAGAACATAGACAGCATAGAATGGCATTGAAATGATACCAATGAGGAGATCAGAGACGGCCAGAGAACAGATGAAGTAATTACTCGGCTGTCGAATGGCTCTCTCGACAACAAAAGCGGTTAATACAAGAATATTACCTAAAACTGTAAGTATTATACAAATGCCTATACAAGTGGCTATAAATACAGTCTGCCATAAGTTAAAGGGTAGTTCCCATTCATCTACGCCTAGTTCTGATGATTCTGAAGATTCATTACTTGAAATACATAAAAATTTTGATGAATTTTCAGACGATTGTATGGTTAGGTTCAGACAATTTGGAAGCGATATATTAGTCGCAGAACTGTTACCGAAGTCTAAATCCATTGTATTATTAATATCCCGAAAATATCTTCAGTTCATTAAAAATAATGATTTAATTCTAAATACATTTGTTTTGACAAAAAGTTTGTTGAGAAGACCAGATCTGTTCCTAAAGTTTTAATTAACTTTCAATACGTTGTGATATGTTTTATGATGTGATAAGTATTTCAAAAATAGATTGCATTCAATGCAAGACATGTGAGAAATGAGAGACAATTGTAAGACTTTGAGCTGAGGCTGAGTCTGATGTCAATGAAGAAGACTTTTGTGATGTTCGTTGAAAAGCGCATATTCTCTGTGTTTAGTCAATTAGGTCTAAACAAACGCACCATATCTTCAACACCGGTGGCGTTCCTGACAACAAAAACATAGGAATAGCCATTAACTCTTCAATTCAAATATTCCTTAAGGGACTTAACACTCACTCAAGGCACAAACACTCTATTAAACGTCACAAACATTTAAACTTCATTAGCCCTTCATTTCAGACTATTATTTAACTCACAACTAAATGATCAGAATTTAAATCAAAAGCTCTAATAAATTATTTTCACACAAAATAATAGTGAAATACATTTAATATATAATATATATAATATATATAACTGTAATTCACATAATATGTAATACATTTCTATTGAAATACATAAAACATTTATCAAATGAAATATTGTGAATATCGATCAAAAATGTCAGATATTAATCAGGATTTCAATCCATTTGCTTCTCGTATCTGAAATTTAAACCAAAATCATTTGAACGAATCTAATTGAAAGTCGATTTTCATTTAATATTTAGTCAAATATTATCTTAAATTTAATTTATTTTTATTCGTTTCGTTGATTCAAACAAATAAATGAATTTAATTCTCAAAATCAAAGCCATTAACGACCGCTCATTACAATTGTCTGAACCCAAGACAAGTCATTAATTTTGGGGAAAACTGTTTTATTGAAATAGTCGGAGATCTTGGCACTGAGCACTTAATTGATCATGGTTGTTCCAATTGTTTAACAAGTTGTCAAACCTACTTCATGTCTCCAAATGATTACTGAATTGTTTATTAGTTATATTTGACACAAATTTCAACTCAGTTCACAATAGATATGGAATCGATAACAAAATCAGTAAATTGTAACCAAATATTCAGAATAAAATCAATACAGAAATCAAGTGTTTTCCATGTTTTCAATGCTATTTCTGGTCGATATATATAAGAAATAATACTTTTATTCTGAGCCTAAAAATCATTAAATGCAAAAGAAGTCGATTTATTCTAATTTTTAGAGACATATAAAAAATGATTTTTCTTATAAATAGTTGTCTTAATGTAAAAGATTTGTTATTTTTCATATTCCGGACGCTATTATAGTATGTGTATCAAAAAATTAGCTGATTTTAGGCACTGAACAAAATTTTTCAATTCGTTGAGAAAAAAATATCTCAAACCAATGATTGATAGAAATGTCTTAAAAGAGGCCAAAAATGAAATTTTATTCAATCGTTTATCTTGTTTTGAGTTTCGATAAGATTGGAGAAAAATCATCGAAATATTATTCAATTGTAAGAGTTATCAACATTTATTAGATTCCAGTTTTCACTTAATTGTTGTGAAAGTTATTGTGACTCTTCGTGAAACTCTTGACAATAATCTTGTAAAAAATTCAACTCTCAAAGGTGAACATTTTGGACTCGACTGATGAAAGTTTAAAGTTTTGCGGCTTTTTGTTAAGAAATGCTATAAATTATTAGAGAAGACAATACCACTTGTCCTTCAAATCACTAGATCTCAGATTACATTTAGAAGTGAATACAAGTGACAAAGAAATCAACTTTTGTTTCAAAACTTTTCATCTCAAGAGATATTTTGTGAGAAAACTGTGAGATGTGTTGCACAGAATGAAAAAACTTTTGATTATTGTCAGGAGTGATCATCACCAGGTTTGGGGACAATCATTAAAAAACAATTGAATAGTAAAATAAATTTTAAAAATATTTAATTTGGTCTAAAATTTTTATTCAAAGGTTAAATCAAATGAGTTCTAAAAATTTGCAAAACTTTTGATAATTCATTTATTCAGAAAATTTTATTTTTATTCATTAAAGCAATTATTCTATCAAATTGATGAAAAATATTGAATCAAGGTAATCAATTATACTCATTAGCCTATAATTTAAGATACATTAATAGTTTTACTACTATTTTATACTAAGTTTGGTATAAGTTTTTGATCCCAGATTGAGACTGATTTGAGAGTTGACCATCACTTTGACCCTCTCTCTGACCATCTCTGAGGTGAAAGAAGATACGAAGTAATGGAAGTATAATAATAAGGAGACTATTATAAAAAGTTGACTTTGAGTCAGAATATTATTGCACTTATTATAGTTTAGTGCCTCCGAGCGATTAACAGTACTTTAACTTTTGAACGCCGTTCCCATCATATTGTTCTCATACTGTGATTTAGTTTTGTCTTTTGGGAATCTTTTGGAATCCGAGCCGAGACTTGAAATTATATGTGAGCACAGAATAACTGTTGGCAAAAGTCAACCAATTTTTTCATTCAGTTTTGATTGAAGTAGAAATACTTGGCATTGATTTTATCGATTAACTCTTCAAAAGTGCATTTCTTGTGAGGCTTTTAATATATTATTTGATTTCTTGAAAATAACAAATAGATTTTCAAAGAAATAATTTTGAATCAATTGTCACTCAAATGCAATTCAAATCAATTTGAAACAAATTTTGACAAAAAAAATTTATTTCACCAATTTTTCAATTCATAACTTACTTTAAAATCAATTTCTTTTAGTTTTATCGAAAAAATTCATTGAAGTCCGAAAATATGTGAATACAAAACGAAAAACTGTTTTACATAATATTTAGGGCGAAAATTCATTCATACGTTTGAAATGAAATTTCAATCTAATGTTGATATAAGTCGACATCAAAACGCGATTAAAGATTAATCTGTCAAATGTTCACTCGATTTGATATTTCATACATTCAAATGAATTTTCCTTTCAATGAGTCTAACATTTATTTAAATTACTGTTTGTTTCGTCAAAATATGGGAAATATAATACTTTTGAGTTTTAATAATCAAATAAATTATATATGATTTCAGGTCTAATGGTTTCCATAGAAAAGTTTCAGAGAAAAGAGTGGACATGACTTCCGTTTGGGATATTTTTCATTCAATTGTATCCTCTCTATTGAATCGGAGTCATTATTTTTTGAATTACATTCATTAAAAGTCTTGAGTTGAGACTAAATGGTATTTCTCTTCAGTAAAAATCAAAACCTTTTGATGGACTTTAACTTCACTCAATTTTAATAATAGTGGGGACTCTCTATTGTAGTGAAAAAGACCAGAGGATCCACACATTCTCATCTTCAATGGACAGTCGATGGGATCATATGTCAGACTCTCTACAGTAAATATTTCTAATTATATTTGAAAGTCTGAGTATTTATCAAAAATAAATTAAAAATTAGTAGAAATTTGTTTGAAGTCAATCCAAAAATATGGTTTCGTTGCCAATAAAATTCGTTAATTAACCCGAAATTTGAGGACCAGTTCGTCATTCATTAGAACTGAATACTATTTTTTATTTGATATTCGAGAGACGAACCAATTATCTGACGCCAAAAGTGCAGAGATTGCAAAATAGGGTCCAAAACAAAATATGTGACACATATTACACTTCAATACCTTATTATTAATTACTTGAAGTAAAACACATTTAATCAATTTTTATCGATTTTTCAGTTAAAGATTGTGAAGACATTTTTATTACAAATTTTGATTAAACTTGTTCCTATGTTCAATAAAGTTACAGGTTATAAATGATTATGGTTATATGAAAGCAACTATCATCTCTATTTAAAACCAAATCATAGAAAAGTTAATTTGAAATATAGTTTATCTCAATCATTGAATTATAAGAAGTTATTAAATATATATTTTTCTTCGTTTACATTAAAATCTATTGAAGAGAAGAATGAAATTTCAAACAAAAGATTTGATCGAAAGAAAAAAATAAACGCGAATTCAAATCTATTTATAGTCTAAATACAGAATCAATAAGTTTTTGTGTAATTTCATTGAATTTGACGAATAATTTATATTAGAGAATCGAACCTAGATCCAATCTAGATCATATGGGCTCAACTAACCAAACTGGAAGATATAAATATTTATTATTTATTTAATACTATTATACAGTATTATAGACATATTGTCATTAAATTATTTGAAACGCTTTTTGAAAGGTATGTCTCTCTAAGAGTTTTATTTCTTTAATGTTTGTTAAGACAAACAAAATATGTTTTTTCAATGCAATCAAATACAATGAAAGGCGAATAGAGTTTATGCAGTACTATATTTATTATATTATAGGGTTTCCCATTGAAAAGCATAAAATCTAATCAGGTTTTGTTAGTGTTGAACAAGTCATGAAAAATATGGTCAAATTGAACACTGATTTCAGGATAAGTCCTGTTATTGCATTGTCATCACATACCAAACCCAGCAATAAACCAGAACAGCATAAAATAGTTGGACTCTTCGACTATTTTACAACTTTGAATGTCATCCATGCAGTCATTAGCCGAAAGTCCACTTTTCAATACCAGAAAAAAAGATAAAACTTGATGTCTATTGAAATTGATTTTCTTCACAATGTTTTCAATTGAATTATTTATTTCTTTTTTTGAATTCAAACAATTTCTGAGTTTTTTATTTTACAATTTGTCGTCCGATTCAATAGAAAAACTATTTTATTGCAATACATCGAAAAATCCATAAAAAAAATCTAAGGTTTGAATAAAAACAGATTTTAGCATTAAATGCATTGAAAGAGAAATCTTTTAACATTTTAATCAAAATTTTAATGAAATTTATTTATAATTACTTTCGAAAAACTAATGGAAAAGGTGTTGAAAGAACTTTATCTAGCCAATAAATGGAATTATCTGAGTGTTGACCATGAACCAAAACATTCTTCAATTTCTTAATATTGAAAAGATTTCTAAATGAACATGGAGGTTTTAATAAAGCTAAGAAATAAACCTATAGAAAGGGTCAACTCTATTAAGTTTTAGGAAAATAAAAAAATGTATTGAAAGGAAAGTAGAGATAAGAGATTATACAAAAGATATGACACGTTTTGCCATATTTTTGATCGAAATTTTCTAAAAATAAATTTAATATAATTTCAATGCTTTTAATTACTTACATAGCATTACATCATTTGAGATCAATTCGGAAACACGAATATAATAATCACGAAATGTTTTTCTATAAAAAACATCAACACATCCTTGAGTTGAATTTTGTAAAATAAACTTGGATAAAATGAATAATTCAATTGTTTCTCAATTATATTAAATTTATTTAACAAAAAAAATTAAACAATTTTTACAAATCACTAAAACCCTAATAATTTTAACAAATGATTTGCGGTAAAGAAATATCATTAAAGCGCATAATTCTCAACATTAATAAATATTTGGAATAACTTTGAGTTATATAATAGATTTGTTTGGATTAAAAATTTATTTGTTTAAGTCGAGCACTAAAATAATTTTATAAATATTTAGCAAAATTCATAACTTATAAGTTTCAAGACTATTTATTTTTGACAAAATTCATTCATCATGCTCTTTAAATCTAAATATGGATCTTAGAGTTGATATGAGAGGATAAAAGTGTTAATTCTGTCCATTTTTGATATGACTTGTAGTAGTTCTCCATTTGATTGAGTGAATTGAGTGAAAAAAAATCGCTATTTTTCTGTTAGTCTCCAACTTATAAGAGCTCTGTTTCGAAGTACTTGTAATACGATAGCAAAGTCAGAGGTAGAGACTGAACACAACAAATGTATTTCCTTTAAATTTTTGTCAATACGTGCTTTCAATAGTCAGTTCAACGAAACCATTGATATTATGGCAAATATTCTTTGAAACGACACTTGAAATGCATTACGTGAGTGAAAGTATCACAAATCTGTCTTAAGATAACCATTAACTCTGATTGACATTACTTTTCAAATCAAAAACAATGATTGTTAACACAACTCAACTAATTCTGAGAATTTGTCTTCAATTATCTTGGCAAATAAACATAGTTCAAATATGAAAGGAAAGGATTTCTTAGAATTGTTGAAGAATTTGCAAAAAAAACAAATTTTATTGGATTTCTAAGAATCACTTTATATCGTAAACTTTAAAATGAGATTAAAATTAACTGACACTGATTTGAATTGACTATTAAATGACTAAATTATTGATTATTGTCAGATATACTTAGGTTCGAGCACTTTATTGAAACAAAACAGAATGAATACTTCACTGCAATACGGGCTGAATGTGCGGCAAAACCTGATTCAAAGTCAAATAATTCTGAGAATTTTCTGAGAATAGATATATTCGCGGAAAATATGATTAAACAGAAACTGTTTTGACTCAAAATATGTTATAATTGATTGAAAACTGGATATTTCAGCCGAATATTAAATTCTAGTCTTTTAAAGTCTTTTTGAAAGTCAGAAGATTTCAAAAATGAAATCACAAACAAAAAACATTTCTCAAGATTTTGAAAATGACTTTTTGAGAATAAAAACTGAAGAAATTTGCCCGGGGTCTTCTCACAGAAAAGTTTGACTTCTCTATCATTAATCAAAATGTTAGCAGAAGTTCACAGAAAATGTATAGATATTTGAGTGAGAGGTAGTGTCAGGGTTTCCATAGCATTGAAACTATTCAAATGGTTTTGACGTTCAAACTTCAAAAGAGATAATTAAAATGAAAATTATAGCCAATGGCTGAACATTGGGCTCATTTAATACCAATCTATGAAAAGCCAAAAATGAATTTTTTTCAGTTGAATCCAAATTTTCTTTCATTCATTATTTGACTCAAAAATTAATTCAAAGATAATTCAATGTTATTCTCTTCTCTTATAAACCAAATATAAAAATAATTAAGCGATGAATAAATGAAATCATAACTTGAAATTCATGTCTTTTCATAGAATCTTGATCAAAAACATTGTCGCCAACAATGTATCTTAGTTTATATTAAAGGGTATTAAAAGATAAATCTTTTTATAGGAAGACCTAGGCCGTTTTCCAACTCATTGTTTAATTATTTAGCAGGAAATTGAAACAAATATCAACATTATTATCAAATCGAGAATCTATTTGTTGATTAATTTTCGAGCATTTGTTTTATGTCTTCATAAATAAAAATTATTGAATAAATTGTCGTTTCGTTTAATGAATGAACTAACAAAAGAAGTAAAGAGAATATTCTTGTCAGTTTCAAAATCAATTACGAACCTAGATCATTATTCATCTATTTTTTTCAACACGAGAACGTTTTTTAATTTTGAATTCATTATAATTTGCTAATAATTTTGGGTTCATTCATCATTATAATATTATTTTCAAGTTACTTTTCACACAAATAAACATGATTGATGGTATTATACATCATCTTGTATTATTGATTTTCAAATAGTCCTAAAGTGGATAAATGGCATTCGATTACAGGACAATAATTGGGCAAAATTTTGTCAACTTTTATAACTTGGAGTTTGATTCCAATGAAGACTTGAGGCAAACATTTCTGTAATGTTTAAGAGATAACAAGAAATACATTAATGTTTTCTCCGCTAAAAACCAATTCAAAAGATTCTAATTTATTATAATTATTATAATAAATGACACAAAAATTATTCATCAGATTATATCTTATGCATAAACATTAACTCAAATGTTTAATAATCGTTAAAAAAAAGTTTTTTTTTCAATAAATGAAAATATTTTTGATTTCTAAAAATTTTTATCTAAATTTATGATTACGAAGCCATTCATTACAAGAGTAAACCCTTTCAATAATTTCATCAAATTATTGATAACTCGGTTTTATTGGACTATTAATGTCTATAAATAATTTATAAATCAATTCATTTTGGGAAATGAAATCATTAATAATAAAATTGATTAACTTGTTTAAGAATATCAATTTAGGAAGTAATGAATCTAGCAAATAACAAACTGACTCTTAGTTATACAATATTTGCATTTCTATTAATGGGTTTTTATAAATTGCGAATATCTATACATTTGTATCTATGAATGGGAAGAAAATAATTTATGATATTATATATAAATTTGATATATTTATGTAAACTTTTATATAATAATCAGATAAGATGTAAGTCAATAGTAAAGCCATATATCAGTAATAGTATTGATTGAATTGTAAATAAAAATAGAAAAGATAGCATTGATTAGTAAAAACATATCAACAGGACTGAGAAAGACTGAGAAAGACTGAGAAAGACTGAGAAAGACTCATCTCATCAGTATTTGTGAGAAGAGCATAGAAAGTGATGGAACGGTCAATAGTTTGATATATAGTTAGTGTAAAATGATAGAAAAATAAGTTTGGTTATTCTGTGACAAAAACTAAGTCGATCTAAAGTGACAGAAGCAGTGGATCTAATAATACAAAAACTACATCTGCCAGACATCTGATGTGAGTTGAGTTAAGGCCTGAACTCCATTCACACGACTGATGATGAAGTCATGTCATCGAAAGCGAACGTCAAATATTGAAAAGTCAACCAAAAAAAGGAAATAATCTTTTGTCTCAAGACATCAAAAATCGACTAAAAATCAGTTTCATTATCGTCTATAACCTCATCAATAGATCAATAAATATATAATAAACAGACTTTTTTCACAAATCTCAACAGTTTTGCTCTAATAGACCGGAAAATAGAGACGAAACTAAAAATAAATTTAATTCAATTTTAATTATCAGTCAATCAATTCACTCATAATTTAATATTCATATAATACAAGTGATTGACTCAAAATCAATGAAATTCAAAGAAAATTTTCTTCACTGCTCTAAAGATTCAGGAAATTAATATAAAAACTAATTTAATGGAAAGTAATGGAAAGCTGAGAAATAAGTGACAAAATATAAGTCAAATCAATAATCAAAAGCAAAACAATTGTATTCTTCTAAAGATGGGCCAATCATATAAAGAATTGTAAATTACTTGCGTTTAGCGACAAATCTTTAAAAGTCAAATACTTTTTTTCTCAGACGTCTTCAAAATAATGGACAAACTTTTTTATAAGTTGTGGAAAAGACTACTCGAATAGTAATTACTAAATGATTTGTCGCACAAATAATGAACTGAATTGTAGTTCAAAAGATTGCCTTATTTGAGAAGAGCGTAGGGCCGACATAACAAGCCTTATGTCTATTTAGTCTAATTACTACATCCAACAAATGAGTACCGTTTGAATACAGTCCAAATTGAAGAGACAATTCATTAGTCTAACAATCAGTCATTTAATTGGTATTTCAAAAATATATTTCCATTATTTGAATGATTTAATCATTTTCTCTAAGATTTCTTCAATTATTTTCAAAGAAAATATAAAATATTTAATATATTTATTAAAAATGATTTTCAAGAAAAGACTGATCCATTTAAGTTGAAATCAAGAAAAGAGATAAGAATTTACGAAAAATTCAATTGAATTTGAGTGAAATATTGTGAATTAAAGCAGTTTTCAATGATTTGACTCAAATAAGAATAATAGAGCTTTGAATTGAAGTTCGCGAAAGAATATTCTCTTTTCATATATAAGTTTATAGACCGGGAGTGGAGTCGCGAGTAATTCCCACCTTTCGATATGCATGACTAATAATGAAACACAAGACCTGAATATTTACTGACTTAATAGTATGCAAACACTCCGGTTCTCAACATATGAGATAAAATGTCGTTCCTTTCTATTCAAGTAATCAATTGAATCCATATATTCTGATTCCGCGACAAAATTGTATTTCTATTTTCACTTTAAATGATTTCCAACGAAAGGCTACAATAGTTTGGCGTTTGAAATGACGCCAAAATTCTGGATTTGATATTCAAATGAAGAAAAGTCTTGGATTTGTTTTACTTTGTTTTCACAAATAAAGAGTCAAATTTAAAGAAACTAATTAAATAAAAATTGGATTCTTTTAAAAATAAATAAATAAAACTAAAATATTAAACATTTTCTATTCAAACCATTCTTTGATGAAAAAAAGTACGAATAAAATAAATAGAAGAGAGGATTAGCAGAAAGAGAGGTCTTATATTGTTAAATGACGTACCATGGTAGGTCCATTAGGGACACGATGTTTAAAATCTGACATTTTTTTGCTAAAAAAATTGTTTCAATAAATAAAATGTGCATAAAATTTAATGTAAGAATTATTAGGCATTTGATTCAATGGTATATTTTATGAGTATATGCCATAACATGGGTTAATACATTAGAAGTGATGCCAAACCAAAAGAAACAATTGAAAAATGTTTTTGGTTTAGAGTTGAAAGACGACAAGCATTTGACTGTTATTACACATATTTAATGTTTTATCCATAAAACCATAGCTTTAGTTATCGATTAGAAATAGAGGTTCGCAGGAATAGAGTGCTCTCTTATGAAACGATTTTATGTTATATTGTTTTTCACTGTAATTCTATTTCCTCGAACAGTTTATTCTGATTATAGGAAAGGTATGCATTCGTTGCATATAATCCCGATTTGTTTGCCATTAAACAGATTATAATGAATTTTGTGACAAAGAAAGGACTCAATTCGTTATATAATCAGAATTAAAGCCTAAAATATATTTAATTCATTCATATTCTGTCAATACTTAGTCTTCTATCCAATAGTCGATACGATTAACAGATAATTATAAACCGTTTTGTTTACGGTTTTCTATTCAAATAAAAGTTTTGAATTCAGTCTCTTTTCAATCCAATAAAAATTCAATTTATAGTCCGTTTCAGTGATTATTGGATTTTTATGAGAAACTCAAAAGAATTTGAAAATAATCTTCACTTTAAATCTTATTTCGATTTTTAGTTTTGGATTCTATTTGAACTCAAAATCAATTTCACAAAAAATTAAATATTTCCAAAAATGTCTGTTATTTCCTCAGAATATTGTAATTTTAACGTCACTTCTATTTATAGACTACTTTCAGATACATTAGTCTCGATATAAAAGTTTGAGACAATGTTCGGAACAATCCATATGTAAGGGTCGGGACTCACTTATTACTAGAAATTTCATTTTCATGGAAACAAACTTTTTATCAAATAATTCAATACGAAAACAATTGTTTCGATTCAAACAATCATTGATTTAATTTTTATAACACAAATAAAATACATTTAAAATTATTCCCAAATGACGGATCATTTTTAAACCTGATATCAAACAAATCAAATAACATTCAATTTGTTTAATTAATCAAATCGTTTATTGTATTCATTGGATTCGTGACCAAAACAAACAAAAGTTAATACAAATAAGTGTTCGCTTGAAAGCAAACTAAAGAATTAATTTATAAACAAATTTAACATTTGATTGAAACACAGTTTGCGATAAGTTTTGAGCCTTTATTTACGGTTAACTTTTCTTACAAGATTAATATATGAGCAAAAAATTAATTGATAATTACTTTCATTAATTAGGGTTTAACTGAAAATTATGATTCAATTTTGGTTTTATAAGTTGCAATAAATCTGGATTTGCTTTTATGTAACTGAAAACTACACAAACCGTTAAGTGTTTGACAACAGTGCTGTTAATCACACCTTTTGTGTAAAATTGTTTTCAAACGATAAGAAAAAAAGATTTGAAATCAAATAAAATGTTTGATCGCTTGAAAATAAAAACAGTTTTGATAGGCTTCTGATGACTCTATTTTTTTTTATTTTTGTGATCGTCATTCCCATCCCAGTCCTCTACATAAACACAGAGTAAAGCGTTTTATTAGTGTTGACTTAAACCTAATAGAGTGTGGACTCAGTTCTGAAGAAAAACACTTTAAATAAATATACCGACGATTCCTCTAAAATATATATTTGAAGCCGAAAATCACAAAATATATGTTAATATTAGACAAAATGTTCAATTAATATGAAAACTAAAAACTCTTTATTTCCTCAAAATTGTTATTCAAATACAATATTAATGATTGGCTCATAAATCAAATACGAATTGAATTTTTTCCATAAAATATAAAACTTTTGGAGACGAGAAAACTTTTCGATTGATTATTAGTCTTCAGGCTATGGTTAGGCCAATAAATATTAACACTTTACATATGATGAGAGTCAGAAACATTTTGCCGTATTATTGATATTCAAATAAATTATCAAAAGTTATGCCGATTTGCCTCAAAATACCAGTTCTGTTGTCGACTCAATTTGACTCTAATTAACGATTTTATGATTTGAATTACACAAGAGATTAAAACTTTAGACAAATTCGCTGTTATTATTCATTTATGTATATGTAACCAAGATTATCTAATAAATCACTCTCTCGTCGAACAATTATTTCATCTACATTTATAATTCAACTTTAAATTGTATCTAGTAAAAATTTGATACTTTTTATTGATTTTTATAAAATATTGAAATTCTTATTAGAGCTCAAAAAAATTCCTTCATTTGTTTCAAATTCAAAGTTTGATAAATGATTTATGACTTTGAGTTCAATGAATTTAAGGGACATTTGGTTAAAGATTGTTATCAAAAGTTTATTGTTTTTGCTTATAATAGATCGCTCGGCACTACCCATAAAAACCAGAAGAAGTGATTGTTTGGATCCATTGGCAAAAACCCAACGAATTCATAATTGAAAAAACAGTTCAATCAATTCAATCAATTATTGGCACAAATTATTTATAGCAAAAGTTAATGCATATTCAATTGGGTTTACGTAAATTTAACTAGCTAATATAAATAAGAAAAAATTGAGCACATTTTTAATCGAAAATCAATTATTCATCATTCATTCATTCATTAGATATTATTAAAATTTAATGAATACCGAGAAAAGTAAATTAATAGATGAAATAACTTAAGACTCAATATATAAGAACTTGATTGAAAAAAATGCTTTCAAATGAATGAAAAATATAAAATTAATTTGATTTTTCAAAATTTTTCTTAAATAAAAAAATTTTAATCTAAATGTAATGATTATTACTGAATGAAACAAAAATATAAATTTTTGTGATATATTTTTTCGCTCAAATTATTCGATAATATAAATGTTTTGTAATGTTTTATGAAATACTGTTTGCGTGTATTTATAGAAAAAAATAAGAATTTCTTCAGACATTAGACATTAAAAGAGAAAATGATATATTAATTCTTCAATTGATTCGTTTTGATATATTATTTTTCAATCGATTTTATAAATAACATATGCATTGCATTCATTACTTTCATTAGCTTTTATTTACCGTTTTTTATCTCAAATAGATTGCATAAAATAAATATTGCTTGCTTATTTTAGCTAAAGTTAAACCCATGTTAAACATTGAATAAGGAAATGAGTTCTAGTCTTCAATCATCACTTAAATTACAATATGTTTGAGAAAAATAAAATAATGAAAACAAAGCCTTAAATGTTCTAGATGAAGGTTATTAATAGCGATACTTGACCAAAATAGTTGTTCAGATTATCAAAAACAATATATTAGTCGAAAACACGGTCTTAAATGTACACGAAATCAGATGTTAAGTTTGATGATGTAAAAATAAATTGAGACAGGTAGAATACTTCTACCACATAACCAACTCATTTAGGAATTTTGTTAGAAATTGAAGTTTATTTTATTTGCGATGAAAAACTGTTCAGACTTTAAGGAAATATGTGATGACATTAAATAATAGAGTAAATCAAAAATTAAGAAAACAGTCGTTTCTTAACGAGAAATAAAAATGAAGTGAAAAAAATTAATAAATAAATATCGTTATCGTTATTATCATTATCTGAAGGAAAACTCATATCACAAATCAAATTGAAGGCATACCCGGACTCTATGTAAGTATGAGTTTATTGAATATTAAAGTTAAGTGAAATCAAGTTTAGTCTGAAAACTGAAATTTAAATGATGTAAAGAAGAGTTAAAAGTTATGTAATATTCATATTTCAAGTCATATGGATTTTTGTAGGATTTTTTAAAGAGTGTTTTAATAGCCAAAAATGAATATAACTTTGAGAGCACTTTCCTTTGAATCCAGAGTCTGACGATCTATAATAGCTTTTGTGATTAGTTGGGAATCTGTAATACTCTTCCATTATTTCCTGACATAAAATTCACTTTTGCGCTCTTTTCCAGATTAAACATTAGCTGAATATAAAATACATTTGATTTATAAATCGTAGAAATGAATAATCTTCAAAATTTTTCGCATACCAGAGCTTTACGGGAATTAAACTGAGGTTTTGTTTAACATTAGATAAAGAAAATCAATGGAGAAATATATAGAGTAATGTATGGAGAAGGCTATCAAAACTATGAAAAAGCAAAATGAAAAATCTCAAAGTTTTAGGAACTAGTAATAAATTTTATTATTAAAAAATCAATTTTTGTGTCTCACATCTAATTCTCTTAAAATAAAATTCTTTGCGAAAAATGAGTTCTCTCTCAAAGATTTTTGATATTTTGATGAACTAAATGTCTCGTATATTGTTTGGAAACTCGTCTTATAATAGAATTGACTTTTCAGTAGTGATTTACTTCAAAACAAATCGGAAGTCAAATAACTTTTGAAAATATGGATACATTACAAAAAAAAACTTATGTCTATAAAAGTCAAACATTTCAACCAAAAGAATATAAATGTGTTTCAAAGAAAACTTATTATTTGATTAGTTTTTGTAAATCTAATGATGTGTTCATTTGTCAACAGATGATAACAAGTGAAGACTGAGTTAGAGTTTATGTGATTCAAAAGAAAAGTCATTTAAATGAATGCGAAGAATCGGAAAATCAGTTTTTGGTAACTCATAAGTCATAACTGAATTTCTTATATATATTATAGAAGTGACAAAATCAAAGTCGGAATTGTATTTATGGGAGGACTGGCACATAGACACAACACTCTGGCATTCAATAATGTCAAATATGGTCGAGAGAACAGAACTCAATCATGATTTGCTAGAATAGAGCACAAACACAATTTTCGGCACAAATCGCTTCTTAGCAGCTGATCACTGACTGCACAGTTGCCTAATTCCTGTGCCACTACTCTTCAATTTGAATCGTGATTATTTTTTATTATTGGTAGAGAATAAAGAACAATATAAGCGAGCAATGAGTCTGAAATGTTATCTGGAAATAGAGGTAATTAGGCGTCGGATCTGTGGGTCAAACGAGCAAAAGGTAACTCTCAGTAATATATTAGTTGTTTTACACACTTTTCTCTGGTTTTGGTGGCGAACAAAGCGCTGCCAAAGACTATGAAAGACTATTACCTCTCCAGTCATTCCTATCGTAAGAACAGAAGTCAAAGAAAGTCAGAGAGAGTGAGAGCAGAGCCGACACAATACCAAAGAAAAGTATAACATATTATGAGCTTTAGTTGTAGTGACAACGACTCACATCTAAAGAATGTTATTATTGGATACGACATAAGTATTGTCTGCATTACTTAACCCTACAATGTCTTGAATGTGTGCACAAATAAGTTAAGGTGGACTGTCATCAACGGTATGTCCTCCAAAAATGTTTCTCATAAATGAAAATAGCAAAACAAGACTCAGGGCTCACAATCAAAATCGACAGGATTTCGATCAAAATTAACGATTGATTAATAGATAAATCAATGACTTGAAGACTTGAAGACTATTGATTCATCAATACATCCAAACAAAGATTTATGGTTTGCAACGAATCTCTTCAAACTCTTCTCATCCAAACTCATTTGAAATACATTTAAAATTTTAAACTCGACTCTCACTGACTGATGAATCTCCCGATCATTAGTTTTTATGAAAAGAGAACCATATTTTCTATAGCAGAGGAAAACCCAATAAATTAGTTTGAATACTAAATGGAGGCACTGGTGACTACTCAGTCACTACTCACTGATGATAGGCTCACTTTTCTCCGGTATTGTCTGCAATTCGCAACTTTACAACAATTTAACTCACAATTCAAGCACTGCTTCAATGGTTTGCACCAAATAATAAAAAATGTGAACTCATTTATACGGCGAACACAAACTCTCTCTATATTGAGGAGAATTGATGTTCAGGTATGCTATGAAATGACTGCATCGCACATCACTTTTTACTATACACTCATATATACGACTCTCAACTTTAATAACCCGATAACTAAAGAGCACGGCATCGATGGGCTCTCAATTTATAGCCAATAGTCAATGAATTTATTGATTCACTAAATTTTATACTTAAGAAGAGAGACATCTTTTCTACACTCGACTAAAGACTTACATTAATTAATATGAATTACATGTCTATTAATGACACGATTTTATCGGAAAATTCTGAATTAAACTTCAAGTCATTAGAGCATCAAATGCTCTGATTTTCATAAATAACTTCTTAATTAATGTTTGACTAAAATTCAGATAAAATTCTGAGAAAATAATAAAATTGAAATAGAGGTGAAATACTGAAAAATTTAAGATAAAATTACTTTTCAGTTGAATTATATTATATTTAGAAACTTATTCTAAAAGAGCGAAAACTATATTAATGTTTGCAAAGAATTGTAATTTTGAGAAAATTTTTATTTGATTGACGCAAACAAAATGTATTTAATCAGAGCCTCCAACAGAATATTCTACAATTTATTTTCTCATCTGAATATACCTCAAGTTTTGTCATTTTTGACATTCAAGACAATATTTCGAGCTCAAAAATTAAGCATGTTCAAAATAAGTAATACAACATCAATAAAATTGATTTATTAGTAGAATTTAAGCTAAAAAACAAAATTGATCCATTAAAAGCATTTTATCTTTTATTCTGTGACTTTAAAACTCTTTACAATAATATAAAGAATTAATACTTAAAGCTTACAAATAAAAGTAAAAAAAATTGATTACAGGACATACCATAAATGGATCGCCACCACAGAAATTGTCCAACCATTGGTTGAATATCATTTGGAGAGCTATTGCCACCAAATGCCGACTCAATAAATAACTATTTGTTTGAATGATTAGAGTTTGAAATTTGAAGACCTCTTCAGACGACTTCAACGAAAAAGAGACTGAATTTCAGCACAAATTCAGTGCAAAACCATTGAAATGTTATATAACGTAATGCAAGCGATGAGTGAGAGGAGAGTTTCTAAACACCAAATAGTTTTGCAACAGATTGTAGAGAAAGTGGTCTTATAAATGATTTTTTTGTAACGTTGTCTCTATTGGTTACATACCTTTGAAAGGCATGCGCTCCGACACCACATCACTGCAATCCTGACACGAAATTTTCATCTTCGGCTTCAAATCAAAGTTTAATCAGAATTTGATTTTGAAATTATTCATAAAATCGATTCCAATTTAATTGAATTTTCTGTTTTGTCTTTTGTTTGGTTATGATTCATATACTTTGCTCACGAATAGATCAAAACTTGAGTGATCTTGCTAATGTTTTTGTAGTTTTAATCAATTTCGAAGTTTTAATGATTGAAAAACAAATTGAATACAAACTGAATTGAAAGCTATAAAGTTAAGTAAAGGCTATAAAATATTTGTCTTTAGATAACTTCTAATATCTTAAATAATGGCCATAACTTTGGAGAATAATTTTTCTTCGAAACACAATAATTCTGTTTTTGATATTTTCAACCTTTCATTGAATTATTGGTCTCTCAATGCTATTAACTTATCATTGGATTGCATTCACAGTATTTCGTTGTCTGTTCCACTCTTTTGCTGACAAATAGGGCTAATATCCATTTCCATACATATTATTATTTTTTATATTGAATTTCTCTGAATTTCATTTCATTTCTAATTTGATTGAAAAATCACGTTCTCTCAAGTGATTCCATAAATCATCTGAAAAGTGGTCAAACATTCTGATGAGGACTCAAAACAAAAGATTTATAATATTTTTAGTTATCATTATTTTGAAGATTTATTTCAAAAACTTTTAAATTTATGTTTAATTCTTTCAATCAAAATATCAAATCCTTTAAATAAAAAGTCATTTTCTAGACATTTAAATAAATGGAAAAAAGTTATTAAAATGAACCTGCATCATTTTTTACTATTAAAATAAATCTTTGGACAAAACAAGAATTGATAGGACTCTTCTTTCAAATCATTTCAAATTTATTACGAGTGAATAAATTCTGAAAATAATTCTCAATTTTTTTTTCATTTCTCAAAATTCAAATTTAAAAATCAATTTTTAAGTCAATTTTTCCATTTAATTGAGCAAGGTAGTTTTTTCTCAATAAGGATCAAACAAAATGCAGTAAAAGAATCCATTCTTTTGTTAAATATTTGACAATTTTTAGCTAAAATTCCCAAAATTTTGGTGAATCCTCTGATTTGCCGCAAATTCTGAATGTTTTACGAATGGTTTTGATGTTTTTCCGATCAAATCGAGAGATAATTGAAGTCAAATATTTGTAAATATAATAAGTTTTGACCGTTTATTGTGAGGTATTTCTGAATAAAACCCAGAATTGACCGAAGTTTTGATCGAAATCGAGAGGCGCTTGACTTCACTTTAGTCTCTTTAAGCAAACAAACGAATCAAAGATCGACTTACAGTTTGAAGGCAAGGGTTTATTCGAGTCAATTCTTAATAGAAGAGTTATAGTCAAACAAATTATAAAAAATCTATAAAATATTATCAAATTGATCAATGACCTAGAGTGTAGGTCTTCTGATTTTTTTGGCGTTGGTGTTCAGTTGTAAGTAAGAGGTTTTGAGATTTGAGACAAAAACTATAATTATTGTGAAATCTGTAAACTTGAATGTCATTAGACAAGAATCGTTTAAACATTTTGTGGACAATAATATTTGAGTTGAGTAAATAAAGTATAGTAACATGGTATATTAAATAATTACACAAAGACTTCATTAAGTTTTGTCAAAATTGTGTTTTGATCGAAAAATTCCATTAAGTTTTGAATTTTTCAAAAAACAAAAACTCAAACAAAGAGTTGTGTTCTTAAGGCAGTCAAAAGGCTGTAAAAATCAAATGAATTGTCGATTTAAAAAAATTGAGAACTCATTCATCCAATGAACTTAAGTCATATTAAATTGAATTTCGACTCAAATAATTGGTTCGAAGCCAACAAATGGGAAATCCTTTTCAACAAAATAATGTTTAATATTATGAATACATTTTTAAAGTAAATTTTTGCGTAAAAACATCACTTTTTCTTTACTCTTCAACAAAAAAACTTGATTTCATTTCAATCTTTTATAATAACGTGAAAATCAATTTTTTTTGCTCTGAATTTTCAAAGGCTTCAAAATTTAAGAAAATTAAATTTCCTTCCAATGAATAAAAATAAATTGAACCGAAATTTTTCATTATTACTAATTTTTCCTTCAAATCCATGAATAAATTTTCACACAAATTGAAATTTAATTTCTTTTAACATCAATTGACGAAATCCTTTAAGAGATCCAAAAGATTATGAATATCGAAGAGTATGTACTATCAAAGAGTAGATCTTTTAACCTTGCTACAATCGATGATTCAAACGAGAATTTCTAATTTCAAATGTTTGCAACAAATCATTGGCTTTTAAAACATCGAACCATTTGACAAAAAGGGTCTAAAATCAAACGAAATCGAAGCAATTATTCCCTAATTTTGTTTAAATCATTGAATTGATAGGCTTTCCGTCAGAAACCTGAATCCGAAACCTCTTGAGTTAAAAGTATGTGCTCTCTCTCTCATCGAGATTAATGGTTACGACGTTTCAAATGTATCTTAAGTTTATTTTAATACTTAATCTTCAGCCGAAGAATTAGTTTAATGTTTCAATTGATTGAATGATTTAAGAGAGGATTTCGTTGAGATAACAATAATATCGATTGAATGATATAAAAATTGTTTACACAAAATGTCGGTATATCTGTATATCTGTGGGCAATGAAGTCAACAAAAAAAAGTAAATCATAAAAAAGTGAGTCCTGTCTTGAGATCCGCCAATTTTGACTACGAAACAGAAAATGTGTATTTTTGTGACACCAATAAAGTACTGAATCAATGAGCCGTCGAGAGTATAGCTCGACATTGTCTGCAGAGGGGCTCAACAAACAATACAAGTGATGCTTCTTTAGTCTAACATTAATATCAGAGACAAATCCAAATGTAAGCGATTCGATGCCATTCCTTCAGACATATTACTGTCATCGCATACATTGCATGCATTGGATGACTGCTCTTCTCATATGTGAAAACATAGTTTCGCTTCGGATTATCTCAATTATTATTCAGACAAAAGCACAGAATAATATTATTCCAAAAGTTAATCACATTTGGAATACTTTTTTATTGTAATAAAAATCTAATAATCGGTCTCTCTCTCTCTCTCTCTCTCTCTCTCTCTCTCTCTCTCTCTCTCTCTCTCATCACTAAAAAGAATTGAGTCAAATAAAACTTTCGGAAGAATTGCATATAAATTATCGTAAGAGAAAAGTTAATGAATAAATGTCATGAGGAGTACATAAATTATAGTAAATTTTCCTTAATTTTTATATTATTAAAAACAGTTTCACAATGTTTTTACATTTTATAATGTAATATAATGTAAATACAATTGAATGCATTCAATTTTAATTAAATATTACTTTAATTCTATACAATCGATTAAACTGATGTAATCGATCAAATCAGAAATTTTGAAACTCCCTTAATTTATCATTTCCATTAAATAAACAAGATACCACACCACCAAGATGCACATTAAAACAAAGAAATACTTCGTTTCAAATGAAAAGATTAAATATTAGAACATTAGAGTAAATTATTTTTAAATAAATATTGATGATCATGATTGAATTCCAACCTTGGTCATCTCCCGAACAGTGATTTATAATAATAAATCATTTTAAACAGTATTTTAATTTCCGAACAAATTATTAAAACATTTAATGAGTTTTTCCCAAAACAGAGTCAAACATGAATTAAGTGCTGAGTTTTGGAGAGTATAAAGAAAACGATTAAACTTAAATCAGAGCCTAATTCTAAACAATTAAGTTTTACACAACACTTGACTCAAACTCATGTTTTTACTCAAACCCATTTCGAGCGACAAATAATTCAGTCGAAAGACTTTCTATATATTTCATGAGACTGAGGTTTAAGTGTACTATAATTATGTTTGATTTTGAATTAATCATGCTAAGTTAAAATGGGTGAAATCAAAAAGTTAGTTTACCAGAAACCCTATATAAAATATTCAACTCTTTCATCACTTTTAGGTTAAATTATTTTATAAATAACATAAAACTTTCAAACAGTAGAGAGAGAGAGAGAGAGAGAGAGAGAGAGAGAGAGAGAGAGAGAGAGAGAGAGAGAGACCAATCGATTGGTTTTTGTTAAGCTAATACATTTTGAATTTGTTCGACAGGATATCCTTGGAACTAAACTTATCTCGTTTATTATTCTTTGAGTCCATATTTAATGACACTAAAACACGAGTCCTTCAAAAAGCTTTCAAAAGAGTCAAAACTACTAAAAAAAATAAATATTTAAAATTATTTGAGAAGTAATTCTGTAAAAGTTATAAAACAACAATTTGTTGAGAATTTCATTGAATTTTGATTTTATTAAATTTCATGCATTTATTTGCTATACATTAGAGACACAAAAGATATTATATTTGTAACATATTTATGACTTTTACTTTTATTCAGTTCATATATCTCCGAAATGTTCGACATTTCAATTGAATAAGACTCTAATTCTGTGAATTTGTTGCTAAAATTTTTCTTCGGGGATGAGTCCTATATATTGAGTGTTTGCTTTTCAAATGATAATAAATAAAATTGAATTTATGTGAAAAACTATATTTAAGGTCAGTCTATGTGAAAGTGGGCGCTAAATATAAGATACAGGTCTTGCATATGACTCCATACAAATCCATATGAGTTTATATGAGTTAAAACATATTCTTCTTTTCTGAGTTCACAACTAAAAGCGTTTTAGAGATTTTCATTTGACAGCCAATGCTTTTACATGAGTTGTTCACAAAAAGTATGTGGAAGTGTATATCGAAGCGACAAAAAGAGGTTTTTATTTTGTATCTAAAGTTGAAAATAGAATTTACTTAAAAGCCTCGAAAAATACTATTAGTTAGTAGTGTATGGATTAAGTGCATGGCTTTTCACATAGCAAGACATTATAAGACAGGTAACTTAATTTAAAGAAACGTTAGACTGACTTACAGTTATTTTTAACTCAAGCATAAGTTAATGTACTTAAAATTCAGTCACTATTCCAGAAACTCAGTTATCTTTGATGTCATCCATAAATTAGAGTTCGGAGGACACGACGCCTCACTCCATGTCATTGTTTGACACTTTTTTGTCACATTTATTATTAATGAACTCATCTCTCGATAAACTCGTTTTCAGCCTCTAATACCTCTCCGGTAATGGACCTGAAATTATTTGGTGAACACTATCTTATACTTTATAATGAGTTCCCAACAAACAAAGCTCTGAATGCTTTTTATTGGATTAACGTCTCTCCAAACCCACGATTTTATGTTTGATCAACACATGTGTCAAAAACCTCAAATGATCATTTTCATGATCGTGGCTAATTTATATTTTCTTTTGTTCTTTTTAGATGTCATTTATGTGTAAATTAATCTTGGTAAACCCACAGCAAACAACTTTGAAACTTATCAATAGTATGGTTCAGTTATTTAAACTTGGTTTTTCGAATTTGTAGCCAACATTAATGCTATTGATTGCAAACATTGTTTGAAAGAGATATCAATTTATTTTCTTCAAGTATTTGATATTATATTTGAATGTTTGAATGATTAACGAAAAGGTTTTCCAAAGATATCTCCAAATGGTTACCATCGGAACAATCAGAAGTCTAATCCACGCCTTTGTATTGAAATTTGAAATTAATTTCAATTCAAAACATGATATCGACTGAAATTTTCCTTAAACTCTAAATTAAAATTCAGCGACTCTAAGGACTTATAAAAAATTTTAAATTTCTGGGAAAACATTATTAAAAATTTCAAGAATAAACTAGAATTAATCAGAAAGGATCGATTGCATTAGTTGCTTGGTTACTTTGCTTATCAACTGTTTAATTAGAGACAAAATAGATTTCAGTATTTCATTGAAGAGAAAAATCATAATTAAAATAAATGTATTATTAATTGTAATAAAAGTATTTTTGTTATCGATATCACAGTATTTACAAAAATCGGAAGTGAAGTGAAGTTGAGTTAAGTTGTCGTTAATCAGAGTTAGTCGTAATTTCGAGGATTATTGTGAGGATATGTCTCTCATATGAATCGGTTTCGAAAATTTATTAGCATTTGTTTACTTCCTATGAAATCATGAATTTTTACAAATCATTGAAAACTAACTCAATTTTTGATTGGATTTTATTGTTTTTATTGTCACTATTTTTCGTCAATTTTGTCAATACTTTTGAAGGCAATACATCTCTTGAAAACGACCAGGAATTGGAAGAATTCTGGTATTGGAATAAAGAGGACTACCCTAACCCTTACGAACAGCCTCCATACTGCAGAAGAACAAGGCCATCTTATATTTGCGATCCGGATCAAGTCCTTTCACGAAAAGAAGGTAAATAGATTCTAGTTAATAATTTGTGTCAAAATCAGTTTAAACTCGATTGAACTTGCTACTAACAAATTTAATGTAAAAATACAGTCAACACTCATTTTCTGGAATTTGTTTTGAGATTATAATAATATAGAGGAAAATGTTTTCAAAATAAAAATCATTTTATTTTTATATCTCATAGGATATGGATTTGTGGCAAATGTTTGATTCATCTATTGGTTCAACTTTTGCCACAAATTGGGAACAATTCAAATTTGATTTCCTCTATTTTACTGTAAACTTAAGGAATTTTATCATTTATCTTGAAAATTGATTATTGTAGATTTGCAAGTAGATGATCTTGAGAAGTAGGTAATTATTATAAGTACTTAAATTTGATTTATAAAAATCATTATAAACAGGATTTCATAGAATTTGATCAAAAACTTATCGATGACTCAAAAGATATTCTGAAAAACTGTAATGTTTTGCAACATTTAAGGTCTTAATTAAGTTGAAGTCTTAAGTGTTGAGTCAATATTTGTCGTCACATAACTATAATTAATGTACAAATTAATTACTCAGGTGTATATTGCTTTTATATTAGTCAGTTTTTAACCAAGATCGATCTTCTAAATTACTAAATTTATTTATTTTTATTGTAAATATCCTTCAATTTCAATGACTTTATGTAACAATTTTGTGAAAAAGTAATTCAATATTCTGTTAATCGATTTGTTAATTAAAGCCTTATTACAGCTAATAATGAAATCCGAGTCAAACAAAAGTCTATGTTTTCGCTTAAATATAATAATTTTAATGAATTTTTCCTTCAAATATCAAATGACTTATAATTTTCTTATATTTTTTTTAAGCCAACCGTTTAGACGATTGGATAAAATCGTTGAAAAATGTTTCGCATTGTTTTTGTCCTTATTGTCCGCCGAATGAAAGGGGACTCTCCTTTGCTGTCGCTATTATGAAGAATATTTATAAGGATTATAAGTAAATATATTTATTAAATTTCTATCAAATTATATATTAATTAAACTTTTATTTAAAGCGTTCGACGAAACGATGAAATTTTCGCTGAATTTCTCAGAAAAAAATGGAATTTTGGAATTTGTGATAATAATGTTGTTATCATTTTGATTACTAGCGACAACCAGGTAATTCAAGCCATCTATCTTTATTATCGGTCAATTTCACACAAACTCTTTTCTATACTTATCTTTTTCTGTTGATATTTGGGAATTAACTGTTTATAAAATAACTGTTGAATGTATTGGACCAGGTTGCTTTCTCACAAGGCTCAGTCACTTTAAAAGTATATCCCAAGTTCTTACTCGAAGATGCGATTTTGAACAACAAAATAGACTTTGTCCAAGAAAGATATTACCAGGTTTATATTTTTAGACTTTTATTTGACTTGACTAACATTTTATTTAAAAAACACTTCGGAAAGGGTTTTGAGAAAATTTTAAAATCAGTTTCCAATACATTGAAGCGAAACCTTCAATATTCTGAGCCATCAAAAGAAGAAGAGAAAGGAGAGGACTCTGAAAATGATGATTCTTCTCATACGGGTCTTATTGTGGGTCTAATCATCGGATTTGTACTTTTCGTTGTGTTTATCATATTTTTGCTGATTTATCTCAAAAGAAGATTTAGTGAAGATATGGATAGCTTTCAATTCAAAGGAATGCTAAGCAAAGGCTATTGGCTCAACAAAAACGAAAGACTGAGACCCGTTAGTGTCAACCCCATCAACACAGTCGGAGGAGTCTATGAGCCCTGCAGTATAGAGGAGACCAACGATACCGATCCCGACACCAGATTGAGACAAAAATTGAGTCAAATAAGTGATGAGACGTCTAGTGATGAGGAAGACATTCAAGTTATTGAACACAACAGTCAAACCCCTTCACTAAATGAGAACATTACTGAGTTATCGAGAGGACAAACAGTAGTTTTTACCAAAAAAGACAATCAGTCAGACGTCTTATCCAATTCTTATACAAAGAATGACCAAAATGTTTGATTTTATATCAGTTTTTATGAATCATTTGGTTTACAGACAATTACTTAAAAAGAAACGAAAATTATTGAAAGAAATGTTTTATTTGACGACAATTTACACATTTATGGCAAACATTGGATGACTATATCTTCAGCTTAAAAGAGATTAAAACCTGAACTCATCCCTAAATTATACAATATTTTACATAACAAACCATTTCATTAAATAAATTATTGTTGTGTTCAACGTTTGAATATAACGTTTGAATAAATATTTGCATAAATACCTGAATATAAATGCATTCAATAAATTAGTTTTTTAAACAAATAAATCGATTGAATAAAAAAAATGATTAAATAAATAAAATAAATTAAAATGATTTTAAAATATTCGAGTAAAAGAATTATTGAGCTAACAATGAGATTGAATCACAGAATATTCTTGTTCAAGTAGTTAATATGGTCCTTTTGTTCATATAGTAGTTATTGTCCTTTTGTTCAAATGTTTTGTCGATTTTCAATTGACTGGATATAAACTTCAAAGAGATTTGAATAAATCAAAAGTCATTTTACGAATAATTTGATGAGATTTATGAACTCCTGGACCTGAAGCCGAAGAGCGCCGGCAGTTTCACATACACTGAGTCACCGACATATTTGCTGAACGAGACAAACATATCTCCCACTCCGTGAGCGATCCGAATACCGATCGGCTGATTGATGGCAGACTCAGACGTTTCCGCCTGTTTCTTGAGAGGAGAAAATCGCTGGAAAGGGTCGTCCTCTTGAGTCGCCATACGATACTTCTTTACGAACTCAGTCTCTCGCAAGACATTGACCAATCGTTCTGGGTGATTCGTTATTATACCATCCACATCAGTCCTGTGCAACATTTTTATCAAGATAATCTTTCTATTATTCATATCTATGACTGCAAATTTAAAAAGTGACAATACCTGAGTGATTGTCTCAGATTAACAGTGATGTCGACCGTCCAATGGTATACTTTATCAATATAGGGGTCCGGACGCATCATATTCCTCTCATCTCTTCTTTTGATGGCAGCCGTAAGTCTTCCTAAATTATAGAAAGGACTCAAGCAGTTGGTGCGTCCGTCCCCCTGCCATATGTTTTTCACTCGACCCAATCTTTTCCACATACTCTCTATAAACAAAATAAATGTTAAAAAACAAAAATAACTGATAAATGATTGAATACCGATGACAAATAGGGGGTCATTGAGGCCGATATCCCATCCAATGATAGCATTCAAATGATCTAATTTTCTATTTTCCAATTCATTCTCAAAACCCAATATAAAGTCATAATCAAAGACATGTCCGACCGATAGAAGGAGTTTAACGCGAGGAGAGCCCAACTTTTCATTGTATAAATGGTCGACAACTAAAGCGGCCAATTCTTGACCGGACACAGCCTTAGCACTGGGAGGAAGTTGTGATACTTTCAAATCCAAAAAAAGTAGAGCCAAACTCTTCCGGTATTTAGGATTACCTGAGAATACAATCGATTATTTCATATTCTAAACAAAAATAAAAAATAATAGATATGATTAAAGTGGGGAAAATGGGCAAGATCAAATTTGAATAGATTTGATGATCATGTTTTGATCAGAAATATGCAAATTATACGCTTATATATCGATCGGATATAAAACTAATCTATTGATTGTAAGTCTGGAAGTAATTCAGATATAATTCAAGGCTTTAAAGATTTGTTCAGACGTTTACAGAATTAAATACAGATAATAAGGATAATAAGGATAGGGATGCAATAAATTATCAAAAAATGTAAATTAAATATTATTGAAGGCATCAGTTCTGAAGGAAATACCAGTTATTTGTAGTAACACTTAAGGAATGATAATTCAGTTGAAAAACAAATCAGATTATAAGTGCAGTGAAAACCAAATTAATTAATTATAATTATATGATATAAGACTTGACGGATAACTTACCCGGAGTCGTAATTTCTCGTATATATCCTAAATATCGGGCAAATTCCTCCCTATCAGTGCAGTGTCTGAAGCAGTCACAGGGATAGCCATGATATGTATATACAGCGGAACCGTTGCTCGAAAAAGTCACGTCGGCTTCTATAGCATTGGCTCCCTGTGCTAAGTAATGGTCCACCTCTCGTATTGAATTGACCATATGAGCGATGTTATAAAAGGGACGCTTCAGGCCATTTGCAGTGATCAAGTTCATTCCAATCAACAAAACAATTATAAATATTTCCATCATTTTTCTCATTTTTGGCCAATTCTTCCAATAATTTAATTCTATTTCTAAACATAAAACAAATATTATTTTAAACCATTTTTTGAAATTTTTTTTTAAATCAATCATTTGGTTGAAGAGATTTCAAAGCCCACCTTTTTTTCTTAAATTATTAATTTATCATGATAACGTCCTTGATTTTAAAGAATATTTGATTTGATTGATCATGAACATTTTCAACAGATATATAATTTTCTTTAATCTTATCAAACAAATAATCAGTGATTATATCAAACATTTTGCTATATATCAATAATTCAACTTGATCATTCAGTGAGTGATATTTCTAGAAATTTTTGCTTAATAAAATGTACATGCACACCTCAACTTCTTGGATACTATTGATTGAATTGACAAATATTTTTAATAATGTATTCAATAAATTTCAATACAGTAGTGCTTTTGCTGACGATATTTGACAAATAGTGTATTTTTTATACGGAAGTCAATGACCTCAAGTTTTTCGTGAATTTTCAGCGCAAAGTATTGCTTAAAATTGTTGTCTGTTTTGTTGTTTCGGTAAATATTGGGTAAAGTTTTGTAAACAAATTCAAAATTTTATTATTACTTTATTTTGTTGAATAAGACTTTTGTATAACTTATTGCATAAATTGTTATCAACTTTTCGAAATATTTTATAAGGTAATCTTGGTTAAACTTTGATAAACTTGTAAAACACTACTATTTTATGGCAGTTTTGATAATAAAATTTTTAATAACAGAATATTAATTAATTTGGTTTTTGACTCAACCAAAACAATTGCATTAATATTGTTTTAAACACAAAAAATGGGGAATATTTAATAATTTTGTAATTTTCTGTAAAAGTCTTGGAATTGTTTGAAGTCTCAAAATCTGAGATATTTTTAAAATGAATAATAATTTCATATAAATATGATTTCAATCAAAAGGTGTTGCAATCATTTATAGGGATCTTTTGAATAGAATTCATATTATTCAGAATTGCAAATTACTTCCTGGCTCAAATACAACTCAGCTTGTTTCTTATTCAATTTCAAGTTCATTTTGATTGATCACGAGCTATAGACCAGAGCAAAAGGAGACAAAACTTGAGAAGATATGAATCGATGATAATTTGAAACTTTCATCGGTCTCTCAAAATGAAAGAATAATTAATTGATAAGATTTAAGCTTTAGTTTAGAAACGACTGCTTTATCTCTACTTAAAAACTATTTTCAAAACTTTCAAATCGATAGCCGACAGCAAAGTTCACAAAATAGACTTCACTCGAGAATCGCTACAATTTTAATGATTTAATGATTATATTTGTCAACAGTTTTCTGTTTCGCTTCAATTAATTCATTATTTATAAATTGAAAAATTCAATATACATGATGAAAATTTTATGAACTGTTTTTAGTTATAATTTATATAAATATGAATTTATACCAATAAAAAGCTAAAGGATATTAATACAATAATTCATCAAATCTTTTCATCAATTGAATTTTTTGCTCAATTAACGCAATTTGTCACAAATATTATTAAATAAAAACAAAATTTATATAACATTTTCTCAAGTATTCAGAAAAAAGAAAGCCTTAAGGGGGAAGTCATTAAGGAATTAACGCTTTAAGTTTCAAGATCAAAATTTTAAAAATAAAAAATAAACAACAAATACCTTCAATGAGACATTTTTCCTGGAAATTGATATTTGAATTCAAGAAAAATTATGATAATTTTGGCCAAATATCGGTATAAATTTCATTAAAGTCATAAAATTCACATAACTTTGAATGAAAAACAAATTCAATGAATATTCAGATAATAAATTAGTGGTGAAGTCACCCAAAAGTGACCCAAATTATTACAATTACAACAATTATCACAATAATTGAGTCACTGTTTAGTCGAACGACAAAAATGACATTCAATTATGTGTTTGACTCATATTATGGATAAATCACAAATGAATAGTCATTTTGCAGGTATAGTCAATAACTGAGAGTCAAGTCCGTCACTCGAATGATTTGATTTGAAAAATCGATGTAATGTCACAAACTTTGTCACGACTTTCAATAAAATGATTGACAAAAAAAAAAGTTTTTAATAATTCACTAAAAGTTTATTAATGTTTTCGACAGTAAACTAAAAGACAGACCAATTCAAAGGAAGAGCACATCACTGAGTCCTGTTGGGTCTGGTCTATAGCTGAGAGTGGTTTAGAGAGAACGCGGAACAAAGTACTGGACCTAATAGTTTATAAATAGACACTAAATTAACCTGTTTATTGTTGTTAAAGGCTTGTATGACATTCACAGTTAACTTAAAGCCAATCTCTTAAAGCCTTTAATTGAATGAATTTCGAGAAATGATTCAGATTTTCATGACTTTTCTTAATTACATAACTTATAATTGACTTATAATATGTGGTCATAACATCAGAACCTGTTTTTTCAAAGTTGTTTGTATTTTGACGTTAGGGTAAGGGTAAGGAAGAGAGGCATTTGTTTCACCAAAGTATCTGAGCTTTTAATGCTTTTACTTTAATAAGTTTTTCTATACCTCTCCTAAACAGACATGAGTTATGATTCTCGTTAATCTATAGGCCATAAGTTTTGGCTAAGAATCAGTACTTATGACAATAGAGTCTTACAATTATTGTTATGAAAGACTTCCAAAGTTTGCAAAATTTTTCTCTCGAGAAATATTAACAAAAATATTTTGGCATATCTTCCGCTAACATAACATTTCGTGTGAAAAGTCCAATAATTCCAACTTTTTTTTAGAATTAGTTTTTCATCAAAAGATTAATCGAATGACAATAATCCAGATTCTGACCCAAATTCGTGACAATTTTTTTCAAGAACTAATCAATTGATTACGAAATAAATTATTTAATCTGAATATATATTTTTGGAAATAGAAAAAGAGTCCGAATGATAGACAAAGACATCTGTGGTTATCATTAAAACACTTAATGAAAATTGTTTGAAAAGGAAAGGGATTTTTAAACTCATACTTAAAGCAATGATACTCTCAATTCTGATTTCATTCAACTTTGGTTTTATCGTTGAAATAGTTTTGAATAATTTATTGAAATCATGTGAATCCATATCTTTAATGCAGTTATAGTTTAGAAAAGTTTAATGAAATGAAATTATTTGTTCTTAACTCTAATTCTATTGAATTATATCTATTTTTAAGTTTAAGTTTATTGTATTTTTCAATTAGTCTAACAAAAGCCAAATCTCATAGGAATGAAGTTCGAGAGGAGGAGAATCCGGGTGAGTCTTAGCTCTTTTTAATTCTCGTAATAATATTTTTAAGGATTAAAACAAATTGAGTCAAACAAATATGAAATCCACAAAATATCAATTGACGGTCAAAACACTTGATTCGAAACATAAATGACCTTTTATTTGTTTACTAATGAGATTACCTGGTTAAGTATATTCCTGTTATAATTATAGCTAAATCATCCCTAATTATTATAAGTCATTTCAAGAAATTTTTGAAATTCTTTGTATATAAAACTTGACACATAAAAGTGACTTGCTCAAATGGCTCAAATGGCTCAAATTGCTTTAGGTTTAGCTACAGTTATGTCAATTGAGTAATAAAAAGAAAAGTTAAGACTTATTTGAGATTATCAGATGAGTTGTCAATAAAAGGACAGATCGATTGAAGCTCTCAAATGAAATATCGCTAAAAATTGACGTTTTGTTTGTGACCTCAGATCAGTCCTGTCTTTTTGAGGGCGATCTCTACGATGACGGCGAGGAATGGAGTCCTGATTCGTGTACGACATGTAAGTGTGTGGTCGGCAATACTGTCTGTAATAAAGAGGAATGTCCTGACATTGTTTGCGGAACACAAAAATATATTCCTGTGGGGAAGTGTTGTCCAGTTTGTGCCCAAGTATTGTTAGCAGAGGTAGAAAGAGAAAGTGTACTTAAATTGAGTTGATTTGACTTAACTTGCTTAAATCATTTGTTCACTTTTCCATTAGACGAGAGCACAGCCCGATTCAGAGACTACAACTGCAGAACCAACAACAAGACGGGTGACTATTATTTCTGATTTTAACAAAACTTGGTATTAATTATGAAATCGAAGGCTCCGTCCGGTAGTCCGGGTCCACCGGGAATAAGAGGAGAGCCGGGAATTCACGGAATGTATGACAAAATATAAATTTAAAATTCGATTCAAACTAAATATTTTGAAATAAGTCCGGGAAATCCGGGTCCTCCGGGAACTTCAGGTGACATAACAGCATGGTTTCATAGTTTGGCGGCAGCCCAGGCCTCGTCTGGGGATAAGGGACCTCCACTCGACTCATTTCAATACCTCCAAGCACAAGTTGTAAGTCAAAACTCATATCAAGTGTGAAAAGAGTCAATTTAATCGTCTACATTATAATCAGGGTCCTTCTGGTCCAAGAGGAGTTCCAGGACCATCTGGTCCATCGGGACCACAGGGACATCACGGACTACCGGGACCTCCAGGTATTCCAAACAAAAGTTTTCTTTCAACTAATTTCAAATTCAAATAATAGGAGAAATCGGTCCGTTGGGACCCCCCGGACCACCCGGAGAGAGGTCAGTGCTCTGCCTTTAAAACAAATCTTAAACTATAGACAAATTCAAAGACAAAATACATAAAAGACTCAAAATTTAAATTTAAAATAAATAAAAACTTTTTTCTAATTAAATGCTTTTTAAAGCAATTTATTAAATAACATTTGAAAACCAAATATTGATTTCGTGATCAGAGGTCCGCCCGGTTTGCCCGGAAAGGATGGGGAGAATGGAGAGGACGGAAGGCCTGTAATTAATTAAGATTTTTTAGAAATTTTAAATGAATCTTGCTGCAAATAAATCATTTTAGGGACCGATTGGACCCACGGGAGCTCCCGGTCCCAGAGGATTATCAGGTGGGCTCACACTTAAATTCAACTGTTCATAGATCTAATTATGATTTGTGTCAAAGGAATGCCGGGATTGCCCGGACCTAAAGGACACAGAGGTTTCAATGGACAGGACGGCGCTAAAGGAGATAGAGTTTGTTCAATTAATTTTGGATTCATTCTAAATCTATATATGTTAGGGTGATCTTGGTGAAAAAGGACCACCCGGACCATCTGGAAAACAAGGGCCACAAGGATTAATGGGACCAATCGGTTAGTCAAATAATCAAATAGTTTTTGAATCCATACAATAATTATTTGTATGTATAGGTCCTCGTGGAGAACGTGGGAGGGATGGCTCTACTGGTCCCCCAGGTATTCACATTTTGTTTTGTGTTTCATATTTTATAATAATTTTTTCATTGAATTTGTTTTTCAATATTTTGTTTCAAATTTACTGAATAGGAGTCAGAGGACAGGATGGACTTCAGGGACAATCAGGACCTCCAGGATCACCAGGTTCCTTATTCAACTAGTATTTCAAGTAAAAAAGAATTTGTTTTGTAAATCGACAAACAGGTAGACCCGGACCCCCAGGATTTCCAGGAACTCCGGGTAAATATTATGTCATTTGAATAAAATACTTTTGATTTAATGGTTTTATTTAAAAATACATACAATTAGGAGCCAAAGGAGATATTGGACACATCGGATCCAAGGGAGACATAGGTGCTCAGGGACCAAGGTATGTATGTATGTTAGATATATTTTTGCGTTCTATCCCTTCTGTTTCTCGAAGAGGAGAATCGGGTAAACCTGGAACACCTGGTGAACAAGGAGTGCCTGGAATACCTGGAAAAGATGGTGCTGTTGGTCAAAAGGGAACTCAGGGTTTGATTACTTTAAATCATTTAATTTAAACTCTAATCACTAAACTAAGGATACCTTTCCAGGAGATGCCGGTTTAGTGGGTGCGCCAGGATTTCCTGGAGCGCGAGGACCACCAGGTCATACATTGCCAGACATTGATTATTATTAATATCCTTTCATTAAATTCTACAAAATTTGTGGGAATTATAGGAATTACTGGAAGTACGGGTCCTATCGGTCCTAAAGGAGAAAGAGTTAGTCATTTGTATTCTTCTCTCAAATTATTTTAATTTGTCTGAAATGTGATGAAGGGGTCACAGGGAGAGGTCGGACTCAAAGGAGAGACCGGAAAAAAGGGAGACAATGGTATGGAAATCACAAATTCAGTGATTCAATGAGTTTTACCTTGATCAATCAAACAGGACTTTAATAATTAATTGATTTTCTTATTGACAATTCAGGTGAAGTGGGTCCTCAAGGGCTTCAGGGACAACCGGGGCCTCCGGGTAAAAGTGGAAAAACAGGAGCAGTTGGACCGAGTGGTAGATTATTAGTAAAAATATAAATAAATTTCTACCTGGATTGTTTTGCTCTTTTAGGCGCTCCGGGACCTCAAGGAGAGAGAGTCGGTTCATATTAAATAACGTTTCGAATAAAAGACAATTATTTCAAAATTTCATCCAATTAAAGGGTTCGCCCGGACCTCGAGGACTACCGGGGGCTGATGGCAGTCCAGGTTTGAGATTACAATAATATTCATTGAATTTTGGTTCAAAACTCTTTTGATTTAGGAGTGAAAGGCGCTCAGGGAGATAGAGGACAGGAGGGATCTCAGGGGCTTAAAGGCAATCAGGGAGAGACCGGTAGACCCGGTCCTCAAGGTCTTCAAGGATTGAGAGTAATGAATGATTAATACTTAAACCAATTTAACCATAAATTCAAAACTTATAGGGAATCGCTGGTCGGCCGGGACTGCCCGGAAAGGATGGACTACCGGGAGAGCGGGTATACCAAACCAAACCCTTTTAACCAATAAATTCAATACAATTTTTCAAAGGGATTAACCGGTGAATCAGGAAAACCAGGATCTCCTGGACTTGCCGGTGAACCCGGTGTTCCTGGACTTATGGGATTGCAGGGACCTAAAGGAGCGCAGGTTTCAAATGCTTTCATTTATTTTAATTTTTTTTTTAAATTAATTTTTTTTCAAAACTTTCATAACTCTACTCTTTAAAGGGACCGGAAGGAGCAGAAGGAAAGGTTGGAAAACCAGGTGCTATTGGACCAAGAGGTGATTCGGGAACACCAGGACTTCCCGGCCCTCCAGGAAATACGGGTCTATTTTCATCAAAATATTTTGTGAAAAATTATTGAATGAGTGATATATAGGACCGACGGGAGCTCCGGGTGAAAGGGGACCTCAGGGGTCGGTGGGATTGAGAGGATTTCAGGTAAAAAATTATATTCTTTTCGTTTCAATCAATAGTTTTTTCAAAGGGATTGCCCGGAATGGTTGGTCCCCCCGGACTCAACGGCAAAGATGGTCAACAAGGAGTTCCCGGTGAAGCCGGACCTCCAGGTCCTATTGGCCAAAGAGGGGAAAGAGGATATCCTGGAGAACGCGGGCCTTCCGGCGAAGCCGGTCCTCAAGGAATCAAAGGAGAGAACGGAATGCCTGGAAGTGACGGACTTAGAGGTCTTTATTTGATTTTATTCAATAAATGTTTCGATTTATTTGCCATTAATTTAGATTATCATTGAATTGAATTGAGATAAAAAACAGTTCATTAATCGTATCAATTGATGCATTAAATTAGTTGTCAATTAATTTATTTTAATTTGAATGTCTAAGGGCATAAGAGCACAAACACATCCAATTTATTATTGATTTAAATCTTGTTGGGAAAAATTATTTTATTAATTACTATTTAATTTGAAATGTACAAGATAAATGTATTGAACAATTTTGTGCTTAGGATTAACGGGTGAAAAGGGCGATAAGGGTCACTCCGGTCCCCCCGGACTTATTGTAAGTATATTTTTATTCAAAATGTTATTAATAATTGATTTTCTTTTATCATATATTTTGAGATAACTTTCATTCAATTTATTTTTAATTGAATTCAAATATATTTTAAGGGTTTGCCGGGTATTAGAGGGGAAACTGGTTCACCAGGTGAAAAAGGTTTGTCATTAAATATCATTTTTGAAGAATCGATGAATAATTCAATTTTATCAATCATTATCAGGTGCTCGAGGTGACCATGGTCCACAGGGACCAGAGGGATCACCAGGCAAAAATGGAGAACCAGGTCCTCAAGGGCCAGTAGGACAGCACGGACAACAAGGTGAACCAGGTGCCAAAGGAGAAGTTGGAACTCCTGGCGTACCAGGAGAAAGGGGTCAGCAAGGTATCCCCGGTGAAAGAGGCTTATCTGGACCGCCCGGTAATCACATCGAATCGAAATTCTTTCATATCATTGAGTTTTGTTATCAAAGGATTGCAAGGATTTACGGGACCTCCCGGACAGTCGGGCCCTACCGGACAAAAAGGAAGTTCTGGAGCGCCCGGAGCTAAGGGTCAAATAATTTTTCGGCAACATTTGAATCGATCTAAATAATACGTTTGAACAGGTGAACAAGGTTCTTCTGGACCGCCTGGTCCTAGTGGAGAGACGGGACAACCAGGACTTCCTGGGCTAACAGGTATTCAACTTATTCTGATTGGAATAAAAAGAGTCTAAAATATTAATGAAAACGATTAAAATGATCGATGTTTTCAACATTTGACTTAAGGTCCAAAGGGTCCGCCCGGAGAAGAGGGCAAAAAGGGTTGGTTTCAATTCATTCATATTTTTATTCAATAATTTTTATGATTTCAATTATTTATAGGTGACGTTGGATTCCCTGGTTTACCTGGTTTGTTAACAATTATAACTATTTTCAACCTCAAAATTCATTCTAATCATATTTAAGGAAGGACTGGTGAGCCAGGTCCTACTGGACTCACTGGACCACAAGGTCTTATTGGACCCCCTGGTACTCCCGGAATCAAAGTATAAGACTTTTTAAATAAGAATTTCTTTAGTTTTAATTTCGACTTTTATCGAAGGGAATGATGGGAGACACAGGAAGGCCAGGCAACCCTGGTCCTCCCGGAACTCATGGCCCCACTGGTATACCAGGTCCAAAAGGTGATCATGGAGAATCGGTCAGTTCATCTTTTTATAGCTCTATATCTATTAAATTGAGATAAATTGTGTCTCTTTTTAATTCAATTCAAATAATTGTTTTAAAAACAGAAACAAATGGAAAGACTTTTACATAACTTTTTTGTTTTGAAACAAAAAATTGAGAAAATCTTTTGATTTTAGGGACCTATAGGACGACCCGGACCTCAAGGACCTCCCGGACCTATTGGTGAAAGAGGTAATACAAATTACGGTCATCTTATCATTTGTTAAATGAGTTTATTTGAAATTAATTAATAATTTGGTTAATGAATAGGAATACCCGGATTGCCAGGAATTCAGGGGAAACCGGTTTGAAATGTTTTTATCAAAATTATCCTTAAATTTAATGATTTTTTTCTGAAGGGACCGCAAGGACTGCGTGGACCCCAGGTATACATCATTTTTATGTTTCAAGTTTTCTATAATAATATTTGATTAAAGGGTGAGAGAGGTAATGATGGAAAGCCTGGCAGAGATGGCCCTCCCGGACCAAGTGGTCCACCAGGACCTCAAGGTCCATTAGGTCCACCAGGTGAACAAGGACCTCAAGGAAACAATGGAAAAGAAGGCCCACCAGGATTACCAGGAAGACCTGGAGACAAGGGTCTGTAATTTTACCTCTACTTGGTTTAATTTTGAAATGAATTACCTAGCTCATTATTCGTAATTCTCCCATCATTTGGATTAAATTACAACAAATAAATTGTAATTGTGGTCGATTCCAATTTTTTAGGACCGACTGGAAGTCCTGGTCAACCCGGCAATCCAGGTCCGTCGGGTATTCCAGGACCAAGTGGTCTTCCCGGCCCTTCGGGACCCACTGGTGAAAAAGGAGCCTCTGGAGAACCAGGACCTCGAGGAGTGCCGGGTCCACAGGGAGGCAGAGGGTTGTCGGGTGCACCGGGAAGTCCGGGACCTAAAGGCGATATCGGATCACAAGGTTTTTGACTGAAAACTAAAATAATTTTTTATCGATTCTATTATTTGTTTACAATTATAGGAGAAAAGGGATCGAAAGGTCATCGGGGGCTCATCGGTAGGAATACATCCATTCTTTCCTTTTATATAACATTTATTTTATTTATTATTTCTAAAGGATTGCAGGGATTGCCCGGACATGTGGGACCTGCAGGTGAAAAGGGTCCTATGGGGTCACCAGGACCTACAGGACCACCAGGTGTTCCAGGAATCAAAGGTCCAGGAGGAAGAGATGGATTACCAGGTTAATATTACTTTACATAAATTTTCAATAATTATAATTTATCTCTCAAAAGGTCCGCCCGGAGTGTCTGGTCCTCCCGGTCCCAGAGGAGAAAGAGGAGAAGATGGCAAACCTGGTTAATACACCAATTATTACTTGCAATTAATAAAAATACTAAACTTGTTCATTCATCTTAAATTTTAGGACTTCCCGGAGAGAGAGGCTTTACCGGACCTCCAGGTATTCATTTCTATTCTCTTATAGTTTTTGATTTGATTTTTGAATTAAAGGTCCGCCGGGAGAGCCATTTGCATACGACGCGGCAGCACTGGCAGCCATTCTTAACCAAGGACAAACTAAAGTATGCATTTAATTCAATTGATTGGTTGCCATCATTTGTTTTTTGTCATTCAGGGACCGGACCCTCTTCTCGGAGACCAACCGAACCAATTGTTTTCGGCCGACGTTTCCATTGAAGAGAAAAAGAAAATTGTTTTCGAATATTACGAGAATTTGGTCAAAGAATACGCCAAACTTCGGCGACCGACGGGTGAAAGGGATGCTCCGGCGAAGACATGCAAAGACTTGTCTCAATTACATCCAAACTTCGAAAGCGGTTCCAATTGTTTTCATTGATTTTCAATTAAATAATATTATTTGTATTGAATTCAAAGGAATCTATTATATCGATCCAAATGAAGGCGATTCTAAGGATGCAATTCAAGCATATTGTGATATGAGCAGTAAGTCCACTTGCATACTACCCGCTCCCAACACCGTTCCCGTCAAAAGCTATAACAAAGAAACCAAATACGGCTATAATTGGTTCAGTGAAATGAAGGGAGGATTTACCGTAAGTTAACATTAATTTAATGTTTTGAAAGAAAATTAATAATTTATGAAAACAATTGAAGTTTGGGTACAAAGCAGACAGAGTTCAGCTCAACTTTTTGCAACTGTTGAGTAAAAATGCTGTTCAGAACATCACTTACTTCTGCAAGAATTCTGTAGCCGTTTATGACAGCACTAAACAAACCTATAAAAGAGGTCTCAAACTAATGGCTTATAACGACATCGAACTGACGGCTGAGGGAAACAAAATGTTTAGTTACCACACAATTAGAGACGGCTGTCAGGTCTGTCCCATTGACTTCAAACAATGACTTACTTTTAAATTATTGTATCATTGATTCAATTGATTAGACCCACAAAAACGAATTGGACAGTAGTGTTGTTGAGTATAAAACGGGTCAGTTTTAATAAATTGTTTGGAAATCAAAAATTGATTATCACTTTTTGAAAAACAGATAAACCCCAGAGATTACCGATTCTGGACATCGCTGTCAGAGATTTTGGGGGAAAAGACCAGGAGTTTGGTCTAGAGTTGGGACCCGTCTGTTTCAACTGACCATTTCGACTCTTAAACATCATTTTTATATAGTTTTAAGTTTAATTTATAAAGACGACCATGGTAATCATATGATAATCATGCTAATTTAAACATTGATTTCATTAATAAATTAAACGTTTAGTTATTTAACTAAACCATAAAATCTAACGAAGAATGGATTCGCTGTAAATGTTTGTCAAAATATAGAAATTGTTTTTTAATTAATTTGTTTTTAAATATTATTTATATTCAAAGTTTTGTTGTAACTTTAAAAATGTCTTTACTCATCAATAAAATGTTATCCAATGAGAAAATGAAATAACAAAATTAATCTAGATCAAACAAAAGTAAAAAATTGCAGTGAATTGAACTCAAGTCTACAAAATTCTCATGAATTTAGAAAAGTTGTGATTTGAGGTCAAAGTATTCATTAATCAAATGACAAATAATTTATTAGAAAATTCAAGTCTTTTAAAAACATTTAATAAGAAAACCTTCAAATGGTTTCGATATCATATCTTTTGTATACTTTTTGACTCTTCAATAAATAATATGTAATTCACGCGAAAACTATTCATTTGAATCCGTTTTATTGATTTTCAGTGAATTTTTGTTAAATAACCAAAATATGAGTTCTTATATCAATTGGTTTTCAACTGTGAGCAGAGTTGAGCTAGATCAAATTTATGGCATTCAGAAAGAATATGTTAGTGACCAAAGACATGACAAGGTCAATTTGAGTGTTGGTGTCTATCGCGATCAAAACGGATTACCTTTCGTTCCGCCGAGTGTTAGGAAAGCCGATGAACTGGTATTGAAAGAGAAGCCCCACAGAGAGTACTCTCCTATCGAAGGATTTCCAGACTTTCTTCAAAGTGTTTCAAAATTTATTTTTGGAGATCGAAGTCATATCATTCAAAACCAAAGACACGCAACAGTTCAAGGACTCGGAGGCACCGGTTCTCTCAAAATAGGGGCGATGTTTGTGAAGCAGTTTCTTGAAAAAAGCCGAACAGTATACCTCCCGGAGCAGACGTGGGGTCTTCACAAACAAATCTTTTCAAACTCTGGTTTTGAAATAAAACATTACAACTATTTTGACTCTAAGAATATGAAACTCAATTTTGAGGCTCTCATTGAAGACATCTCTGAAATGCCTTCCCTTTCAATAATTGTGTTTCACTCAGTGGCCCACAACCCTACCGGAGCTGATCCAACATTAGATCAATGGAAACAAATCATAAATATAATGAAAAAGAGGAATATATTCCCATTTCTCGACTGCGCGTATCAAGGATTTGCCTCCGGGTCTGTTGAAGAGGACTCGAAATCGATTAAATTATTTGCCGAAAATTTCAATCAATTCATAATCGCTCTGACATTCGCTAAGAATATGGGTCTCTATGGGGACAGAATTGGAGCCCTTAGTGTTGTCTGTCAGTCAAATGAAGAGGCAATCAATGTTTTGAGTCAATTGAAGAGAATAATTCGTCCGATTTACTCACACCCACCCAATCATGGGGCCAGAGTTGTCACCCGAGTCCTCTCTGACCCTCAGCTCAAACAGGAGTGGTTTAATGACGTCAAACAAATGGAGACCAGAATAACAAAAATGAGATTTTTATTGAAAGAAGAATTGAAAAGATTAGGAAATTCTGACAACTTTTGGGATTTTATAGACAATCAAAAGGGAATGTATTTATATTTGGCTCTCAATGAAAAACAAGTCATTACTTTGCGACAAAAGTTTGGGGTATATGTGGCGGATGAGGGACGGGTCAACATCGCTATCATTAATCACAATAATTTGAAACTAATAGCCGGTGCTATTCATAGCATTAAATATAATTATTAGATATTTTTTGAATTAAATGAAATTATTTAAAACTTTTGTTTCGTGAGAATTGTTTTGAAAACATTTCTTATTTTGTAGCGTTTATATGGTTTAAGGCTCAAAAAATAAGTTATCCTTGAACATTTTTCTGCTTAACTATCTTTTTCTTCAGTCAATTTAGTTTTCATTACTGAAATTATTTTGAGATGAGAAGGTTAACTTTGTTTTTGATAATAAAAAAGATAAACTACTATTCAAATCAAATCTTCTTAAGGTTTTGAGTCATTATTATTTTTAACAAGGTGATTTAATGATTCATAATTTTATTTCAAAAAAAATTATTTAAAAAACAATTAAATTGAACTGAAATCCAATTGTAATTCAATTTGAAAACATTTCAAATAAACGACAAAATAATATCCAATTCATTCATTTCTGTGACAGTAATTGAAATGAAAACCAAATTATTTTTTTGTTGAATAAATATTAATGTTTTGACATATTTAAACAGGCTAATTTATTGTTTCATCTGGATCATCAAAAAACATCCTGTCAAGATTTCAAAATATAATTTATTAGCATGTTTAATAAACTTGATTATAAATCATAAAAGGTCTTACAGTTTTGACTGGAATCTCGAAATATTAAGAAAACTCATTAAATAGAGAATCGAAACCACTTTTGATTAGAAAACTCGTTCGAAATGTTTGTGATCTCAGAAAAAAAAACATTAAAACTTTTTTGAGATTTAAGAGTTTAAAAGGTTTTCTTTAAACGAGAATTCATTTAACCTTCAAATATAGTAAATTCCGAAACAATTTTATTTCAAATTTGAGGAAAAAATATATTTTATTGAGAGTTCAACTGACAGACAATGTCCTACTTTTCATAAATTATGAATGATTTTGTGTCTTCGGGTCTGAATTCATTTCACAATTGATTTCTCATCAAAATATTTTGCTTTGAAAAAAAAACATTGAGAACCAAGATAATCTCAATGATTAAAATTTGTTTTCGTGTTTACAAAAAAAATGAACTTGTATAAAATGCCAAATAAATATTAAATATAAAAAATTAGGTGAAATTATATTCAATTCATTTGAAGTTTGAAAGAATGAAAAAAAAACTAAAATATTATACACTTTTTAAAGACAGCAATTGTATGCAAATTGATATCAAATTGTGTTAAACTAAATGAAATTTTTTTTTAATAATAATTGTTATCTAAGCTATACTTTGGAATGAAATTAAGTTAAAACATTTCGTAAATAAATGTTTAATTATAAAGACCCTGACATTTGACAAAAATAAAGGTCTGGCATTAATTAAGTAATAAAACATCGAATTATTGTTTTGTTAAAACATTTTTTCATTTATTCTATTGAAAGAGTCGACCACTGAATGAATTGGGCGTTAATATAGTTAACAGCGTTTGAAACCCTTATTTAAATCAATAATTTATTATTTTGTGAATACAATTGAAATTCTTTGGGAGAAATCATTAAATATTAAATGAATTGGAATTTCAGTTCAGTTCCTCTCAATGTTTGTTCAATGATTTCAATGACTCTTTTCATAAAAAAAACTAGAATTTCAAGCTTTGGTTTCGATATTGAAACTGAAATGATTGGATAAAAACACCTTATTTTTCAATTCAAGGATTTTTGGGAACTACTATCCGGAGTCCGAACTAAAAAGTTTTTACAAACACCTAATGATTGTCTTCGAAAGTGATTCACCAGTTTTATAACAAAATTCAACAAAAAAAGTTTTGGCGAAAAACTTGTAAAAATATTCATAAAATTGACATTTTTATACACTTGTCAATAGAAAAGTCATATCTAAAAATTGATTTTATTTGTGACTTCAGATAATTTTAATCATTAATTGATAATCAATTAAATATTTATTTAATGAATGTTTACATACCATTTGTGAATATTGTCTATTGGCTAATGATTTCCTGTTTTTTCAAACAATTTATTGAATGAGAGATCGAATCAAATTTCGAAATCATTTTATCTGAACATCTCTTCATTAACAGTATTATTACAATTTTATAACAAAATTATTATGAATTGACTTATCATTGAATGTCAATTATGTCTCAAAACGTGATTCAAATAAGTGATCCAAAGAACAATGGGTTGAAAGAAACAAAATACGGAACCGTTGAATACAAGACGGAGAACAGAAGGGATCAAATCAAGGAATTGGTTAAACAAAATCTTTTAGCGATTGTCACTCTTTCGGCGGTTCTATTGGCAGTGATTTTGGGAATAATAATCCGAAATGTGACCAACAAATGGGATGAACGGTCGCTAATGTATCTCGAATTTCCAGGGGATGTCTTCCTTCGAATGCTTAAGTGTCTGATTTTACCACTGATTATATCGAGTCTGATCTCAGCGCTCGGAAACCTCGACACAAAGCTTTCGGGTCAGATCGGGAGGAGAGCTGTTCTCTACTATTTCACGACAACTATTTTGGCCATATTTTTGGGTTTGTTTTTACTTCTTGTCGTTTGAAAGTTTTTTTTTCAAAAACCAAAAACTTTTTAAAAATAGGTATTGTTTTGGTACTTATCATAAGACCCGGTAATGAAAACGTAGAGAGAAGTGAAAAGGCTTTGAAAAAAATTAGAGTCATTACCACAACCGACACTATTCTGGATTTGATCAGGTATTCAATCATTGATGGGATAACAATATATTTATTCTTATTTGGGATTTTTCAAGGAATCTATTCCCTGAGAATTTGGTGCAAGCTTGTTTTGCTCAGTACTCAACTTCACTCATTCCACAAAATAATGAGACGGATGTTCACAAATGGAGAATTCAAGGCGGGTATGGCTCCGGTACTAATATACTCGGACTCGTCGTTTTCTCAATAGTTTTCGGCGCTATAATCGGAAGAATGAAAAGCGATGGCAAACCTCTTCTCAAATTCTTCAACAGTTTAAGCGAAGCGACGCTCAGAATAAGTAATTGAATTGAATTTCGTTTGAATTCAAAACTAATGCAAAAATATTTGAATGATTTTCAGCTAATATTGTAATAAAGTTTACTCCAATCGGAGTAATGTTTTTGGTTATGCCTCGGATTATATCTGTGGACGACGTGGGAAAACTCCTGAGTAGTGTCGGTCTCTTTGCTATGACTGTCATAATAGGTCTTCTGATCCACGGCTTGATATTTCTACCGACGATTTACTGGTTTCTGACGCGAAAAAATCCCTATATATTCTTGGCTAAAATGACTGAGGCTTTGATGACAGCCTTTGGAACGGCTTCTTCTGCTGCGACTCTTCCGGTGACCATTTCATGTCTTGAAGACAATAACAAAGTCAACAGAAATGTCGTTCGTTTCTGTGTCCCCATCGGGGCCACCATTAATATGGACGGAACAGCTCTTTATGAAGCCGTGGCCGCACTCTTCATCGCACAATCAAGAGGATTAGACATGGATCTTGCTAAAATTATTATTGTTAGCATTACAGCGACGGCAGCATCTGTCGGCGCCGCGGGAATACCTCAGGTATTGTCATTGAAATAAAGTTTGGAAATTATTTTATTAATGAAATTCAACCAAAAGGCGGGTTTAATAACAATGGTTATAGTTTTGAACGCTGTCGGACTCCCGGCTGAAGATGTGGCGCTCGTCTATATTATCGATTGGCTTTTGGATCGATTCAGAACTGCTATCAATGTTTTGGGTGACGCTTACGGTTCAGGAATTGTTGAACACTTGAGTCAACAAGAATTGAAAGAATTTGAAAATAAACAAAATCATGACAACAAAGACATCGTAATGGAGGGGTCGTCGCCCACTCCTTCTTCTTCTGCCGTTTCATCGCTAAAAAGTATTGAAAATTTTAAGGAAAAGGAAGGAATCAGTTATAATAACAGCGCTTTCATTGGCGAACAAAATATCAAATAAACTAATACTCAAATTGAATGTTAAGTTTATTATCGTTTTTCGATTTTTTTTTCTTTTAAAATATTAAATAACACATAATTTTCAACAATTTCTTAATTTAAAACACATTTATATAATAAAATCATTTCTAAATAAATCCTTTTGTTTTGAATTTTTTTTGAATTGAGCTTAAATTCAAGTGAGAAAAACTCGTTAATATGTTTAGATTACATAATAGTCATGAGCTGAGGGATTCCCATGCGATAAGTAATTAAGTCCAAAAGTATCTTGGTAATTAAAATTTTAACTCAATTTATCAATAATTTCCTTTTTAATCGAATTTTGATTTCAAATATTAGATAATTCCTAAAATTTTAATAAAACCGAAGAGAAAGACCCTCAGCTCAGAATGAAATTCAAATCTAGTGTTAAGTAGTATTTAATACTTAAAACTAAACATTATTTTAAAAGAAAAATCCAAATAATAGAGAATTTATCAAAAGATTAGTTTAAAAAAAAAACTTTGGGTTCAATTAAAATCCAATATAAATAAAATTCATTTGTTGTGAAATATCATATGAATACACAAAAAGTTATTTGTCTTATACTCAAAATCATTTGACTCACAAAAGTTTCTTTTGATGACTTATTTTGGATGAAATATTGTTAGAAAGTAACTAAAGCTTCACTTAAATCACAGAATATTTATGACTCTTAAGTTTTAAATAATTGATATCCAAATATCAATCGATTGGCGTTTTGTTGGCAATCATTTCAAATAATTTAAGAATTTGTCGAAAGAATAGAAATGTTTCTGAAGTAAAGAATTCCGAAAATCTCTATTCAAATAATTTTTTGGTTTGTTTCGCATTAAATAAAAATTCAAAATCAATTCAATAGTGGTTTAAGATTTCATAATTAAATTCTCAATGAATAAGATATTTGCGAATCATTTGAGTTCTTCTTTGGTTAAGATTCTCATAAAATGTTTACATAATTACGAAAAGAATTGACTCTTTGTCTCAATTATCACTCATTTTGTCTGATATTTAGTCAATAATTGTTAAATAGATTCAAATGTTATAAAATTGAATTCAGTTTAGTTTGAAGTCAAATGAGTATATATTCACCATAATTGGTGAAAGTTAGAAAACTAAGCAAGGTTAGTATCAATTTGGAAATTCAATTTCCTTTTCCAATCAGTGTTTGAATAAAATGAGATATTCTTTGAATAAAATAAAAAATGAAAAAGTTTTGGAAAACTGAGAAAATCGAAACCAAATATTAATTATCTTCGAGTGGACTCAGAGCGCAAAGGATTGCCTTCATATAGGCTGCGGCAGAAAGAGCTGCGTATGGCTGCCATTCCTTTTTTCTGGTGCCGTCCTTATAGTCAGCGATTCCCCTCAAAAATATGTATTTGTCCTTTCGATTACCGAAAACAGATTCGACTACAGAATCAAATTCTGTGTCGAAAGCCATTACCCCAAACTTGGAAGCGATGTCTTGTCTTATTTGTTCGTCTCTGACAGCCATACGTCCCGAACCAATGGCTCCGAAATGAATTTGAGGGAAACCATTAGCTCGAGGATCGTATGTTTGGTCAGGAGGTGAGGGGTGAGCCATTTCTATGACATCTTTAGTGCCAATAGACATATAGAGCTTATCTGTTTGCGCCGGCGGTCGCCCGATATCAGGGTCTGATTCGCGCAACACTTGAAGACCTTTTTGCAAATTTTGTTCCCAAACTCTATCTCCAGATTCAGATCCCTTTTCGTATATTTCTTTAGCGAGTGTTTGCAACTCAAGACTCGTTGGACACCAAAACCGAAAATTAAAGTTTTCGATAGAATTAGAGTTTTTCGATAAACTATTGCTATTTAGGGGCTCTTCCGGGGAATTCCTCAACTTTTCGCAATGAATATAAACAAATGGCTTTTGAGGAGAAGAACTTTCCAAAGTAGTCGGTGGGACAGACACCACAACATCACCCAAACGGACGTGTTTGTGATAATCGGTATAATGTGGAACTCCTCCACCGATTCCCACAAGAAATACATATTCTATGCGTTGAAACGTACCTAAAGTCGAAAGATATTAATTATGAGGAATTCAAACAAAAGTAAATCGAATCCAACCCAAGAGCCGAGTAGTAGTGTTTCCGGCGGCGATCATCGCAGCTCTCGAGTGACCGACTGTCGGCAGTTTAGTGGACACAACCCTATGATTCCCGATATTACCCAAAGTATAGACATTGGATTCGCCTATTATTCAGAGATTTTTGTCAGTTTTTGTGTAATTGGATGAGATGTGCCTTACCTTCAGTTTTATATCTAACATAAGTATCTTTATTGTCAATCATGGCGTCGACCGCCAATTTCTCGCAGTATTGGGCAGTAATTATAGCAATGGTTGGCTGTTCTGATCGGACAACTTTTGGCATCTGTCGGACTAACTTCACTTCAGTATCATTTTGTGTGACTCGAGTGAACACTCCATCGCTCAGAGCTTTGATTTGGTTTTTCGACAATAATTCCTGAATAAAAAAATGTATTTCCTCTTCTGTAGACTGCGTTGAACTGAATATAAGACAATAGTTTCCATTAAAATCAAATTCAAGAACAAAATCAATCATTACTTTGCGATATCTGATACAGAAATGGGATTAGGATATGAAGACTCAATCAGTTCCAACACTTTCTGTTCGTTGACTTCAGATAAAGAGCCCAAAAAACTTTCGTCAATCGACACTAAGATATCAATTAAATAATTAATGACTTAATTATTAAAACATTTGAAGCGATAGAAACTAAAGTCATTTTAGAAGCAATCGATCGGCAATTTTACACTAAATTATTAGAACTAAAGGCAAAAACTTATTACCAGTTTATCAGTTATTGTAATCAATTAAAAGCTTTTAATTTATTTTTAGTATTCGTTAGATTTGATGCAATTTTTTGATTACATTATTTGGAAACCAAAAGCAGTGAATCACATAAACAAAGAAATAATTGATGAAAGACCTGATCCCAGTTTGGGCTTTGGGGCCAACGGTTTTGTTTCTGTCAATGGTTTGCACTGTTGTATGATATCTGGTAACGGAATTGACTGCAGATCTCTTAAGTAATAGTACTTATCTTCCGAACAATCTTTGGTTCCAATGCTTATTAAAATACCGCTTTTAGAGGCTATATATATGTATATATATATATATAAATACGATATTTTCTTCAATAGTTTGAGAGTTCAACTGTTTTACAGTTTAATTCTAAGGTTAGTCTAAGAGACCTATTCCTCTCCCTATCCTTATCCGATACAAACCCCTATGTAATCAACATTAAGATAAGACATCCCTTTATTTTGGAATAAAAATAGTTTTGTTTTGACTCAACTCTTAAGCAATAATTCAAATAAAATAATACACAAAAAGATAAACTAATGAAATATCGATTGAAAATAATTTCTAAATAATTATATTTAAAAGAATAATAAATCATTTGAAAGGATGACTGACTCGGTCTGGAGGGCGGTTCCGACAACTGTTGGACGAGTTTCAGTTCGACTTCGATCTGACGGATGTTTTTGTACTTAATTTGCAATAATTTCATGATTTTCATAATAAATCCGATGTAATCGCGCGGAAAGTTCGTCGGATTAACCAAATCCCTGAAGAATTGCTGAGCGAAACCCATTTTGTCTGATTCGCTCACATCTGACATAAACCAGAACCTGAGCTGACGGTTCTCCTGGTTATGTGTCTGGGTTTCGGTGTTTATCAGAAACACTTTGAATGAGAGACACAACTCCGGAGGAATCGAACTCAACAGCTCTGATAGACACAAAAAATAACAAAAAGATTATAAAATCAAATAAATTATCTTTTGATGTATTACTCGATTCGTCGATTTGTTTGTTGATAACAAGTCCTGAATGACTTCCACCGGCGATATGTTTGTCACCAGCGGTGGACTCAATATCATTGGCTTTGATTCTTTCCATTCGTAATAATGTGTAATCCTTTTCCTTCTTAAGGGGAGACATCACTATTCGTTCTGAAGATTCAAATATTTTTTAATTTATATTAAACTAAAACCTTTTTGAACAGACCTTCGATGTCGTTATTCAAGTTATTTGTCTCCATATTTTTGGATCAAATGATAGCAAAACTGGTCTAATATTTTGATGAACCGTTCAGTCAATCAAATGGGAAAACGTTTGAAAACAACTCTTCAAACGATTGGTAACATTGAATGTGAGTCCCATTCAGCAGATGTTTAGACGACTCAACGCTTCAACGCTTTACTCAATGGTTGGCTGCTATGGCTCTCACTCTCACTTCACTCGAGAAGTGTTTCTATTTTTACATAACATAACCATTACATCATTTAAACGCCTTTTTCATAATAACAATCAATTTTTCATATCTTTAATACTATTTATGTTTACTTTTTACTCACTTATCGTATGTTTGCTCTAATATTAAATATTAATACAATTTAATCACTTCTAGGATACCATTTAAACCAATAAAGACTAATATTTTTTTCCAAATATTTTATTTGAACTCTTATTTCATTAGAAAAAAAGTTGTGTTTTATTTTGATTTCAAATCTAATAGAAAATCAAAGGAAAAAATTTTATGAGGAATTAAAATACGAAATCGATTTCAATAATTAATGGCATTAAAAGTTATGAACAAAATTATGAACAAAAAATAAATGTCAGGAAATTAATCAAAATAATGGTTTTAATCGCCTTTTTCTTTATCTCCGTTTTCGTCTCCACCGCTGGAATGCCAGGTCAGTCGCTCCTCATAGAATCGGATCACCACTTGTGGACACTTTATCTGTAAATTCAATAATTCAATTAAATAGTAAGACATTTGACAAATAATTAGTCAAACAGAAGGAGAGGAGGAGTGCTTACATTCGCCAGTTTTGCCGGAACTAAATCCGCTTCCTCTGAATCTTTCCTATAAATCAAATCAAATAATAAGAAATCGATTTAAAGGCAAAAGTATTTAAAACCATTTAATGAGAAACATTAGTTCTCCGGAGGCATCGGTGGCGCCAATTATCTTCTCGGGTTCTAACCCGCGGTCGAAACCTCTGGGTTTTGAGTCCTCCTCTTTCTTACGCTTTATTTTCTCCTTTTCCTTCTCGGAGTCAATACTAGGTTTGGATTTAGATTTAGGTTTGTCTTTAGTCTCCCTTTCCTTTTCCTTTTCGGGTTCTTTTGCCTTATTTTCCTGTTTTTTCTTTTTGCGCTGTTCTTCAAACTCAGCGATTAGGTCCGGACAGTCCAAGTTCTCCACCGGTTCCCATGTATTGTCCTCTTCGTTATAACCCTTCCATTTAAGATAATACTCGACTCTTCCGGCGCGTGTCCTCTTGTCGAGGATCTTCTCCACCACATACTCCTCCTCCTCCTCTTCCATGGCCTCAACGGCTGAGCTCTCGTCATCTGATTTGGTTTTTCCCATAACTTTAATAATGATATCAATTAAAACATTTATTAAATTTATTATAAGACAAAAAAAATCAATTTTTTAATTTAAAGTTTAACACAATTTATATCTTTTTGTGATTATCGGGAAAATAGATTTGATATAAATTTAAATGAATTACCAATTAATTTGTGTTTGAGTTTAAAATAAAACTAAAATTAAGTCAAATATTGAGACAAAAGTCAATTAAACTCTTTGAGTGTTGACTGGAGTCCGGCTTTTAGTCAAATATAATGGCGTTTTGAGGAGAAGACGATTGACCGCCAGTTTTTATAAACATAAATAACGTCTCACAATATTATCCATAATTTTAGGATTTATTTGAAATATTTGGACAAAAAAACCGGAAAAACGATCGAATTATTGGAAAATATTTGAAAGTGATATTAAAAATGAGTAAATGATTAATATTTTTGAATAAAATTAATTCGTTTCACAATTTTATTAGTTTTAAACTCTGACTCATTTTATTGCACTCTTTGTTTACATATAAAACGTTGCTTTTAATAAAATATTTGGTACTTTTAAAAGTGTTTTCATATGAATAAGAAGTGAAACAATTTATGAAAAGAGACCAAAAAGTTTAAATGACTTCTGAGAGTAGTTTTGCCCAAAACAGGAGAGAAGTGTAATAAAGGAGTCACTCATTCACTCATTGAAGTCAATGAAAGCCTATTTGAGACCTATTGAGAGCACATGTCTCACACTTTTGCCATTATTTTAATTTATTGATTGATTTGTTGTTAAAATAAATTTAAGACATAATGACTTCCGTCGGAACACTAGCTTTCGATGAATTTGGTCGACCATTCTTTATACTTAAAGATCAGGACAAACAAAGACGACTCGTCGGATCCGAAGCCATTAAAGTATAAATTTATTGTTTATTGTCTTAAATCAGATGTGAATCAATGGTATATTAATTTAGTCGCATATTCTGGCGGCGCGTTCGGTGGCCAACACTTTGATGACATCTTTGGGTCCGAGAGGTTTGGACAAAATGATGGTCTCTCCCGATGGCGACGTAACCATCACTAACGACGGCGCGACTATTCTAAAGATGATGGACGTCGAGCACCAAATCGCTAAACTAATGGTCCAATTGTCTCAATCACAAGACGATGAGATCGGCGACGGAACCACTGGTGTTGTCGGTATGTATTGACGGAACGCCCTCTCCTTTGTTATGTGTGACCGCATGTCTAAATTGCAGCCATTTTTAGTTACAATAATTTTGCTGATCAGACGACATGCCATACAAAGGGTTGAGCCCTCGAACCGTCGTTAGAGTCAATCAATGGCTCTCCACACTGATGAGGGACTTACAGACCATTAATTTAATTATCTTTTACAGTATTGGCCGGAGCCCTATTGGAGCAAGCTGAATTGCTACTCGACAGGGGAATACATCCAATTAGAATCGCTGATGGGTTTGAGATGGCGGCCCGTTTCGCAATGGATCACTTGGACCGCATAAGTGACAGCTTTACTGTCGATCCAAACAATTTGGAGCCTTTAATACAGACAGCGATGACTACTTTGAGCTCAAAGATAGTCAACCGATGTTTGAGACAATTCGCAGAAATAGCGGTCAATGCCGTCATATCTGTCGCCGATTTGGACCGAAAAGACGTTTGCTTTGAGTTGATTAAAGTCGAGGGAAAAGCCGGCGGAAGGCTTGAAGACTCACTTCTTGTCAAAGGAGTGATTGTCGACAAAGACTTCAGTCATCCACAGATGCCTAAAGAACTTAAAGACGTAAAGTTAGCGATACTCACCTGTCCTTTCGAACCACCAAAACCTAAGACCAAACATAAGTTAGACGTCTCTTCAGTTGAAGACTACCGACAGCTCAGGAAATACGAAAAGGAAAAGTTTGAACAAATGGTCGATAAGGTTAAGGAGACCGGAACTACTCTTGTCATATGTCAGTGGGGTTTCGACGATGAGGCCAATCATCTCTTACTTCAGAAGGAATTACCGGCCGTTCGATGGGTTGGCGGACCCGAAATCGAATTGATTGCGATCGCGACCGGAGGCAGAATTGTTCCCCGTTTTGAAGAGTTGACGCCCGAAAAGTTGGGTAACGCCGGTATTGTTAGGGAACTGTCGTTCGGTACGACCAAAGATAAAATGCTTGTAATAGAAAAATGTAAGAACACTCGCGCCGTCACTGTCTTCATACGCGGAGGCAATAAAATGATTGTCGAAGAGGCAAAACGTAGTGTTCACGACGCCATATGTGTCGTCAGGAATCTGGTTAAAGACAATCGCATTGTTTATGGCGGCGGCGCCGCAGAGATATCCTGCGCTCTGGTTGTGGCCGAAGAGGCCGACAAAATATCTACATTAGAACAGTACGCCTTCAGGGCATTCGCCGACGCACTCGAGTCCATACCAATGGCTTTGGCAGAGAATAGCGGTTTGGCTTCAATCGAGACCCTCACAGAAATCAAGTCCCGACAAATCAAAGAGAAGAATCCGTGGCTCGGAATCGATTGTCTCAATAAAGGAACGAATGGTTCGTTTAATTGTTTTTATAATTAATTTGAGTTCTAATCGTCTGTTTGTTTGCAGATATGAAGACCCAACACGTGATCGAGACGTTGACCTCAAAGAAGCAACAGATAAGTCTTGCGACACAATTGGTTAAAATGATACTTAAAATCGATGACATCCGCTCTAATGAACCGATGATGGGATAACAATAACTTACATTTCCTTTCATTTTACAATTAATGTCCAACTCTTGTAAATCAAGTTTTTGTCAATTTTTTAATTTAAAAATAATTAAATAAAAGGTTTTATTGGTTTCAAACCATTTGTTTCTTTAATTTTTATAGAAAAGGTTAAATACATTGAATAAAAAAATTTCTTTAAAATTTTTATTTCTCAAAGAATTGCAAAAATGATTTTAAATCGAATGATCGAAACATGTCTTATGACTGTCTTATTGCTGTCCATTTTGATCCTTACCTCTAAATCTGACATAAAGTCGATTAAGATATGAATTGGAGTCAAACCATAACTCAATTAGTTGTCAATTGTCTCACATTTATAACAAAATATTCGTCAATAACTCAGAATCTTATCTAAGGCTCAAAATAATCAATAGATTTGAGTGAAGGTTAGATTTTAAAGCTTTAGAGAGTGTCCGGAAGTAATTGTTTTTCAAACAATTATTGGATTTGATTGAAGACAACAAAATCCACAAAAACTTGAGTCTAATTAAATGTGAAAAATGTAAGCAATTTAAATGAAATCAACGGAAAGTTTACACCTTTGCGGCCGTTTAGTCCGTTTGCTTGTACTCTGTGTTGCTTAACGTCAATGAGGTATTCCTGTTGAGGGATAAATCAAAGTTCAATTAAAACGGATTCAATCAATCAATTAATTTATTTAAAGAAAGAAAAGGTTTTCAAGTCTTAAGTGGATCTTAGAATGAGTTCAAGATTTTTGATCTGAAAATCAATTTATTTTGAACTCAAATCATAAATTTACTGAAGACTTGATATAAAACGGTGTAAAACATGCGAAAGATGTATAGAATTTGATAAAATTCATGCGATTTGTGGATAATATAATTAAATTATAATAATATATGAAATAATGGTTAATATTAAATGAAAATATGAATAAAATGTAAGATCACTGCAATCACTGCAAATGACAGCTATGATAGCCCTCACCTGTGTTTCAATTTTTAAGCTTTCGATAAACTCTACAAATGTTTTGTAAAATCGTCTATAAATCCAAACGAATAAAAGCTTTCCCTAAATATCATATGTTTTGTAAATATTGTCATTTATTCCTATGATCTCTAAGTCTACAGACATTTGAAATTAATTAAAAACATTTAACTAATGATTGTTTAAAAAAAGTCAAAAATACATCGATTTGTATATAATTTTAGGTTAAGTCTGGAAAACAACTAAATAATTATTATATGTTTACAGAAGACTTTGATTTGATTTTACAAATGAATTCTCATCGGAATTAACGCAATCTTAATCTTAATCTTAATCTTTACGTTTCATTAGTTTAATATAATTATAGATTAATAATAATAATTGTATTCATTATAATAATTAAAGCGAAGTAATAGTAAGCGATATAAACGTCGATTTCAAATGATGTGCGAATATAATGTCAAAAATGTTGGAATAAATCGATAAATAGTTTACAAATTGTAATCACTTTTCATTAATAAATCAATTAATGGCTTAAAATGCAATCAAATGGGAAATAATCAGAAATACGACTTATTATAAGGAAAGGTATGTTTTTTTTTTATAATAAACGAATTGACCGATAATTATAATGGTTTTTGAATTAGTGATCGATTATTATATTTAAAGACCAAAAAGTGATGAGTTTTGGTGATAACAGTTCTGACGACAAAATTTGCAATTCTTGGGGATTACTGTCAGATAAGGAAATGTCAAATCAATTCTCATCTGTTTTGAGCAGAGTTTCTGATTTTCTGTCTGTCTTTCGAGAGTTGACTTCATTTGACTATAACTTCAGTTCCTGATCTCTATCTGAAGCTCTGAATAATTGATTGATTTGTCTTTTAGTCTCATTTCTCACTCACTGTTATTCTGACACAAATCCTAGAATATTGACGAATGAAAAGGAATCAAATGTTAATTAAAAGACTCATTAATTATAAACAAATAAACAACAGTTCAATCACTTGAATCCCAAATCCATACGAATAGGTATTAAACAAATTCCTACCCCAAGAATCCGAGAGTCGTTTATCTTCTGCCATAGTTTCCTCCCCCACCACCACCTCCTCCTCCGCCGCCTCCATAATTGCCTCCTCCACTGCCACCGCTTCCATATCCGCCTAAACGTATCAATCATTTAAATGGTTAATAATTGAGACAAAAATGAAGATAAAATTTAAACACTTTTTAATTCAGAGGACTCACCCCCATAGGGACCGCTACCCCTCTGCGAATAGTTTCCGCCTCTGACTGGACCGCCGCCATAACTGTTACCGTAATTCGAAGAGTAATCACTACTCCAACCGCCGCCACCACCGCCTCCTCCTAATGATTCATAATTAAAATTGGAAACAAATCGGGGATTCTTTGAGAACTTACGCATTCCATATCCTCCTCCTCCTCCTTGATTCCATCCTCCGCCGCCTTGATTACCATAATTGCTTTGTCCGTATCCTCCGCCATAACCGCCGTCTGAGACATAAATAAATAAATAAATCGGAAAAAAGCGAAAAGAGTTGACTCACATCCTCCCTGACCGCCATATCCGCCGCCACCATAACCTCCGCCATAATTTCCGGGTCCAGACTCCCAGATGGGAGCGTTTCTACCGCCACCGCCTCCTCTGGGATTAGAACCACGGGCTTCGGTCTTGCGTTTCATTGTATCCATTTCTTGTTTGGACAGCGCTTTCTTCACTTCAGTTCTCTTGCCTTTAATCACGTGATGTCTCTTAACTGCAAACAAATCCAATTTTCAAACAAATTGTCGACAAAAGAAACCATTGATTAAAACTTACGAACGATTTTGTCGACCGGATCGTAGTCATCGAATTCGACAAAAGCGAATCCCCTCTTCTTTCCGGTCTCTTTTTCGGTGACAATATTGACGTTCACAACATTTCCGAATTCAATGAAATAGTCCTTCAAATCGTTTTCTTCGATGTCTTCCTTAAGTCCCCCCAAAAACACTTTTTTGACGGTCGCCTGAGCTTCAGGTTTACCCGAATCCTGAGTTAAGCCATTGTTTAAAAAAAATAATTAAAAGAATAGGACAAACCTCTCGCGGAACAGCTCTCTTGGGTTCGACTTCTCTGCCATCGACTTTGTGAGGTCTGGATGCCTGCGCCGCGTCAACCATTGAGGCCTTACTGTATGTAATGAATCCGAAACCTCGGGATCTCTTACTTTGAGGGTCTCTCATAACAACGCAGTCAACGATTTCTCCCCATTGATCGAAATGAGACCGAAGTGTGTCTTCAGTGGTCTTATAGTCGAGACCACCGATGAATAGCTTACGAAACTGTTCCGGTTCTTCGTTGTCGTCCTCTTCAGGATTATTCTGGTTATTGGCGTTGTCTTCGTTTTTAGCATCATTTCCGCCATTTTCGTCATTCAAGTCATTGTTTTGGTTGTCATTCATATTATCCTCATTTTGTTCTTCGTATTGATTGCTATCATTCTCTTCGTGACCATTGTTTTGGTCACTCTTTACGTTAAATCAATTCAATTGAAAATAATTAATAAAAACAACAAATAATTGAATGAAAGCGAAAACAAAAGAAAATCAAAAAAATCAAAAATAAAATCATTTAACAAATGAAAGACATTTACCTCTGTTTTGATCGGAGTTCCGGTCATTTTGTGTCAGATTTTTAAATAAATTAAAAATAAAATTATTGTCAAAAGAGTTCAAAATAAACAAAATATGGTTTAAGTCTTCAGACAATAGTAAAGATTGAGAGACAAAGCAGTCCTCAAAATGGCATCAATTTATCCAAAGGGAAGTCGTATTACAAAACCGGCGGAAGTCAGCACTCAATGGAGTCGACCAATGGATAGACACTCAGGAAAAGCGCCAAAACTTAAATCCCAAGTATTTTAAACATTAATTTCAATAAAATTTAAGAAAATCAATGAAATGATTGAATTAAATAATCAATTAAGAAGGAAATTAGATACCAAGGTAATTGATAATTGGCGGAACCAGGTTTATATTGAAATATATATTTTATTACAATATAATGCATAATAAATACAGGTTTTATTGCACAGCAAACCCACTCATGATATCATTCGTCGAAATTCTGTACAAAAAATGTTAAAAACATTTCAAATGATTTATGTTTTGATTAAATTTCAAATAAAATTACACTAAAAGTCAAAACTGAATAAAATGTTAAAAAGTTTACAATAGATTGAAAAAGAAAAACAAATAAAATAATGTTAAATATGTTTCAGTTCATCCACTTTCGACAGTTGGGTGCACCACAATTGCAAGGGATCTTATGCTGATCGTCCTCCACATCAAACTTATAATCATAGGTCAACTGAAGATAAAAACAATTTAATAAAAATAATCTAAAATCTAATCAATTAATGAGTACTCACTTCTTCCCCCCTCTGTATCCTTCTGTTGGCAATAATAAGTATTTTGTTTTCCCTATCGATTTGAACGCTTTCCGCCACACAGTTTGGGTCACACGAGTGGTTCACATAACGGGCCAAACCTCCAGAAAGTGTCGCATCAATTACTCTGTGGTCATCCAATCTAAACATATAAACGCCGCGATTCTGACAAAAAATAAATAAACATTTAATACATTTATGACTGAGAGAAGAGCGATAAGAGACATACCTGTTCTTCATATATACGTTCATTGCGTTCAGCGATTTCGTTACGTATGAGAAGACCGATGTATTCGATAACCATTGTATGCTTTTCTATGTCTTTTACTGCATATAATCCCAGTCCTTGGATACGACTTCGGGCGAGATATACGTTATTCCTCCACTCCATCTTCATCTTACGGTATTGGGAGGACTTCGAGTGAACAAATTGTTTGACATAAGGAGAACTGATTTCCATTCCACTAAATGAGGACTGTATTGAAGATCGGGAGGAAGTGGTCGTCGAAACATGCAATCGATGCGGACGTTTGAAGTGAGTCCGCAATTTAGGTTCAGTTCGGGCACAACCCGTCGGATTGATGGCGAGCGGCAACTCTAACAGTGGGGACCGACCGTAACGAAAGTTATAGTCACTTAAAGTGTCGACTCCGGGCAAAGACTCCAGTATTCTTACGACTGACGGCTCCGACAAACCGAAGAGATCTTCACCCGTAATATAATCGGTGAATACTTTGATAGATTTGGCCTCAGATCTCATTTTGACGATCGGTTCCAATATCTTAAGCCAAACAGATTTGGGGGACTTTTCTCTGAACACAATATTTTCAAAACCACTTTCTTTGATCTCAACGACAAACTCGGGTTTAGAGTCGACTTCAGTTATGGAACAAATATATTGACATCTTTTGCCGAAACGCCTCCAACTCCAGTAAAAGCGTATTATTTTGTATCCAATCGGATATATATAGTTAGGCGTATGGAAGGCCTGCAACTGATGGGGAAGGAGTTGACCGATACTCACAAATATAAGATTTCCAATTCTGAGCAGATGGTTGTCCCCCATATGAATCATAGACGCGATCTGTTTCTGTTCGTCTCGATTCACAAACACTCGCCTCAAGACTACAAATGATGTCATTTCTTCACTGCTCTGTATTTTGAGGGCGTGTTGTGAACAGAGGAGAGTCTTGTCCTTAAAGAACATACACTGGTCTTTGACAGCACAGGGAAAGTGGTATGAATTGACACAACGAGGTTTATAACATCGAAGTGAAGCACCCGTTTTGTGACATTTAAAGCAGGAGAGAGTCAGAGCCCGTTTGCAGGCCTGGTCCACATTCATGAGCCCCCCGTTGAGCATCTCATAGACCTCTGCTGACCAAAGGGCACAATTCAAATGAATCCATTTGTCGACATCCATATTAAGAAGTCTCGACGGACCGTCGACTTCGCCGTCGCCCGTCTCGTGGCACAGAACACACTTACGCTTCTCAACACTATTGGGATCAGGTTTCACACAAATAGCCATTTTGTCCAACAAAAGTCCCGCTTCTTCGTCGTCTGCGTCCTCTTCGGCTTCAGTTTTGATATTCTTGTCAAACGACTGATTATTCCAATACTTATATCGCAATTCTTTCCATTTCTTAGGCATTGGTTCAGAACGAGTCGTTTGAGTCGGGGTTTGGTTTTCAGAATCGATTTCCATCGCAGAGTCGGTTGTGGCCAAAGGTTCATGGATTGGAAGCGCCGGTAATTTTGGCGATAGATTTAAAGACATGACCTCCTGATCACTGATGTCGTCGTCTTCCATCATTGGACTCATTGGTGGCAATAAATCCATCGGATGTTTAACTATAACCGCTTTTTCTGACTTCACTTCGTTGAGTGACGCTTCGTTTGAATGCCTGTGCGGGACAACAGCCCCCGCCTCTTTCTCTTGATTTGCACCAACCCCTCGGTGTGAGAGTGCGAACTGCATATAACAATTAGTGCTACAGAATATCACTTCTTCTTCTTCCTCAAGTTGTTCCTGGGCTGAGAGGGAGAGCTCTGAAGCTTTCTTTTTGATGCCTGAGTTAAGGACAACGATATCACAAAATTTGCAGAAATTCTTCAAAACTTTTCCGTTGAGTAGACTCTGAAGACTGGCCTCATCTTCGTTAGACTCAATGCTGTCCTTCTGGTAGAGCCCCAACTTCTGACTCGGAGGGGTTGTCGTCCGCTCTACGATTTCAAACGAATTGGGGGCCGGAATGTCCAGATATTTGGCTAAAGCGGTTAAAATGCCTCGAATATCATCTGCAGAGGACAGGGTTAGAGTTACCCCAACATTTCCCGCATCTCTCAAAGGAATTGTAGAACTCGTTTTGGATTTTATTCCGGTGTTGGTCTCCAAAGCATTTTCTTTGTCTTTATCGATGTCCAGCTCTGAGACACGTCTTTGAGATGTCAATGAATTAGGCATAAGAGGGATGGGACGGACAGGAATGGACACCATTAATGGAATGTCAGGAGAAGAGCGGTTATTGTTTATGTCTTTCATTTGATTTTCTTCTTCTTCGTCATCAATACTAATAAATTTGAGTCCTTTAAAGGAATCCATTGGAAAGTCATATAAAACAGTTTCGGGAGAAGAAGAGGAGACAATAGAGTCGGGACTCTCGCAGTCGCGTAAGTAATGATTCGCTTCTCTTCCGTTCTTATAAGCGATTGATGTTTGAAGTGACAAATGGGACGAACACTTTGCGAACTCCTCGTTATAAAAACCACGACTAGTGGACGGCATTCCAATTGAAGAGCCGCTGCCACTCATGGAAACAGTGGTAACAGTATTGTTGACAGCACTCGGAGGTAAAGATGGAGTCATAGGCTGTGCTTTTTTAGGGCCGAAGGGATAAGTCGAGTAATAGTCGATAGTAGAGGAGAGAAAGGCGTTCCCATAACTGCCTCTGAGAGCCGTCTCTTTCCCATTCAGTTCTGAGATATCGAAAGGCAAACAAACGTTGAGATTGGGTTTGATTACCGGTTCTATGATTTGGAGAGGGGGTAATGTCCTGAGTTGTGCCATCAAAGTGGCCAAAAACACTTCACTGTCCTCATCGGCTCGGGTTTGGGACGCCTTTCGCGACCTCTTCTTATTTGGAGGTTTTGTTGGATCGCCAGCCATTGCGTCCGGACTTTTCGATTCCTTACGTTTAGTCATTCGTTTCCTTTTCGGTTTGATTTCCTCGGGAGGAGGTGTCGGCTCCCTTTCCAACTGAGCTCTTCTAATATCCAAATAAGACATCTTTTTTTCGGGCGACACAGAAGTCGATGTAGTGTTTAGAATGGGTTCACTCATATTTATCGCATCAGAAATGGGGACAACTGTTGGAATCATTTCCATTTCCATTTCCACTTTCGGCAGCGCTTCGACGATAGGAATGGACTGTTCAGTGCTCTCAAAGGGTGGAATAGACTCTTCTTTAGGCAAATCAATAATATTATTGTTTTCAGTGACATTATTGTCGTTGTTTTCAGTGATATTTTCGTTGACTTCGTTTTGGTTTTCATCCGATTTCATCAGAGATTCGATAGCATTGGTCTGACGGACGTCGGCTGAGGAGTCGGCTGACGGACAGTTCTGAAGGAGTTGTTTGAGTAAAGCGTTTTGTTTGGTGTGAATCGAGTCTTCATTGTTATCGCTTTCATTGGCGTCACTCATATTATTATTGGAAGTGCTCTCAATTGATGTCGACTTAATGACTGGTTTTTCAATTTGAATGCCTTCACAACTATTCCACTCCTTTTGTTTGATATCATTTTGAAGGGCACACGAACTCGAATATGAAAAGTCCTGAAAAAATAAATTTTATTGAGTTTTCACTTTTAAGCAAATCTATAGAAAGGATACCTTTTCCTCTTTAATCTCAATCTGATTCTCAATCAATTGATTCGATTGTGAAGTTCCGGAAGTGGTGTCTCTTTCGTCCGTCTCTTTCTTTATTTTGATTTCTTTGTTAATAACTTTTTGTTCTTCTTTTGCTTTTTCCGAATCATTTGTGTTTATCAGGAGATCGTTGACGGCGTCGTTGTCGTGACCCGATCCCTGTCCGTCGATATTAAATGTTAGCGAAGTCTTGGCCTCCCCTACAAGAGATGGCTTCTGATCGGAATGAATGTCAGATAAGAGTTCGTTATTTGGATTCAATAAGTCTTCCGAATTGACAGTTGAGAGGTCTGGGACTGACATATGCATAGAGTGATCGTCTCCTAAAGTATATGCCGAGGAAACGGGTGTTTGTCGGGCAGAGCACTGAATCATTTGATTTTCATCAGAATAAGTGTTTTGATTCATTGTCTCAGAAAATGAATTCGAATCAAATTCATGAGAAGGCGTTCGCGGGGGGTATTCCATACGATTGTGCATCGGGTGGGACACCATTCGAGACATTTGGGCCACTTGTGGTGAGCCATACATTCGAATGTTATGCTGTTGTTGTTGTTGTTGAGGCATTGATGTCATTGAGCCGGGATATGGGGGTGGAGGGGGTCGTCTGATACTCATTTGTGGGTTGTGCTGCTGCTGATAGTTAGGGGGCAACTGAGCCGGATATGGCTGTCCCACCAGCTCTGAGTACGGCCTTTGGGGGGGAATGTGGTGTTGGTTTGGGAACCGAAACATTTGAGACTCATTTGATTGTTGATAATGACTAGTCGTGTGTTGTGTTTGCATCGCACGAATCGGTTGTCCCATTGGTTGTGGCGGATGTGGAACTGACTGTTGATAACTCATATTCTCTTCGCTATGGAATGGCATCTGTCGGAACATTTTCTGTCTTTCGTCAATAGAAGAGATATCCCCAGAAATCATATGAGAGAACGCATTCGGAGGAACTGTTTGTGTCGGTCCTCGCATTGACTGGATTTGCATTTTTTCCTTTTGTTGATAGATATCACTGAATGGGTTGTTGTCGTCAATAATATGAACCGATTGTCCCGAGATTTGAGGTCTAATGTTGGGATCGGTAGGCATTGGCGGAGGCATTGGTGACTGCACTGATTGAAGCATAGGTGAGGGCGGCATTCCTGCCGGTGAATGAATGCTTGCAATCGGAGAGTTCTGCATCAATGGTGACGCTGACGGACCTAATGGCGAGGGACTCATTATTGCAGGTGATTGAGGAGTGGCCGGACCTCCCATTGCTATTGGAGTCCCCGGACCCGATCCCAACGCCATGAGTGGTGAGTGAACAGAACGGGGAGACGTTTGCATCGAAGGAATCGAAGAACTCCCCGGAGATTGAGGTAAAGATATGGAAGTCTGGGGAACGCCAACCATCGACTGTTTGGGTCTCTGTTTGTTGTAGTCATTGGTAACAATTTGGTGCTGTCGTAAAGACTTTCGAATTTGATCCAAATGTTTCTGGAGAGCGCTCTGTTCACCACTTATTCGAGACAATTCATTGAGGTCTTGTTCGCTGAGGTCGTTCTGATTCTTTTTGCACTGCCTTTGTTTAGTGGTCAGCATTTTCTTTGCTTTTCTCAGTTTCGCGACTTCTGTTTCCAAGAACTTCTGCTGTTGTGTCAAAGCGTTTGTCTGTTGGATGAGCCAACTCTCGTACTGATGCTGTTGTTGTCTCTCCATATCATTCATTGGTTCTGCCGGTGGTGTCGGCGGTGGCGGTAGGTTTACCATATGTCTGATCGGAGCAGTAGATTGTGAAGGGTTTTGAAGCATTGGATGCGATTGTCGTATATTCGGACCCATTCTGGAAGTCATGGTTCCGCCCCCGACTCCAATTGGAATCGATTGATAGACCGGATGTCTTTGAATGGGTCCCATTCGAGGCCCCATTTGCGGCATTCGAGGTTGTCCTGGATATTGAGGGTCGCCCCCACTCTGCCAGTGCGGTGACTGATTCATAGGCATCTGTTGGCCGTATCCATGCATTTGCTGCTGAGGATGACTCGTTTGAATAGAGGTAAGAGACGGCCCTTGCATTGGATCGTCTGATAGAATGTCTGCTTTCAGTCGTTCGAACTCGACGTCACTCAGAAGGGGATCGGATTGCGGAACGTTTTCTGATATCTGTTGACTATAAGTTCGAGGATGTGCTGTCACTGACTGTCTCTGATCTCTTTTTTCCTGTTCGACCAAATCTTCCAAAAGAAGTGGTTGTTCCTGAAGTAGTGGTGTCGGCCTCATATGTGGCTGAGACTCAACGTTTTCGACTCCATGTATGTTAGGTCTTATCTTTTGCGCCAATTGTCGAATGGGCTGAGGATATGGCGGAGGGGGCGGCAACTGAGGTCCACCATCTGGATGTTGACCCGGATAGGGAGGCGGTGGCGCGTAATTCAAACGAACATTTGGCGATTGAATTGGAGCTATGGTTTGATTGAGGACTTTGACCCCACCCTTAGAAGGGTTTTCTTCTTTAATTTCAGGTTTTTTCTCAAAAGTTTGAGAATCTTTTCGTTCGTTTTTCTCATTTTTCTCACTTTTGTTCTTCTCGTCGACGACTTCCTTATCGTCCAAATCATCCAAATGTTCGTCAAATATATTACTCTTTCCGCCAGTCTTTCCACTGAGAGCTTTGTCGAGTTCCGGGTCCGCGTATTCAAGAATATTGAAGTCATTTCCCAAACCCAAGAGCTCGTCGTCATCCAAATCTTCAGGAGAACACTCCTCTTCGACCAGATCTGGATTCTGTTGTTCCTGAAGTTGTTGTATTATATCACTAGTGGTCGGAGTCTTTGAGTTGGGCTGAGCTGAAGGCTGGCCCTCGACTTTGGGTACAGTTGTTTGTTGAGTGTTCGGCACATTTTGGTTGAGTTGTGAGCTCTCGGTCTCTGAGGACTGGATTTGCATCATATCGTTATTCTGTACATTCATCTGATGTGGTACCACTCCCGGTCTTACAAATGGAGGCCTGACTGGCCTTATAGATGGAGACACAAACCCAGAGCCCGGGGGAGGCATTCGAGACATTCCCGGAGACATCATTTGATTGTATTGATTCATATCTGGATTTTGTTGAATTGGTTTTTGAGGGCCAGTCATTTGTTGGGGTGCAGTCACTCTAACCCATTGTGGTTGTCCTCTACCAACGAACTGAGGGGGTGTCTGTTGGACCAAAACCTGTCGCATTCGGTTGTCGGGAAACCTTTGAATCATCATTCGTTGGTCTCCATTATTGGCCGGATGTCGAAACACTTGTTCCGATGGGAAGCCGGACGGCATTCGCTGACGACTCATAGCTCCGGGAGGTATCGGAAGTCTGAACTGACCGTCATTTAATGGCATCCGATTTTGCGGGTGTTGTCCTGTAATCCAAACATTTATTAGTTATATAATTAAGAAAAGTAATAGAAAAGTGCAAACCTGTCCACATTCGGGGCGATGGCACGACATCTGATCCCTGTTGACGCCTCACTTGTTGTCGCTGTAAAAGATCTCTGAGATGTTGTCGCGACAGTTGTGTGTCATTCGGCTCTTGTGGCCGATCGCCAGCACTCATAGGCATAGGAGTTCCGGGAGGTTTGGCGTATGGATCCTGCAGTGGGGGAGGCATTGGTGTCCCCGGTTGTCGAGCATATGGATCGACAGGTGATGGCTGTGGCGGATGTCTCATCAAAACTGGTTGTCTAATGGTTGGCATCGACGGACGATTCGTAACAACAGGTCTGGGAGTGTTTGGTTGGTATGCGTAGGGGTCGTGTTGTGGACTCGCTTGTGATGGCTGTGTTTGAGGTGATTGTGGGGGTTGTTGTGCAAAGTTTGGCCGAGGAGTGGGCGGCTGTGAATACATATCTGACTGCTGTTGCATTGGCCGAGGAGTCGGCGGTTGATGTGAATATATGTCATCGAATGACGACCTCTGTATAGGTTGTTGTGGTCGTGGAGTCATCGGTTGTCGCGCATAGATATCTGTCACAACATTCTGAGCACTCATTTTCTGAATCGACTCATTTTGAGGCGATTGTGGTGTCAGCACAGGTCTCGCGTATGGGTCTGAGTTGGGAGACGGCATATTCGGGTTATAATTATCAGGTGTTCTCTGAGCCATCCGTTGTCCCATATTTTGATACAAACATTCGTTGTTTTGAATGTTTTCGTTATTATTGTTGTGATATTCGGAACCAAATGACTGTTGTGTCTGTCGTTGTCCAGCATTAGGGACAGGATATGACTCAACGCATTGCTGTTGTGTTTGAGGCATTAGGTTATGGGTTGGAGAGAACGGACTCGACAGAGGAGTTCTTGGCTGTCCGTAAGGACTCGACGGCATTGTTTGGATGTGAGGATCGTTACTGTGTGGGCGTGGCGTCGATGGAGGGGTTTGGAAGTTGTCGCTCGAAGTTTGAGACATTGATGTATTCGGATGTGCGGCTCCGGGAGATGAAGGAGAAAATGGAGATCTCTGTTGAGGTGTTCCGGGCCTTAAAATTGGCTGAAGAGTCATTTGAGGTCGCGGTGTATTTGGCGGATGTGAGTATGGGTCGTATTGCATAGGTTTGCAGCCGGCGCTCGAAACGGGCAATTTGTTTGGGTCTATAGGAGGCCTGACTCTCGACACCTGTATTATAGGACTCATCGGTGACGCAGACGGCGACTGAACCTGAGGTCTGTTCATTGACTGAGCGAAAGGCACCGGAACTGAATGACTCTGAACTGGCGATTGCATCGGCGACTGAGGCATAGAACCCATTTGGGCCACACTTTCTGGTGTCTGTCCATAATCTGGACCCAATCTCGAAGGCGATGGAGGAATGGTATGAATGAAGGCCTGGCGCGAAGTGTCTGCACCGGGAGAGATAGGTCCCAATGGTTGAGGTTTGATGGGACCCATTCTCTGCTCGTGAAGTATTTGTTGTTGATGTTGGACCTGTTGCTGCTGTTGCTGTCGCGCTGCCTGCAAGTGCTTCCATTGGCGCTCGTTATCGACTTCTCTAACCGGGGGAGTGGGCACAGGAGGCGTTCTCACAATCTCTTTCCCTGAGCGCTGTGTCTCCGACTGAGCCTTTTGTATGCGATTCGACGCACGATTTTCTCGCGCCTTCTGAAGGAATGGTTGTCTTTGATCTGTGGGTAATTGACGCCACAGTTTTGATATTTGTTTGATCCTATCGTTCCAAATGGGATACTCTGTCTTAAGGTTTGGGTGATTCATATTTGCGTAGAGCACAGGCGATATCGTCGCCATTTGACCCAAAGCTTCGTCACTCTCCCACTTAATCATATTCTTCTGTCCCTGAGATGTCATCTGTTCATCCATTTCCGAAGGCCACGGACTCTGCGGTTCTGTTATTTGAGGGCTATATTGAGCACTCGGTTCGCTCATTGATATGGGAAAGGGTGAGGGCGTCGGCATATTGTATGGGCTGTCCATAACTGGAACGTTACTCTCAGGAGTCGACTGTTTTGAATGCATCAGTTGAGGTAATGGCACAGAAGAAGCCGGCATTAAATTTTGAGTGGAAGGGGGCGCCAACGGTGAAGTCAGTGGTGGCGGAGGGATTTGGATCGGCATTAAGTTCTTGTTGTTAGCCATGACAGGAGCTGTCGGACCCAGAATTGCGTTGAAATCATTACTGTCTTCGTTGTGAGGACTCAACACTCCTTTAAACAAATCTTCGACGTCTTTGCTGTCCATCTGTGGAAGACTGGATCCGCCAACAATTCCCTCTAAGTTGAAGTGAGGGCTCAACAAATCGATTGCATCGTCTTTTGTGTTGACCTCAGCTTCCTTTCCATCAACTGAAAGGTTGTCCAACGACTCATCATTTCTGTCCAATCCGTCCTCATTGATGAGTATATCCATGAGTTCGTCGTCGGGCGGCAAAGGGGGCAAAAAGTCTTGAATGTCTTGACTGTCCTGCAAGTCATCGTCTATTGGACTTCGAGACCGTTCGTCAATAACACGTCCGGAGGGCTCGACCTTAGGTTTGTTTGACTTTACGGCTGCGATCTCTGTCGGCGTCAAAACTATGAGTTTATCGGTTCCAATGCTTTTTGAGAGTATGTCTTCGTCTTCACTCAATTGATTCATTGGATTCGATTCAACCGATTGATTGGTTTCATTCTGAGAGGAGTCCAGAAGTATTTTACCGAAGAAGGCCTCCTGCATGTACTGCGGGAAACTGTCCTGAAGTTGACTCTTCTTTTTGCTTACTCTTCGTCTTCGTCGTGGTTTATCTGTTCCAATGCTATCCTGATTTGAGTTCATTTCATTGCCATTTAAATCGAAGTCTATATTACTATTAGAACCGTTGGGTTCTTCCAAACTATCTTTTGAAGCACTCATACGTCCCCTTTGTTTAACAGAAAAGCCTCCGATTCCTAGTTTATGAAGTCTTCGCTGTCTTTTCTTTTTCTCTCCATTTTCGTCGCTTTTAATGACTCCCTCTTCAGTAGTTTTGTCTTCAAGAGAGTTAACGTCATCTTCTTTGACCACTTCATCGTTTTCCTCTGTTTTGATGGCATTGAGAGCCTGTTTGGCCCCTCTCTTGACTCGAGTCCTCTTTTGCTGTTCGAGTTGTAGTGATTTTATTTGATTCAAACCGCGATCTGAAAGCCATATGCCGTCCACCAAATGGTACTGAGGCTGAGACTTAGGTACAACTCTTATGTTAGTCGGCGTTAAACACGTGGCGTTAGAAATCGGTGTCGAAGAATGAGAGGCCTGTGCCGTCATTGTCGCGGAAATTGATGTTTTGCTGGCAATCGAATCATCAGAATCTCTACGAATTAGACTCTTTTCGGACAGACTTTGAGTCAATTCATTATTATTTTGTTTAATAGAACTGACAATAGGTTTGGGCGCAGAAGCGGCCAATTTTCGTGCTGTTGGAGAGAAAGGCATAAATAAAAACCCAAAATAAAATCAACTGAATTTCAAACCCTGAAGATGTGGCGGCAGTTCATCTTTGGGTCGACAGAGCAAACAGTGATAACCGAAGTCGGCGGCGCTCTCACAGTCTTCTTCGGTTGTCATTCCATCGCATTTGGAGTGAAGCCAACTATAAGTCAATTATTTGATTTGAATATAAGTTTGATTTAAAACAATTAGAAGACAAACCGATTGCATTGAATGCATTGTATAATGAGATCACTTTCGCAATAGTCTGACTGACAGGTGGGACAAGTCGTCTGACTGGCACAGGGACCACATTCAGTGTAATTCTTCTGCCAGAGAGAGCCATAGCCAGGGTTTGTTGACTTGCATTTGAGGCAAACGACACACCACCGACACTTCCACGTGCCCTGAGGTACCACATCCAGTGGTGGATCCAAACAATAGGTGTGATAACTAATATCACAGTCATCGCAGAGGAGAAGGCGGGCCTCATCGTGGGGTAGACCACAACCTTCACAAACAGTGCACTCTAAACAACGCCAGCCTTTGTTGAGAACAACTTTAGATACTTTTATATTAACACAAAACGGATGATAGCATTGTCCGCATTGAGAACATGATATAAGTCTTCCCTCATCTGTCTGTCCCGCACTGCCACACATCGCACATAAGTCTTGGGATAAAATAAAATCGTCTTTAGCTGAGCACAGAATAACTTTGTTTTCATTGGCCGGATCGTCGTCTTTATTTTTATCTCTAACTTCTCCCTCCTGTCCACTCATTGCTGAGGAAGAGTTGGAGAGCCCAGAGCTGGCCATTGCCAGTGAACTCGAAGGACCGGCGAATGGTTTGAATTTAGTTTTTGGTCCCCTTTTGCGCCTAAACTCAACCGTTTTCGCCCGTTTACGCCCCGGAAACTTCCCGCCCCTCATCTTTCCCGGAAAATTCAGTCTTTTCTTTCCGGATAGTTTACCACTGATTGGAACGGGAGGTCGTATTAAAGACTGACTATTACTCGAAAAGGGAGCCACCATTGGTTTGGTGTCGGAGTTGTCGAACGAAGGAATCAATGGCTGAACTTCAATGTTGTCAATACTTCCCAACGAGTCTTCAGTGAAAGAGCCGAACGATTCGCGACTGGCGTTAAATATGTTGTCGGGAAGGCTTGCGTTTGGAAAGTCTTCTCTGTTTTCTTGATTTCCTAAAGAACTGGACGTTTCGCAGACTTTACAGATATAAGTGTTCGCGAATTCGGCGAAATTGAGATCATTTTTCTGACTTAGTTTTGGTTCACAATTGGGATGAATTAGTTTACGACAAGTGACGCACTGAAGCATTTCGCTCTGACACGCCTGACGATAGGCCTTCCCACAGACCGGACAGGAACTGCCTTTGTTTCGCTGTTGATAACAACTGTCGCAAACGGAGTAATTCATATGCCATCGAGAACTCGGACCGTTTCCTGGGGTTCGGGCCCCACAGTCACCACAAGCGCGACAATTTTTGCACTTCCAGCCGTGTTTGGGAACCGTTGACATAATTGGTCGCAAACAAAATATGTGGTAACCCTTATCGCAAGTGTCGCAGACAAGCATTTTGTTGTCATCTCCCGGTTGATGACAGGTTTGACATATCTTGCATTCGGGGCACTGCCAGCCGGCCCTCACATTTGCATTGGCCGTCACCGGAGAGTCTAAACAGAGGCCGTGATAGTGATGACCACAACTCGTGCAAAACAAAAGGTCACAAATATTTCCAGACTTTTGACAGTTTATACAAATGGCTTCACTCTTAGAGAGAGTTAGTGCTTGTGATGAGTGAGCGACACATAGCATGGAAAGGGATTTAATGTCTTGAAAAGTGCCGCTAATGACAGCACAGGCGTAATGATAATAACGATTGCATTTCGGAGTGGACTGACATCCGATAGTTGCGCCCAATTTGCGACATTGGAAGCACCGCTGCTGTGATCCCAAACAAACCGCTTTATCCACATTAAGGAACACATAGTCATCGTTCTGTCGGACCCCCTCAGACCAGGCGGCGCAGCAGTGGTGGGCCCAACAGTGACCACTCGGTTCAATTAAATTCATGATCGACTGTTCGTCATTAAACCCAATCAAATTCAACTCATCCATAGGACCCGGAATTACTTTCTGGACGTCTGTTCCCCTTCTTATGAATTTCTGGTCTTTACTCGCTTTGGTTTGAATACAATTTCAATTAATATCAATCATTCAAATCAATTGTCAAAACACTTACCACTTCTGACGGGAGAACTCAATGGAGTGTCACCAGAATGGGAACCGCCACCACTCACTTCTTCTTCGGGTGATTTTCTTAGTCTCACCGAACGTTTCAATGGATTAAAACCAGGGGTCGGTTCACAACGGATCAGTTCTCCCAAACAAAGCGAAGAACTTTCAGATAAATTGCAAAAAATACAAACTTTTGAATTGGATTTCGATTCGCTTTCGTTATTAGAATCGTCGGAATTACTGATCGAAAGGTTTGAATTCATTTGAGAACCAAAACTCGCCGAAGATATGGTCAGTTCGACGCGACCCGAATCGGACGGTACTCTCGGAATAGTATTACCAGTAATTGGTTTTATGGAAAGTCCAGAACTCATATTAAAAGAGTCCAAACTTAGGGCCGGTTTTGAAGTTTGTATTTCACTCGAAGAAGGGTTGGGTCCGACACCCAAAGCATTCAATGCTTTTCTGCCTCTCATTCGGGGCCGACCCGGGAATAAATTTTTCCTTTGAATCGGAACTTTTCCATCTTTTCGCGGTCTTCCCGGACCTCTTTTGGAGGGAATGGGAGGAACGGGTGATATCGTGACTGATGTTTGTGATTGAGTCTGAATTTTGTTTAAATCGATGTTTGTTTGCGACAAAAGACTCGACTCGAATGGCAGTCGAATTGGATTTAACGAAACAATTGGTTCGAGTGATACGACTCTTGAGGTCTCTCCCAAACCCAACGGCAAGTTGTCGTCTTCGTCTTCAGCTAAATCACCGAATAGGGGGTCATTTGCATCGAATTGAAAGATTGAATTATCATCGCTTTGAGAACTGGTCCGTCGGGACAACAAACCGATCTCCAATTCGGCCGAACCTAACGGTAAGTCGACTGTTATCACAACAATTGAACCGAAAACAAGTGACCAAAACAAAGACAAAACAAAACAAATAAATTGAAAATCAAATTATAATTAAAGTAAAAAATATTTGAAAATAATTAATAAATAAATAAAAAATAAAATGAAAGACAGAATCGGAAGAAGTGATGAAAACAAACCGAATTCAGTAGAGTTTCGACGATTTGGATCATCACAAGAATTGTCGACATTTATATCCATTTGTTATTAACACTCCTTTTAATTATAATTAAAATGAATTAATTATTGATTTATTCATTTAATTATTAATAACTAAAAGAAAATAAATATTTCGTTTGAATTTTTGATGGTTTTATAAAATCAAAATACATTTATAAATAATATTATGTTTTTTGTTTTAAAAATTCAAAACTCGTTTCAACCAAACAAATACTGTTTCACATAATTGTAATAAAATTTAAAATATTTTGATTTAAAAAATTTTATAATATTTACAATAATTAAGAAGTGATTAGAAATTGAAGACATGATTCAATTATTGTGAAAAGTTTTGTTTGCACTCAACTTAACTCAACTTATATTATGAAATATAATGTATTTCTATTCAATCTATGTATTGGACGACTACTACGGCTGTACTACTCATCCCATCCAAAGCCTTCACCACTTGAAGGTCAGTCCAACTGTAAAACAGCAAACCATAGGAAAGTGCTGTTCAGTCAGACTCTGATCCACTGCCATATTGAAGACTACAGACCAATGGAGTGCTCGCAGGTGTAAACACATTTACAGGCAATACATTAACACTCAAACAAATACATCCAAACACATATCAAATCAAACAATAATTCAATTTAATTATAATTCACTCAAAAATCATTTCAATTCAAATAATTTATTACTTTGTATTTCAATTAGCATTCAATCATTTTCTTCAATTTTATTCAAATTCAATCTTATTGTCAATTCAATTGAATTTATCATTTGTAGAAGTCATGGTTATTAGCTAGGTACAAGGTCAAAATAGAAGTGTACATCGAGGTCTTCATCAACTTAAATTCATTTAATAAATATGTTGCTGTCAAATAATTTAAATCTAGCATGCTATCCTTAGCAGTGCTATCAACAAACATTATATTTTATTCAATACTCAGAAGACTATCAAAATTGCAATTCTAACAAAATAGTCAAGCTCAATCCAATCAATTCGAATATTTATCAATATATCAAAAATTATAAATCAATTTTAATTATTTCCAAAAGTTTTAAATACATTCACTTTATTAAAAGCACAAATGAAATTGTTTAAAAATGAGCATGTACATTGTCAAATCTGCACATTTTGCACAAATATTTTTCTCTACTTTTGATTCGCTGAAAGTCCGTGAAAAGTTGAACTCTCAGAAAACCAGATGAATCATAAAAAAGTGCAAGGTAATCTCACTATTATAATAATGATAAGTTCAATTGATTGCAATAATGTTCGACATTCTAAGTGGGATTTTCATCTTGAGATGAGCACTGTGTCAATTGTGAGCATGCAATTTGATGAATCATCATTTGAAAATTGACACCTTGTCGTCAGTCATGAGACTATCGCTAATCAAATGTTGATATTTAGACTAAAACTCGTATTTAATGACTAATATCTTTGATTTAAGTTTAGATTATTTGTAAAAATTATTTTAATTTAAAATATTTGAAAAAAGCGCCAAAACTGTGAATCTTTGCAATGAATGGAGTGATTGGTCTCTCATTTGACTTAAGTTTAAATCACTTTTTAAACACATTTTCTTCACTTTATTTTAATTTCAGTTTTTAATCATTAATTGTTTAAATACGTGAAGAATGGCTTCAATAGAGTTATTATCAGATGAAGGCTTACGATCTGATGGGCGCCGACCGACAGAAGTTCGTAAAATTAGCTGTAGTTTCGGTGTTTTCGACCAATCGGATGGTTCCGCTTATCTCGAATTGGGAAACACCAGAGTATTGGCCGCTGTTTACGGTCCGCACGAAATTCGTGGCTCGAGGTCTAAGGCCAGACACGACAGGGCTGTCATCAACTGTCAGTATTCAATGGCAACGTTCAGCACATCTGAGCGAAAGCGTCGTCCGCGAGGAGACTATCGCTCTCTTGAGATAACTTCCAATTTGAAGGAAGTCTTCGATAACGCGATTCTGACAGAACTCTACCCCCACTCCCAAATCGATATATTTGTCGAAGTTCTTCAATCGGATGGAAGTAATTACAGCGCGTGTGTCAATGCGGCCACTCTTGCACTGATTCACGCGGGAATTCCCATCAAAGACGTGGTCTGTGCCTGTAGTGCGTCCTTCGTTAACGACACCTCATTGACTGACGTCAACTATTTGGAGGAATCTATTGGTTCCGGACCTATACTTACGATCGCATTATTACCCAAAACAAAACAAATCCTTTCAATGGAATCGAGCGGAAGAATGCACTCAACTTCTGTACCACAAGTGATGGACGCGGCTATCACTGGATGTCAGGAAATACTTCAAGTGATGAAGACATCCATTTTGAGTCTTATTAAGGATTTGAATAATAAATAACAAAAAGTTTTTAATTTTTAATTTATTTTTTTGGATAAAATGTATGAAACTCTCGAAAAATTGTTCAGAATATCATTAATCAAAGTCTAACTCTTAGCGGCCTTTTCCCTCTCCTTTTCCTTTTTGGCCGCCTCTGCCTTCTTCTCCTCTTCTGCTTCGAAGGTTTTGATGAGAGCCGTCACTTCCTTTTGAGGCAAAACTCTTATTTTTGTTTTGTTGTTATCTCTGGTAAGTGTCGCCATTTCCACTAAAATTCAATTAATTATTATTTTATTTCAATTTAATACAAATTAACTGACATTTATCTGAAGTGAGTTTAGTTGTGTCCAACGTTTTGCTCAACACTTTGACAGTGAGGGCTAAGGCATCCTTAAGAGTGGTCTCTCCCTCTTTATACTCCTGTTTGAGTATAGATACGGCGGCGGCGCTATTGTTGCCAATGCAGGTGGCTTTCCATCCGCCGTAGTTACCGCTCGGATCGGACTGATATAATTGGAAGCCGTAGTGTTTATCCCAACCCATGTATAGAATGGATACACCAAAGGGTCGTTTCCCTCCGTATTGAGTGTAGGCCTGCTTTATATCACACAACCAACTGACCAAACGCTCGCACGGAATGCTCTCTCCGTATTGCAAGAGATATCTCTGAGCTATTTGTCTCAACTCATTGGTCAAGACATTAGCGTCGGATGTAATACCGGCGACACTGCAGGCCATGTCCCTAAACATGAGATAAAGACATTATCAACTAATTTGTCAATTAATGATCAATGGATGCAATACTCGTTTATTTTATAGATTTTCTCTGAATTGAAGATTTCATCCAAAAGTTTATTAGTGTTTCTCTTTTCTGCGGCCAAAACAATGCCATCGGAGGCCAGAATTCCGAGACAAGTGCCCGCGTGTCCGATGGCCTCCATTGCGTACTCCACCTGATATAGACGTCCTGACAGACAGACGGACACAAAGACATTACTAATCACTTCCACATTATTTTAAAACAAAGGTATTTACCCTCCGGTGAAAAAATAGTGGTCCGCGAATCATAACGACGAGCCTTAAGACAAATAAATGATTCAAAGCTTTCATTCAATTATTATTAATCTTATTTACCATTTGTTTAATTCAATTGATTGACAAAACACTCAAATAATTAAATTAAAGTTAAAATCAAATAATTTTTTGATTCAGTTTTCAATACAATCCGTGAATCAGCACTTCTTCTGTCAATTGTTTTCAACTCTAGATATCCATAAATTACGTCAATTATTGCTAATTAATGACGTAATGTAGTCGAGAGGCCAATCTTTGATCAACATTTGGCGTATGGTAACACCAAGATCTAAATGTTATAACATGAATATTTATAAATATTTAATAAAATTGATTGACCATTATTTTTAAAATCAAATTTTTTTTAAAAGCGCTGAATCCAGAATCAAATGACAATACAAGAGTTGATCTTTTATGGTGATCTTGTTGATTAAATGTGGACCACCTTGGTCTTATTTGTTCATATTAGTCATATGACGGGTGAACTAATTTTGAGTGCCATCTGTCGGTCAAATGATTGTAAACTCAATGAAGTATTAAAATATTGAATCAATTGAATGAATGTAAACAAAAAGAGTTAAAACTGAGTCCAATGTGTTTACGCTCTGATTATTGTCATAATTGGCGCAAATTGTTGTCAACAGAACTCTTATCCAATACTTAAACCAAAAATCAATTGAATTAATTGAGAGATAGACAGCTATGAGTGATATCTTGCGTTCGGCCTTCAATAATATCAGTTCCAATGTGTGGTCAAACGATAATCACAATAACAGTGATTCTGGTCTTTCAGATAATCCATTCGTTGGACAAAACATTGAACTAAAAGGAATCAAATTAAGAGTCGAAAGAGTTATCGCTGAGGGTATGTCTCAACACCTCTTTTAGTGAATCCCTTAAATGGTTTGTATTTCAGGCGGTTTTGGATTCGTTTTTAAAGTAAGAGATTTGAAGAGTTCTTCAGTCTATGCGTTGAAACGATTGATAGCTTCAGACAACGACACAAAACAAGAAATTGATAACGAAATTGAAGTTTTGACACGTCTTCAGCCACACAAACATATTATGCAATTCATTTCGTGGGGAAAAATCAATCAAAATATTTATCTTCTTTTGAGGTCAGACCCACTTATAGTCGACAAATAAATTAATTTTTTGGATAATTTTTAGTGAATACTGTGGTTGCGGTTCACTCAAAGATATTTCGCTGCCAGTGGTGGGACACCAACAGATCAATAGAATCGTATACCAGACCTGTTTAGCCATCGAAAGGATGCATTCCTTGGGTATAACTCATCGGGACTTAAAAATAGAGAACATATTGTTCGACAACAACGGAATCGTTAAGTTGTGTGACTTCGGCTCTGCGACCACTAATTCTTATATTCCGGATCACAATTGGACTCCAATCCAGAGATCACTTCTTGAAGACGAGGTCTTTAATCGTCTATTAGTCGATTGGTTTAAACTATTATTGATTTTTATGAACAGATGTGTCGTCACACGACTCCTATGTATAGACCGCCAGAAATTCTGGACACTTATCTCCATTTACCGATCAATACATCGATGGATATCTGGGCCTTCGGTTGTCTTCTATATTGTCTTAAATTCGGAAGACATCCGTTCGAAGACTCAGCAAAACTACGGATAATTAATTGCAATTTTTCCATCCCTTCGACCGCTAATGAATCGGATCTAATCGTTCGGATAATTAAGTAATTGATTGACAAAAACAAATGGAAATGAGTTCTAAAACGAATTATTTTCAGGTCTTGTATTAAAGTGGATCCAAACGAAAGAATGCCCGCAACGGATATAATCGGTTTAATGGAAGAGAATTGCGTAGACCTGAGCTCTCCTGTCGTCAACCCTAAACAGCCGACACCTACTCAACCAATGGCCCCAACAGTGGCTCAAACGAACCCAGTGTCACAAATTCCGGGTACAGCTCAGCCCTCATTCAGTTTTTCAGGTTTTACGCGTTATATCAAAGACACCTCTTCTAAAGTCATGCAAACCGTTCAGAAGTAATTCAATTGAAGTTTTAAACACTTTTTTTGATAAATGATTTGCTTTTCAGTTCTATAGCGCGACAGGACTTGGATCTGTCTTTTTTGACTTCCCGTCTGATAGTAATGTCATATCCGGCCGAAGGTCTTGAGTCCGCCTATAGAAACCATATCGAAGATGTGAAGGCTTTCCTCGATTCAAAGCAAAATCCATATATTGTGATCAATATAAGTGGCCGTTCCTATGGCTACAACAGGTTTGGCCCTAAAATCAAAGTGTTTGAAGGCGGGCCATCTTGGAAAGACAGCAAAAGAGCTCCAACTCTTGTATCCGTTCTATCTTTATGTCAATTGATAGAGAAATGGATGAGTAGTGACTCATCAAACTTTACTGTAATTCATTGTATGGTATGTCAGACCCTTTTTCTTGTCTTCAATTCTCATTTAATGATTAATTTAATAAAAGGACGGGAAGACTAATAGTGCCCTTTTGAGCGCTGCTCTATTTGTTTGGGTCGGACTCTTCAATGATTTCAATTCTGCACTGAATTTCTTCGCTGTGAAGAGAACCCCAATAGAGTTGAGTCCATCGCAAAACCGTTATTTGTCTTATGTCTCACAAATATCTGATCGAAAATCGATTGAATCAACAAATAATGAGACCATTGCTGTCATCAAATCAATAGAACTCAAAGGAATTCCTTTATTCACAAAAATGAGGTATTTTTTGTTCAATTGTTTACAATTATTTTCAATCGATTCTCCAAACAAAGGGACGGCTGTCGACCTTTCGTTGAGGTTTTTATGAACGGCGAGACTCGTATCGCTTCGACAGCCAATGAATACGAAAAACTTCGGCCCTATTCCAGAGCGACTGACAATCGGATTATTTGGAATAATCTGAGCGTTCAGTGCGACCCGAAAGCAGACATTTTAGTGGTTATATCTCACGCGCGCTCTACCATCGGCTCAAAGATGCTTCAGTCGAAGATGACTGCCATCAGAATGACTTCAGTTCAGTTCAATTTGTTTCTCGAACACAAAGGACTCGTCGGAAAACATGTCCTTAAGTTTGACTTAAACTCTTTGGATGACATCGAAGAGTCTGATCGGTTCCCAAGAGATTTCAGATTAGATGTTGAGTTAGAGTTAGAAACTCACTGTTCGAACGGCTCTATGGTATCGAAGAAATCACAGAATTTCAATGAATTCAAATCAAATTCCGAACCGATTTGTATGTTTGCAAACGATAGAGAATTAGAGGAATGTCTGCAAATGTTTGGTACTAACAAAGAGTGTACAAAACCAAAAACAGCTAAACCCCAACGTCCGCCCCCACCCCCTCCCACTAAATTGATTGCTAAACCAAAGGATGACATAATTGAAGAATCATTGGAACAAAACCCAAATACTGAACCAAAGACTGGTTTTTTCGATTCTTTTCAATCAGAAGAGAACCAAATAAATCATAAAATTAATAATGAATTCCAAGACATAATCGAAGAGCCGAAGTCGAAGCCACCGATCAATGATTTGCTTCTGAATCTCAGTATCGATGAAACGACTTCTCGAACAGAAAACACGGCTCCGAGTAATGAGATTCCCAGCGATTTGTTTGAACCCTCTGTTCCTGAAATGGATTTATTGGGAGGATTGGGAGGAGAGACTCATTTGACTGATAAAAAGTCTTCAAATAATAATATGGGAACCGATTCTAACGTAAATCTTTTAAATGATTTGAATTTATTTTCTTCTGAAACAATGAGTTCTCCGATAAATACGATGCCATCGATGGCTGCCTTCGACTCAAAACCATTGAATGTTTTGACACCAAATGTTTCAATGAAGTCTCCGACTCTGTCTTCGGGACCATCTCTGGGCAGCACAAGTGTTCCACTTCAGAGAAACACTTCGACTCCAAATCTAACAAATTTGGACCCTTTGGCACAATTGGGATCATTTATGTCAACTACGGTCACAACTAATGCAAAGACTACTTCCACTTCCATTCCGAGAGTGGCTTCGTATTCCACTTTTCAAACGACGGGTAACCCTCTAAAGCCTGATTACAGTCGTTCCCATTTTGACGTTAAGGCAAATCCGAGTAATGCAAGCGCTTCGGCCTCTAATGCAAGGGTTTTGGGGACTGAGTTCGAAGACCTTTTGGGAGGTTTCAAACCCTCTCAAAACGACACAACAAACAAAAGTATCGCACAAATGAGAAGAGAGGAAATGGTATTCAATTCTTATCACAAAACTTATAATTAAGTTCTTTAATGATTTTTATTGTTTTTCAGTTAAGAGAAGGTACTGTCGATCCCACGAAACTAAAAGTTATGGAATGGAGAGAAGGAAAGACTCGTAACATAAGAGCACTGCTCTGTTCCTTGAATGTAATCATATGGGACGGATGCAATTGGCAGCCAATAGGAATGCATCAGTTGGTGGCCACTAATGAAGTTAAAAAGTATTACCGAAAGGCATGTCTGGCCGTACATCCCGACAAAGTAAGAAACAAATTACTTATTATTTGATTCAATAATATATTGTTTTTGTGGATCAGTTGGTGGGCACAGAACACGAAGAGTTGGCGAAACTTATTTTCATGGAATTAAACGACGCTTGGAATGAGTTTGAGAAACAAATTCAATAACACTTTTATTTTATTTATATTTAATTTAAAAACTATTTATTCATTCATTGAATCCATTGAATTGAAACTCAAATCCAATGGAATTATAACTCATTTCATAGAAAATCGTTATTTTGATGGAAATATTGATTGAATAGTAATTAAAATAATGTTTCAAATGATTAAAAACATAATATAAATTGAAATCAATATCTAATGTTATATTTTAGGGTCTGTTATGACGTATAAAATTATTTTTAATAATAAGACATTCCTTTCCTTTATTTTAATTGAAATTATATGAAACAAAAGTTAAAACAATTAAAAGTCTAAATAATTATTAGAAAATATTGTATTCAATGAAACATATATCAAATTATAAGACAATTGTTGTTGAAATTGATTTAGTTTTCAAATTTTATCGTTATTTTCAAATATTCCTCAAAATTGTTTGTCTTTAATGTCATTCAAAATAAATGGAAAAAAATCGTTAAAAGTCTTCGTTTTATTTCCAATTATAAATCAATTCTTTAATTCATTTATTTATTGAACTTCTCTTCAATTTCACGAATATCTGACCAAAAGAAGAGCACAGAATTGATTTGACGGACGCTTGAAGTTTATAGTTCGCAATCAATAATAATAATATAAGATTCTTGCAAATAGTTTCCAAAAAAATTGATAAATCCGAATAAAATTTAAACCCAAACAAAATATTTGCCTTACTTCTTTTGCTTTCAAAAGGCTTGGAATTTGTTTTTTGGCAATAAACTAGTTCATTCAATTAGGTAATCATATTCTTTCGCAACATTCCTTAAATTAATTAATAAATTGTTAAAAATTTCAGAAATATTTTATTAAGACATTAATTGATTCAGTGGTGGAAAAGTCTGAGTCCGGTGTGAATTAAAGTGATTTTATGCTGATTACAGGCCTCGACTATTGCCTCATCATTAGTGGAACCGCCAGGACTTGCGATGTACTCAACGCCGGACTGTTTCGCTCTATCGATGTTATCTCTGAATGGAAAGAATGCATCCGAACTGAGAGCCACTCCATTCAACTGAGAGATCCATTTCCTTCTGTCGTCCTTTAGTTGAAAAAGAGTTAGAATTTTGATAAATCGCTTCAAAGAAGTCTTACTTCAGACAAGAGTTGCGGCGGTGTCTCAAAAGCATTCTTCCAAACAATTGAATCCATTTCTTTACCAACAGTTCCATTGACGAAGACATCGATGAAGTTCGACTGTTCCGCTCTTTTTACCCCTTTCTTGAAAGAGGCGGCCGCCAGTCGAGGGTGTTGTCTGAGCCACCAGTTGTCGGCCTTATCTCCGGCCAAACGCGTGCAATGAATGCGCGACTGCTGTCCGGCACCGATGCCAATGATCTGACCGTCTCTCGCATAGCAAACAGAGTTAGACTGAGTGTACTTCAGAGCAATCGTTGCCACAATCATATCCCTTACCGCCTCTTTCGTCAACTTTAGACAAAAATAATTATTTTTTGAAAAAAAAGTTTCAAAATGAGTACCGGTTTAGAAACGGTCACTACATTTGGTCCCGAAAATAACTTTTCTGCGATCGGAACGTCATTTCTTCTCTGCTCTAAAGTGACACCAAAAATGGTCCGAACTTCAGTGTTTGGCGGCACATAATCTTGGTCAATCTTATTACAAATTCAATTGAAAATATTATAAGGAATCAAACGGTTAATCATTACCTTCAGAACACAATACGAGCCGTTCTTCTTCTTCTTCAGTATCTCCAAAGCCTTTGGTTCGAAATCGGGAGCAATAATACCGTCGGAAACCTCTCGTGAAATAATTTTAGCGGTCGCGACATCACATCTATCTGAGAGTGCAATGAAATCTCCAAAAGATGACATTCTATCGGCTCCTCTCGCTCTGGCATAAGCGGTGGCCAAAGGGGTCAACTCTTTCTCCAGATCTTCGACCTGACATAATCTCAACTGTTCTCTATTGAGAGGCACTCCAATGGCAGCGCCGGCAGGACTGACGTGTTTGAAAGAAGTGGCCGCCGGAAGACCTAAAGCTTCCTTCAATTCTTTGACCAATTGATAGGCGTTGAGAGCATCGCATAAATTGATAAAACCGGGCGAACCGTTGACTACAGTGAGGGGCAGTCGGTCTTCCAATGTATAGATTTGCGCCGGTTTTTGGTGAGGATTCATACCATATCTTAGCGTCAACTGAGAGATACCTGAATTGTATTGAGTTCTCAAATAATTGGAAATAGCGCTGTCGTATAGCGCCGTATGATTGAAGGCTTTCACTGCTAACTGCCTTCGAGTCGATTCTGAAACGACTCCACTCTTCTCCAACTCTTGAGCGACAGTATTGTAATCGTTTGGGTCGCAGATGACTGCCACCCGATCGTGATTTTTGGCGGCGGCTCTCAACAGAGTGACGCCTCCGATGTCTATCTGTTCTATTGCTTCGGGTATTGAGACATTTGGGGCACTTATTGTCTCAACGAAAGGATACAAATTGCAGACAACGACAGATATGTAACGGAATTTCTGTCGATCCATATCTTTGCGGTCACTTTCGGTTTTTCGGGCGAGAATTCCTCCGTGAATGGCCGGGTGCAGAGTCTTGACCCTTCCGCCCAACATTTCGGGAAATCCCGTTATCTCCGACACATCGTCGACAGAAAGACCCGAATCTCGTATGGCTTTAGCGGTGCCACCGCTGGCCACAAGTTTCAGACCCAATCCATTCAATCGTTTTGCAAAATCGATTAAACCGTTTTTGTTGTGAACACTCAAAACAGCTTTTTTAAGGAGAAAAACAACTTTTAGTTTAAAGAATATTGACAAAGTATCAAGGTCAAATATTTTACAAAAGCAAATTGATTTATAGAAGGCAAAGAAAATGATCCTAATTATAGTTGGGATTTATTTGACTCGAAATATAAAGTCTTTTAGAAATTCAATAAAAGTTTTCGAAACAAAAGTTTATTTAAATTTTAAAACATTTATTCAATTGAAAAATGAGTCAATTTTTGGGTTCTTTGGGATTTGTTCTCTTAAAAGGAAATCAATTTTTATTATTACAGAACATCACATAAATTCATATTGAATATGAAAATATATGAAATACTGTAAAAATAATTACCTAGTTCTCCAGACATTCTTGCAATTCTGTAAATCGTATGCTTGAAAACTCAATCAAAAGAAAAATGTTTGTCGAAAAGGTTTTGGCCTCAAATAGTTTGTTCACTACTTTATATCGAAAAGATAGAGTATATAAGTCTATTAGTCGGTCAGTCTATCTGTTTGTCGACTCTGAGCACTATATGATTGGTCTTTCCTAAGATTTAATCTAACCTTCAGTTCAAAAGCGTAAACATTGTGAAGAAAATTTGAAAAATTTGTTTTTGAGTTTCAAACGACTATCAAATTATTTGCTTTGAGTAATCGCTACGAAAATGTTCATCAATTGAATCGATTGTTTGTCGAATCAGAAAAAATCAATCGAAAAGAGTCTAATCTGAGAGTCATTTAAATATCGATATCAATAAGTAAAGCAAATGATAGCAAAACTTTCAACTTTTCTCAAATCATCGATCGTTTAAGACTTTAGGGGAAATTCCACTCATTTTTATGAATTTCAGAAATAGAAATAGAACCAAGTTTATCATTACTTTATGAAAAATGTCATTGAGTAGATTATTGTAAAGAAATATAAACTCAAACTATTATTATTAAATACACAATGTTTCAAAGTTAAGCTGAATTCTTGAATAGACTTGAGTTCAATGGAATTTTCACTGCATTACAAATAAATGAAAAATAAATCAAAAGTTATTCAATTATTCCATATTTCTCTCAAAAAGTTCAGAATTTTTATTAATGTTTCGGACAATTAATAGTAGAAATCCTTTTTAAACTCGAATTCATTTTGTTTGTGAGGATAAAAAGGAAAGACTTTGAGTTTACTTTTCATACAATTTTAGTTTCATTTGAAGTCAGTTCTACAAAATGAATGGAAGAGTCGATCGACACGTTTTGTTTGAGTACAGCCGAAGACTCGAAAACATTATTTCACGAAAAGACAGTCAGACCTCAGCTCAAGTGATCGATATATTGAATATCCTGCAGAACCTTCAAATCGATCCGCTTTTGATAAGAAATGCAAAAATCATTTTAACGGTCAATAATTTGAGGCGAAATCTAGAAGACCGACATGTGATCGATCTCTCGAAGAAACTCTTGATTTCGTGGAAGAATGCAGTTATGGCTGAAAACATCGAAATCAGAGACTTTTTAATAAATGGATGGACTGACAGAACTCGAAATATTCGCCGAAAACTCGAATACAAGGATCAGTTCAGAATCATTATTACGAACGGAACTAACGATGAAAATAGAATCAAAAGTCGAGAATTTTTGAGCAAAGCTTTGATGTCAGAGAACTCATCAAATGAAGACATCCTGAAGATCACAAAAATAGGGGTAGAGATCGAGAATTTCATTTTCTTAGAGTTTAAAAACACGGATAATAAATACAAAACTCGTGTCAGAAGTCGGATCTCAAACTTAGGGGACGATAATAATCGAAAATTAAGAGAACAGGTATTGAAAGGAAGGATAAGCGCTGAAGAAGTGGCGAAAATGAGTAGCGAAGAGTTGGCCTCCGATCGCATGAAGGAACTCAGGTCTCGATTCTCGAAGGAAGCCCTCTCTGAGAATCTTTTGCCCGAAGTTTATGGGACTACAAGTGATTTACTGAAGTGTCCGGAATGTAAGAAAAACACCTGTTCCTATAATCAGGTCCAAATTGAAAGGGCTGACGAACCCATGACTACGTTCTGTCTATGCATTAGTTGTGGATATCGCTGGAAATTCTAAGTCTATGTCGAAGTCTTTTTTAATCTCTTTTTTTATGTTTTCAATATTTTTTCATTTGATTTGTTTTTTATTAAAATTGTTATTTTACTCATTTATCTTAAAATCTTTGAAATTATCAAAAGTTTTTCATTCAATAAAAACGATTCAATAATTATTTTCTTTTGATTTTTGAGACTAAACGCAAGAAATTGGCCGAAAGTTTGGGTAAATTCTTTGATCTTTATTTGGCTTAAAATCAAACAAATTTTGAATAATCAAAGGGTTTACGACTTTTAACACAATTATTATCAATATTTTCATTAATAATATAATAATTGTTCGAATGTGTGCTCTAAACAGCTTTTAAAAGTGATTTCAACAAATAATAAGTTCAACAAACAGTTTAAAAGTAATAATAAATAATAATTAAAATCAAATAATTTGCATATAATATAATAATATATACTATGAATAGTGTCTATTAAAAACAGCTTTAGTTTTATATATAATACCGGTTTTATAAAGAGAATTAAAACTAAGCGAACACTCGATTAGTGTTCACAAAAAAATTATTTCAGAAGCGATTGAAATCAAAATTAAACTCATTTTACAATCGATTCGTCGATTATTTACAAATTTAAGCCTCAATGCAATCATATCTACATAAATATATTCTATAAATCTGTTTGTTATATATATATATATATTTATATATAGTATATATAATCTATATTTATATTAATTTCTTTTGAAAACTTATGTTAAAAATAAGAGTCAAATAGTTGTCAATAGAAAGCTTTTCTAACTTTTCATACAATAATACAAACATTGAATTCAATCAAAATTTAGTCAAAATTATATATCACTTGCTCTTTGAATTTAGATACTGTTCCAGAAGTGACAGCCATTTAAAGCTCAATGGTTTACAAATCAATGGTTTGAGTGCTCATAACTCCAGAGGAAGAGCTGCTGAGAGATATATCACTGGTCTGACGGTCCAATTCCATCATTGCCTCCTGAATGGCCTCTTCTAAACAGGTATTCATTCTTTTGCCGCTAAAGACAAACATACATTCAATTCAAACAAATCAAAGATTAAGACAATCCATACCTTCGATGCCTTTTTCGAGCGCAATGGTGTTCTTCGAGTCCTTCTGAAAGGGTTTTCAAATTTTCGGGTTCGACTTGAGTTAGAGAGTGGTCTCCAAACCATTTTACGATTAACTGAAAAACCAAATAATTTGAAAAACTGAACGAAAAAAAGTTTTGACTCACTTTTCCGTCTTCTCTTTGGATTGAATGTTCGTCAATAAGCTCTTGGTTGACGATCTTTCCGGGCCATATGCGGACGTCTCCCTTTTGACCCCAAACTAAGTCTCCGACATTGAAAGTGCGGGTCTGTGGCGGCAATGGAGGCGATTGTGGAGATTCGTCGTCCGAATTGTCGTTTCCGTAATAAACAGACAATTCTTTTCTCAAACGCTTTAATCGTTTAAGACTTTTGACGCGCGAAGAGTCGACTACTTGTTGGACATCAACTGTTTCGCAATCATTTGTTGGCGAAGGGGCTGTTGGCTCAGACTCGACACCGGAATCACTTCCCATTCCATTACAGCACTCATTACTTGGAGACGAGTGTTCGGACGACGAGTCACTGATTGGGTTCTCATCGTTATTATCGCTTCGGACAGACAGCGGCTGTAAAGTAGGTATTGATTGACGAGAAGGAGAAGTGCATTCATTGTCTGATGTCATCTCTTGAGAGCTTTCCATAGGATTTTCAGAATCAACTGCGAGTTCGCTCTGAACGGCGACACTAATCGACTCTTTTTGAGTTGAGTCGAGCAAACACTCAGTTTCTGTGTTTTGCGAGTCTTTCAGAGACTGAGTTTCAATATTCTCACCATTTGTTTGCAATTCTTTGTCTTTTTGTTGCAGTTTTTGTTTGTCATTCAGTTCCTGTTCTTTAAGGGCCGCCTGTTTTAAAATTGAGGCCACAGTCGGCGGATGCGTCCGATTAGTTCTGTTGTAATCCTTACGCCTCCGACTTCTCGAATGTTTTGTCGTTTCGGAGACAATCGTTCTTTGAGGTAAGGATAGAGTGTTTGCGATACTAATTGTGTTCGTGAATGGGTTTTGCAGAGCTGTCAAAGCAGTTGCCGTTGCGATGTGTGGAAAGACTGCCGTTTGTGGACCCATCGTATGATTTATGACAACCGGGTGTTCGTGCGATGAAATCAGTTGCGGTATTATAAGAGTGGCCGACGGGACCGACACATCTTGTGATGGACTTTGTTGGAGAACAGTCACAGTATTTGCAGTTATTTGAGTCAATGGCACAGAATTAATGAATTGTAAGACTTGTGGCGCTCCCGAAGAGTTGGTCTGATTTATAATTTGAGGTCCGATCCCAACGGCAGGGATCACATCACTCACTGAAGTCGTAACTGTCGTCACATTAGGAACAGAAAGTGGAGGCATCGGAGGATTGGCCGGAAGTATCGATATATTGTTATGAGAGTGACTGTTGAGACAGTGAGAGCTCTCTTGAGATGTTTGCAGACTTGAGTGATATGTCGGGTTCAGAGTTATGGCGTTCGTTGACAACGGACTGGCGCTGAATGAAATGGCACCTGAATTGGCGTTCGCTGAGGGAATGGGTATATAAGAAGGAATTGTAGTCAAACCAGAAGTGCAAACATTTTCTGTTGAATGGAAGGCATGACTGTATTGGTTGTAAGAGTCGGAACTGAATGCCTGCGGATGTGATGTTTGGATCAAATTTACGTTTGGGTTCTCATAGGATATCATTTGACCAAAATTTGTGGCGTTTTGTGGCGTCAGATATATTGACGTCTTGTTATCACTCGATTGGACAGAAATTCGGGTCGAATCGCACGCAGAGAATGAATAGACACCACTATTACCGTTATTGTCGTACAGACAGAAAGAATTTGTCGCTTCTCTCAGATCTCCTCCAATTGGAACCGAATACTGACACCGATTGTCATTATTTGCCGTCTGTTGTATGTATTGGTGTTGTCCTCCAATTATTGATTGCCTTTCGTTAGAAGTTTGCAAACGATTCACATTTTGAGGCAAAAGATTTGGACAGTTGTATGATATTTGACTTAACATCGATTGAGTCAAACATTGATCCGATTTATTGAGGCTTTCATTTGATTGGATGACAGAAATCAAGTCTTTTGTCGAACTATTCTTAGCAGTGATTTGATTGTCTTCTGAATTAATGTTCGTTTCATTTGAAGAGTTGAGACAATCCTTATCTTTATTTTGTGCGCAAATGTTATCATCGGTTTGGAAGTGCTGCTGGAGTTTGGAGTCTGACTCCTGTTTGTGCACAAGTCGTGTCTGGTTTTGCTTCTGTTCTGCTATTAATTGTTGTGTTTGGAGAGAGTGGTGTCGATAAGTGGCCAAAGCTATGATCTTTCGCTTGTGATTACACAACTCGTTTTGATTACTACTTTTTGCCACTTCTATGTCGTATGGCTTCGATACCACCGATGGTTCAAAATTAAATGCTTTTGATATATGGAGCGGACACTCGAGGCCACACTTACAGGTGCCGTCACTCTCCAAGTATTTCGACAACTCTTCTAACGATCGAAGACAGCAATTGGTTGGACTGTAATAAACTATTTGGCCGTCGATTAGCTCTCGTTTCCAACCGAAAGGAATTTGAATGAATTCAGGATTAGATTCAACCGAAGGCACGCTTTTGGATGACATCGAAGACACCGAAGACAACGTTCGAAGAGTTTGATTGACACAACTATTGCCATAACTGTTGACATCGATTCCGATGTCGGAACAGTTCAAAGTCGAAAGTGTCTGAAGGGATGGAAGTGTTGTGACCGCCATTTCATTGCCATAATTGTGATAATTGTTATTAAAATTAATATTAGTTGTCCTGATCTGAGCGGTGGTGCAGATGGGCTTCGGACCACTCGATGGGCCACCACTTGACTCAACACAAGTGCTCATAATTTTGTCATAATTTGGTCGACATTTCTCTTCAGACAAATTGAAAAAAGACTTTTCATTAAACAAATCGTCGATTGATTTCAATTGAAATTTGAATTTAATTTGTTTTCAAAATATAATTTCAATTGAAGTGAAGCATAAAATATGACTCAAATATCAATAGAAATGATATTCAAATAACTTTTAAAATCATTTTTTGTTTATAAAAATTAAATAAAATATTTTGAAAATAAATTGAATTAAATTTATTATTAAATATTTGTTTTGCGTTTCACTGATTCACTCAAATAATAATAATAATAATGTATTACATAATAGGAGTCAATAATGAGGCCATTCTTTGCGCTGTTTTGTTGTACAACAGATTCAGATAAGGGTTGAGCTCTGGTTGAGCGCCAATAGACTCATACATCAGATATAAGTCTCAATTCTCACAACTGTTACCCCGTTTGACATAATATCGTATTTAAATATTTATAACGTTATAACACTTCGTAATACACATTAGTCTCACGATATTTATGGACTTCCAAACCACAGATGACATCGACAATCGATAATACACTCGATTACGTATACAATATATAGAAGATATGTACAAGATCACTTCCAAATATTTCACTATTTAATTACACTCTCTTTTAATTAGTTTAAAATTTTTAATTAATTTAACAAAAATTTATTTCTAAAACTAATTTCACTTTTTCTCTTATTTTTGATAAAAAATATTGAATTTTATGAAATAAATGGGATTTAAATAAAAGTGGAGTTTATGTGAATCGGTATCGATATGTGAATGAATGTGAATACGTGTACTCAACAGACAAACAGTGTTTGACTCAAACTCTAAACACAAGTCATTAAAATCTGATCACATTTTTCACTCATTTTTTCTTTAATTTTGAATAAACTGTTTGAGACAAAGACCAAGATATGGATCAAGTGATGTCATTTGTAGAGCCCGGACGACAGTTCGCTAAAGACTCGATCCGTTTGGTTAAGAGGTGTACAAAACCCGACAGAAAAGGTTTTAATTGAATTAGTCTTAAAAATATTGGAACTAATGATTTGTCCAAACGTTTAGAGTTCCAGAAGATAGCGATGGCGACAGCCATTGGGTTCGCCATAATGGGGTTCATCGGGTTCTTCGTTAAACTGATCCACATTCCCATTAATAACATTATTGTGTAAGACTTGAAATTATTATCTTTTATACCAATTATTAATTTACTTATAATTTGTTTCAGTGGTTCGTAAACGACATTCAAATCACTTATGGATTTATTTTTAGTTAAATTCAAACAAAAATTTTATTTGAAATAAACTTTTTTTTCTGAAATTCAAGTCTTATTTTGTTATCTTTTTTTTCTCTCCTCTCAAACACTTCATTGAATTTAAGCCAAAATTAATTGAAAATAATTTTATTATAATTTGTTTTAATTTAATAAACAAAATAAGAAACTAAAGTAAAGATATAATCAATTGTTCTTTTTGTCGGTCTTTTTGTGGATCCCCTCTAAGTATCGATTGGTTTGATTCCAATAATAATGGATTTGCAAAACGATAACAAAGTTTGCGATCGACGCCGCCGTAAACGTAATGATAACTAATTGGTCTCCGGTTTCTTGGATTGATGTGAAGATTCGGGCGAAAGCACCCAAAAACATGAGCCACGCAGTGATGGCAGACAACTGTCCGGTGTTTCCATTATTGAAGTTAACGAATGCCTGAAACAGTTTACCAGAGATGGCCAGCGGGAGGTTTATTGCCTGCAGTGACCACAACACAGATAATGGGGTCAAACCACTCATCAATACGTAAGTGAGGGTCGAGTAAACGAGGAGGAAAGTGAGGGCTGACCACTGACTTCGTTGATAATTGAGAACAAGATATCCGATACCAGTGGTGACGATCATAAGGAAGAGACACTCTCCCCAAGCGCTGAACGGAAACCTATTGGCGTAGGAATAGGCGGCAGAGAATGTCATTGCAATCAATTCGAGGAAAACCGCTAAGAAACTGATCCCCTGACCGCTCCGGGCATTCAATATCTTAACCAATTGAGGCATCTTTACGAGAGTGGATCCGGCGATTATGCCGTAACCGACTGTCTTCGACACCACTGCTGTCGTACATGTCTTTGAAAATGTCAGATCAGATATCATTTGATGACAACATTTCTTTGGGTAAAGAAGTGAACACAAGTCCACTATTTTTGATACAAATGAAGGCATCGTTTATTCAATTTTCTTAAAATATCGATAAAAATATAGAAAATTATTTCAAATCAATGGATAAATAAATGGATAAAAAGATAACAAATTAATTGATTGAAGTCTTTCACTAATTATTTATTTAAATCTCAATTCAATCCAAATTCAGTTCAATTTTTATCAAATCCTAACATTTTATATAAATTAGAGGTCTTTACAGTAGTTTATTATTTGTCCGAAATCTTAGTTTTGAAACTTCAATGAAAAGTTGATTTTAGTAAAAGATTGGAACAATATCAACAAAATAACCTAGTTATGTGCGTATATATTATCCGCAACACCTCCCCCCAAAAAAATACCCAAAATATCGGTTTAGCCTCTATTCGCCGAATCCCAATTCGCCGAATCCCTTTTCGCAGAATACCGATTAGCCGAATCTCAATTCGCCGAATAGTCATTTGGCCGAATCCCGATTTGCCGAAAAAATTTTGATACCATAATTGTCATAAAAGTTTTTGATGCAGACCTTGAATAAATATTTCCATACCTAACTCCTATCAAACCTAACCCAAACCTAACCCAAACCTAACCTAACCAAACCCATCATAACCAAAAATAAGCAAACTAATCAAAAGCTAAACAAATATAAATGAAAGTTGTACCTTTTCTATATTATGAGTTTTCGGCGAAATGGGTTATCCATAGTTTTATAATAAGATAAACTACTTATTTATTCGGCCAAATGAGACACGAAAATTTTTCGGCGAATCGGTACATATTTTTTCGGCGAAAAGTGATTCGGCCAATTGAGATTCGGCGAATAGAGACAATACCAAAATATCATATAAAATAATAAGAGGAACATTAATCTTGTTCATTTGAAGAATAATAAAACTTTTATTTATTTGTTGTTTTTCTTATTGCGTTAATCTTCACATAAAAACTGATCTCTTGTTTACACTTTTATCGACAATTCACTTAACTATTGGTGATTAAGGTTACCCTCCCTTAGTCTCAAATACAACACAAAAGGGTTGATTCGTTGAAAAGTCCTAAAAAATAATTGAACCAAGTTCAATTGAAATCATGTAATGAATCTTGCTGAAAACTAATCTCAACTTGATAAGTAAATTTGATTTTTGCTTAAAGCGAATAATTTAGGGATAAATTGAAAGATTGAAATAATTGTATTAATAGTAATACCGGTTATTATCGAAACGTTTTTTAATGAGTGAAAAATTGGTCATTCATTTGACATCAATGAGAGTTGAGTTGAAGGTCTGGTGAAGGTCTCTATCATTTGTTGGTTACTTCCCCTCTTCTCACGTCATGTCCTTTGAGTCAATGAGTGAATTGAAGTTTTGTCTGAAAACACATCAAATGTAATGCATTTCAGTTGACATCAAAAATGCCGGAATTCATATACATTTGACTAATTATTTATAATTGATTTCATTATTAAATATATTAAATCTCAAAATTATGGTAAGTCTTATCTTTTTGTTTTTCCTTTTAATTATCAATATTTTGGCAAAAAATTATTTTAATTTAAATAACAGTTTTTGATATTAATTTTAGAAGAGAGAGATTTTAGGTCATTGTTATACCCTATGATTCAAATAGATTTATATACATCTATACAAATATATACAAATAGTAGTATATATACATTGAATTTATAGATATAGTGAATCTATGGGAGAGTTGAACCTTAAACTCATTACTTTTTTTGTGAAGACATCAAACTTTTTACTTAATCTCAAAATCAAAACAAATAAAGAATTAAAACAAATAAATGAATGATTTAAATGATTTTACGGACAGATAACCGATTGATGCCTTAATTAATGAATTCTTATAGATTTTAAAATGGATGGGAATTTAATGACAACTAAAATAGTATTAATAAATGTGAGATTCAACCCATTATTTCATCCAATCTCTAAATATTCTGATTAAAAGACTCAGTCGTGAAGACCAAGGGTTTGACACTCCGTTACAAAAGTGTTTGGATTCATATTCATTGGAATCTATCGAAAGGCTGTCATTTGAAGTGAAGTTTGTCTGAAGCGATGGCAACGCATCGATACAATGGAAACAAACATCACTCCCGAAGACATCACTCCAGCGAACAGATGAACAGAAGACGTCTCTCAAAACAAGAAGAAATAGATTTGACGGTTGAGTACATCGATGCTAACGACAAATGCAATGACTTCATCAATGGTGAGTCAACCCTCGCGCCAACAATTCACGTGAACTCAGTGGAGGATAAATGTATCCAAAAGTTTATGGTATTCTTCCATTTGGTTATTAATTATTAGACTTTAATTATTCCCTTTTTTAAGACCGAAAAAGAGATAAATGATATCAAAGAAGGCATAGATTTGAGCGAAAATGGCAGCCCGTCGTCACTCAGCTCTGGTTCGGATCTGGAAAAACCTTTTGCAGACAAATTGATTATAAAAGAATCAAATAGTCTTTCGACAGAAGACAACAGAGAAAAAAAGGTTTAATTATCGGATTTTCAATACTTTTATTAACTTAAAACCAATTTGTATTCAGAGGGGCAAACATTTGGCCAGAGCTGAAGCAGTTCGCGATACGAGTGCTTCTCCTCCTCCAACTCAGATCTCTGACAACGAAGAGAAGAGTTCTCACCTTTCCGTCAATCCCTCGAATTCTCAGGTATTCTATTAACTGAGGCTTTAAATCAAATCTCAAATTAATGAAAATGTCTGAAAACAGTCCCATAAGAGTAAACTATTGGCTCAGGGCTCGTCTTCAAGTCTTGATCGAAGTTCTCCCTGTCTTTCGAGAGGTATTTCAATTTAGTTTAAATTTGAAATCCGTTTAAACTGAAAACTGTTTGAATTAGATTCGAGTACAGAAAACTATTCCGATTTAAACGGAACGGATGTCCAGCAGTTTCTTAAGGAAACCCTTCAAAAGAACCAAAAGGACAGAGTCTTCCTCCTAAAGATTGAACAGGATTTAAATGCTTTGGTTAAAGACACGAAAACAACACTTAAGTTCCAACCAATGACTTCCTATAATCGAATGCTTGTGCATAGAGTGGCCGCTCTCTTCGGCTTTGAACACAATGTGTCTGTCGATAGCGTCGGGACGTCTGTTGTCGTAAATAAGTGTAAAAATACTCGAATTCCAGACTTAAAATTCAAGGACTGTATAAAAGAGGATACACTACACGAACCAAAAAAGTCGATTCTGAAGCGCGATTCTGCCTCTCTCGAAGACGGAAGCAATTCTTCTTCCGTCAGCTTTGATGGCAAAGAGAAGAGTCCCGACCGACAGAGCGGTAATATCTCTGACGCCACCAGAAGTAAGTCTTTTGAAGAAAGAGAGGAGCGCTATGAGAAGGCGAGGGCACGTATTTTCAATCAGGGGTCGTCCTCATCGACTGAAGGCAATGACAGCACTAGTAATCCGACGCCAGAGCACAACACTTGTAATAATCCAATTCAAAGAAATTCTAGTCCGCGAAGCAGTCAATCAAATGAAGATTTGACGACAAAAGTGAATAACTCGAGCGAAGGTCCAAATTGGAGCATAGATTCTGACTCTGATCTTAACAAAACCGAATCGAAAGTAAATCCTCCAAACATTGAGTTGAAAGCCACCAATGATTTGGATAACGACTCAAAACCGAAATCGACTCCACTTTTGTCGTCATCTTCTTGCGGACGAATGAGTCATTTGGCGCCGAACCCCTCCTTTTCTGCTAACAACATATGCCCTCAATCTAAAGGGAGACCGACTGTAACGAAGGCGAGTAGTTTTGGTGGAATCTCACGCAATACCGGCAACGGTTCTTATAGTAGTACTCAAACACATCTTTCAAAATCTGGTTCTTTCAATGCCTGTCAGAACTCAAGCCAAGGCCAGAGTGGAGTCAATCCTCAAAACACGAATCGTTCGAATACACCAAAGAACAGCTTAAGACACGAAAACTCTTACAAATCTGTGAATAACTCGTCTGTACATCAATCGGAACAGCGATACGTCTCATCGCAACAGACATCAGTCCATCCGTCAACTGCTAGTCATCACAATCGACACAATTGGCACCAAAACTCGCATTCGAGGAATAATAGAGACAACTCTTATGGCAGTTCTGTTCAATGGCATCAAAATTATCCGCATTTCATATTTCAACCTCAAAACGGTATCAATCGATACAAACATTGATTTATTGATTATTAATGTTTTTGTTATATGTTTTGTTTAGATTCAAACTTAAATCAATTGAAAGGAAGCCATTACTTACAATCGGGTCAACAGATATATTTACCGTCGGTTCCATCTTATGGTCCAAACATTTCGAACGAAGCGCCACAACATCTGACTGTAAGTAAACCATAAATTATTTTAGAGAAATGTCTGACAATTGTCTCAAAGCAACCGCCAATGCGTTTGATTTATCCGAATCCAAACCATCCGCAGATGAGACCGAATGTCAACCCATTTATGAACAATTCGGTTACTCATCAAAACGTTTCTAATCAGATGAGTTCAGTCCCGTATGCACTCCAGTCGAACCCCTCTTCACTTACATTTGGTGGCAATCAAACAAATATTCAAAACAATCCAATTTCTGGCTCTGTTTCGCACTCATATGGAGCACCCCTTCAGGTTTGGTATCACTTTTCGAACAATAATTTATTTAATAATTGAATTTTCAGATCCCATCGAATGTTGGAAATGTTGGAACCGTTTGGATAATTGGAAACGGAGTTAACCCCCAATCAAGTTCTCCGTTAATGTCATGTCCCCCTCCCTCTCACACTCCTCCGAGTGCCTCAATTGGTTCAAATATCGCCCCATTTGTAGGAATGTCTTACCAACAATACCGGCCATCCCTTAACTCAAACAATAGTTTGAATCCGAATTTGAGTGTAACCGCAGCTCAAAACAGAGGAACCGCTCCTTTGCTCAAAAGCCAACCACTGCTCGCAACTCAGGCTAACAATCAGCGCATTCTCGGCTCAAATGGGAATCACTTCGTTCAGCAACAGATGTCGGATGTAATGGATATGAATAATATGATGGCAAATATGGGTCCAAACAATTACATGAATCGGACGCCTGTTGTACCGCAAGTGAATCATTTGAGGCGAATGCCGAACAACTCTAATCAGGGATTAGATGTACGACTAGTTGGGTCTCAGCCGTCGACGCCTTTTCTTCTTCCGACTCCTCAGAGACCATACTTTCCAGTGTCGAACTCAGTTACAGTCAATCACCGATCGTTTTATGCAAATAATGCCAATAATGTTAACCAACGGTCAAAACATTCGTTTTCTAAAAACAAATCACATAATAATCGATACAATAATGCAAATAATAGGAATATTATAGTTCCCAACTCTAACACCAACTTTCCCAACACTTAGCCACTGTTGACCCTTAGGACAGACACCAATTAATAGACTTATTAATGAGAAAAACGCTTAAATCCAAACCTATTGCAGAAAACTATTGAAATGTTTTCTACAGCCGTTCAATAAAATACTACAATCCGTTGATTAGAATATATTTTTACAATTTTTAATTGCCGTTCAATTATTGTCAAACACTTTGCGAATCAATTTTAGAGCCCTTAAGGCCTCAGTTTTATATCAATTGGATTATTGATCAGTGAATCTATCGATACATTTGTCGAGTAATTGAATTAATATTAATATTGGATTTTTGTATATTTAAAAACTGTTGAAATGTTATGAAATATTCGTTTAAGTTATAAATATTTAAAATTTGAAATTAGTTGTCATTAATAATAACAACAGTTTATACTATTTATAAAAATTTATAGAAATTTATAATTTATTTCATTAGAAAAGTCGTATGACTTTTGACTTTTGACTTGACTACACTTTTTGAGTTAAAATCTTCAATTTGCTGAAAAATGAGCTTGCTAAATTAACTCTTATGATATTCAAAGGTAAGTGTTTTGCAAAAAAAAATATAGCGATGGTATCACTCCAACAAAGAGCCGAATATTTTATATGAATTTAGTTTTGGTCAGAATTGTTGTTCAATTAGAAGTATTTCAATGTCTCACATATTATAGGAATAATTATCTCCTTATAAGTGAATAATTGTTTTGAAGAGACTTAAAAAGTTGTGTTTAGCGCCACTTTTATTGGGCTTATAATGAAAATCACGAAATAAAATCCAAATCAACTCAGAATCGGTTGTGGGTTAATGTGGAACACGGGCTCTGAGTACAGGTATGGCAAGGCTTGAGGCAAGACAAGCATATACTCCGAATGGGTGTACCACTCGTTAGTCAGTCCTCATTCTGACTATAGATTCCTGAAATTCAAAATTGTTATAAAGAAGTCATAAAAGTTTAGTTGAATTTATTCGTTAAACGACTTCAATAGCGATCGTGTCTTAACTGAAGAGACCTTTTTATAACAGTTTTCTAAAAGACCTGTTTTTCGCAAAAATTCTTTGAGGATCTGATTTGAACTCAAAAAACAATGAGAATATCATTTCATTGAAGAGATAATAAGGTATGACTTCAATCAATGATAGTATGCCTTCAATTGCTATCATTTTCTGTTTATTTTGGTTTCATTTTATCATTTTATAGAAAGTTTTTATTAGTTCTTAAAATTCAATTTAAAGATAAAAAGTTATCTTAATATAAATATTTTGAAGTTTTTTTTAGATAATTATGTCATTTATTTTCTAAATTAAACTCAAAACGATTTAATCAAATGTTAATTAAATTTAAAACAATGGTATTAATTGATTGGTTTTTGATCCATTCTGATCCAGGTATCAATTTATTGGCGATTGAATTGACTTCAAGTTTTAGAGTCAGTTATTTGTTTGAGAGCGACGTCTATCGCAGCGATTGTTTAGATTTGAGTCTAAATATTTTCATAAAAGTGTTTTCGCAAACTGTAGTAAAACATAAAAACATGAGAAACCATAATATGGCTGAATCTAAAGCCTCCGGTTTTTCTCGAGTCGTCCAAAAACACTCTCTGAGGGCCAAAGAAAGGGTAAGTTTTTAAAAAAATTAATTAATCTTTTCTTAATTTATTAACATATGATTCAATTGAGTCATATTTGGCGTAAATGGTCGACCAGAGCCCAAATAATATATTTTACAGTTATTGTTATTTTGTGTTTTGTATTGGTTTTTGTTTGACTCCCACTCAACACCTCTCAACTAATTTGACTCAACTTTTCATAAAAATAATGTTTATTTCATTAAGAAATTCATTTAAATCATGTTTTGAAGGTTTTGTCCGATTTTAGTTAAATTAGTTTTTATCTGATTTTATAAAAACTTATAAAACTTTTTGAGAATAAACTCTAAACCAATAATTGTGACCCAAATGACAAAAAGTGACGAAACATTTAAAAATTTCTTAAAATAGTATCACTTAATGAATACAATGAGTGGTATGTCTTTTTGGATGTCTGGCTCTTTGCCGACAGATATTTCAGTACTTCAGAGTCTGTTCAGACACTACCATAAAATTTAGGACTATTATAGTGGCGTCAGTTTAAAGGGCTTTTGTTTAGAACAATGGAAAATATTAGCTAGCTAATTATGGATATTACCTAGTTTCAATAAACTTGTCGTCAAATTCCTCATTTAAATAATTGATTTGAATTTCAATTCATTTTATCTCATATTTTGAGTGATACTTGTTTTCAATGTTTTGTTTTGTTTTTTATTTTGATTTGAAAAATGATAATAAATTCAATGAAATGACTCTTATTATGGCATTAGTTCTCATATTTATTGAAAATATTTGTTAGCTTTAAAACCCCTTCTCATGAACTCTGCGTTAAAAATAAAGACCCGTTTCTATCGTTTCTATTCCGAGCGATCAAAGGACACGATTCCTGTCATAGTCTGAGAAAAAATTTTAGGAAATAATATTTTGAGGGTTTGTTTCGATTCTCTCTTTATTTTTATATAAAAGTTATTTTCAATCGATTGTTATGTTTATCCTTAAAGTCATTTGTCATTTGATTTCAAAATAATTAGAGACAAATCCTCTTAAATATAATTTCCAAAAATATACCAAGATCATATGATCATATGTTGACATTTCTATCTAATCAATCAAATTCAACGAAATATGAGCTCAAAAATCCTTTGAATTATTAGAAAAACTAATCTTGTACATCCATTATATAATCTATGTAGGTTTCATTGAAATAATTATTCACTTTTAACATTATAAGACAATTCAATCTTATCTAAGATCATTATTATCTTGCAATTTAAATTAAATGTTTATTAACTTCAATGAAGAATAGCCACAACTTTGTGTCTTTTTTAGTGAAGAAATTAATTTCTGTTTAAAATCAAATTCAATTCAAAAAACATTTTAGAAATATTCAATATTTTCATTGAAAACAATTAAAAGTTTACACAATATTTGTTTGACTTTTGTGCGGAAATCATGTAATAAAGGCTCGAATGTTAGCCCATTGTCGGCACAACTCTTGTTTGCAAAGTTTTTTTTTTGATTCTCAATAATAATAATAATATTACACAATATCTCACAGAAAAAGAAATTTATTTGTGTTTTGAGTGAAACTGTGGGCGAACTGAAAATTATTCGTATTCTCAAAGATTTTCGATAGATATTTGAATAAATGAAATGCTTTTATGAATTCCTAAACTTTTATAAAATTTATGACACATTTAAACTCAAATGAATTTATTGTTTGAAATATTTTATGAATGATTGTTACGAAAGGAAATCAAAAGAATTTAAACAATATTTGCGTTCATTTGTTTGTCTGAAATATATCAGAGTTTAGTCATTCAATTGGTAAACAATTAGTCAGTTTTGATAAGGGTTTGAATATAACGCAAAACTGTTATATTTAGTTAATTTATGCAACAATTTGGGGTCAATTAATGGCTTTTCTCCGTTTGTTTATAAATAAAAAAAAGCTAAAAAACTGATCCCAAGATCTGTCACTTCCTTAAGATTTAAAAGTTTGATAGAGAAGTAGGGGTCGAATAACTTCTCACAAATTGGTTAAATGTCTTGAACTGATGCCTGTGCTCCGGCTCTGCCATGGGTTAGGACTTGTATTGAAGTTCCAGATGAGTAGGAAGTGGTGCAGAAATGGTTAACTTATGCTGATTAAATATTAGAGCCAAGCGCTGCCACTTGTGTATCACTCCTAACCTTGAGTTCCATCAGAACTGCTTTCCGAGGATTAATCCCAACCAAAAAAACCAGTTCTCTATATATCCCACTATTGCCTAAACTTTTATTCAATATTTATTATAATTGAGATTTCGTCCCATTTATTAAAAAACATAAATTTCAATGTTTTCAATGTTTTGACGCCAATTGAGACCAATTCTTCTCTTTTAGGAAAATCCTCTGAATTTAGGGATAAATTTTGAATAATTGCTCAAAACTAATGAATTTTCAAATTGAAGCCCACATTCACTGTTACAGTAATCAGACCCAAGATTACACCCAATACTGAAAATAAATAAAAAATTTATAATTAAAGCAATTCTTGACTTATGAACAGATTTTGCAAAACTTTGGAAAAGCGGACAAAACGACAGATGAGTTGTTTGAAGTCTATCAAAACAATTTCGCAAAACAACAAAACACTGCAAACCGTCTCCAAAAAGAGCTTAAAAATTATTACAACTGTTGTCGTGAAATGCAAACGGCGTCCAAATCTCTGATGGAATGCGTCCGTGAAATATATGAACAGGAATGGCCTGGACATGACCAGGTCCACATCAAAGCCCAAACTCTTGAACTATTGTGGGGCGACCTGTGCCACAAAATTAACGATCAGTGCACTATACCCTTAAGCACTTATTTGAGTCAATTCTCCGAAATCCGAGTGAGTTCTCAGTTCTCAAACAAATTCTTATTTTATTTTTTAAAATATCATTCAATTCTCGTTTATTCGCAAAAAAAAATAAAATTAATCTGAAATTCAATCAAAGCTCTGTCCGTCTTATTCCGAGCCATTCATTAATTATTTCAAATTTAGATAAACATTAGAAAAGTTTATCGATTTTGTGAAACATTCAATCAATTTACGATTTTTTTGATTCAAAATATTCTTAAGATGAGGTGACGGCAGGGGTTCTCCACTCAAATCATATTTAAATTTACAATTGAGGCGAAGAAATACCATTTCGGGTCATTTTTATCAATTTTCTCAACAATTTCCTCAAAACCATTAAAATAATTCAGTTTTTATAATCCATTTGAGACTTAAATTGCATTCAAATTGAAAATTATTGTAAAATACGAGAGTTTTAGTGCAAATCTATTAGTGATTTGGATTTTGATTCAATATTTTTATTCAACTGTTTTATTGAAATATAGAAATAATTTGAATTTGAACAAGATGATTTTGCAGTAAATATTTAAAATTGCATTTTTATCTAGTTAATTTTGTTGTATACAAAGATAATACAAATTAATTGAAAATAGTTTGGAATCACTGTTGACCTAAAGTTGTCCACAAAATAAATAGATTTCTTTATTAATCAATTAATCATTAAAACCCTATTCGTTGCGCACAATATCTTAGCTGTCATTTAACTCAGACCTCAATTAATGGCTCAAATGCCTCGCGTTTTGATTTTTGTTTTTATAGTAGAAGTGGACCTCATCTCAAATATATATATGTGTCAGAACGATCTTGATCAATTTGTTGATAATTGTAATGTTTATAGAATAAAATTGGGAAAAGAGGCCGAAAACTGGTCGACTACGACGGGTGTAGACATAATGTTGAGGCAATTCAGGCGACAACTAAAGGCAAAAAGGATGACATAAAGTTAGCCAAAGCAAGAGAACAGATGGAAGAGGCCCGAAGACTATATGAGGTCCTTAACAAAGAACTCCACGAAGAACTGCCAGCTCTCTATGACAGTCGCATACCTTTCCTGGTGTCAAATTTGCAGACATTATTCTCGGCTGAGACTACATTTCATAGCGAGTATTCCAAAGTGACGGAACAGTTCTACGATTTGGTTGATATGTTGGCCGCAGAGGCAGCTAAAGGTTCCTATCATACAAATGGTCGACATATTGGTAGCTCTTCCCCAAACTCTACGCTCAAAATCGATTCAAATGCTGTCAAACAATACGAAGAGATAGACTTCAAACAATTGAATCAGGATTTGCAAAGGGTTTCCCTCACATCCCAAACCAATGGGTTAACTGCTATGCATAACAGTCCTGATAGCACTGGTATTCAATTATTCAATTAATTGATTGTTTTTTTTAATTGAAATTGAAATTTGATTTACAGTACGAATCGACACCACATCCAATGAAATAAATGAAAACCTAAACAAAGAAAACAATTCTGTGAGTCATTACTATTTGCTCTTCTCTTTCATGGTTTCAATTTGTAGTCAATTCTAAACTTAATCACAATTTAAGACAAATTCAAATTTATAGCCCAACAAAAGCACTCTTATTAGGAGTTGTGCCAAAAACAAAGTTATTTCAATCAATTGGTTGTTATTATCTTTTCTTTAAAAATTGTCGACTCTTTTGAAAAGAGAGGGGTTTTCCGTTTGTTTTCTATATAAACAGATTTAACACTTTCGGGACGAATAGCTTTTATGTCACAACTGTTTGTAATTTTAATGAATTGTGAAAATTGTGTCATTCAATGACTCTATCATTAGTTTTGTCATTGAGTCGAGTCTTTGATTCTATTTTTCTGAAAGGCTTTGAAAATAAATTAATTGTTGAGGGAGTCATCCATTTAGCTCTTCTCACAATTCAATTGAATTTCAATGAGAATCGCATTTAAATTAATTATAATTTCATTTGATATCCAAATGAGTAAACAAAACCCAAAGAAGTGCCAAATATTATGTTAATGAGGGCTAAACCTCATTTCTTTTGATCGATTCTTAACTTTTCTTTTTGTTGGTCTATATTGAATTGGATTCAGTGATACTATCTTGGTAATTGTCTTGATGATTCTCGCTTTGTTCTCAACTTTATAGTAAAAGTTAGGGATAACCCCCGGAGAGTGCTCTCAATGCTTTTAGACTACAAATAATCGACAAAAGATATGAAGATTACATTCAATTTATTATAAATAACTAAACAATAAATGATTTAAGGATTGGTTTCACTTGAATTGTCTTCAATTGTTTATTAGTTAGAAAATATTTCGAATCAATTATTCCATATTTGATCTGAAGATTCTTTGTTATCAACAAAACTCATTGAAATTATTAAATCAATCGATGAAATGATTTTAGGTTTCCCTCAATACTTCTCATTCAATGGATTCTCGAAAAGCTGAACCAACCAATGATTTGAATGAAAAATCAAAAATAGAAGACGTTTATGATATCCCAGTCGGTGCCACGACCACCGATCTGCCTCCAGGAGTTTTATACAAGGTAATTAATGATTTTCTCTCAATAAAGAATAAAACTGTTGTTTAACTACTTTTCGATACAATTTATATAATTTTTAATAACTAAATGAAAGGCACTTCCAATCGATTTGTTACACAAAAAAAAACTAAAATGCAGAGCAATTTACAGTCGACGCAAAACTCTTCTAATTATGAGATGACCTCTAAGTCCGGATATAAACAATAATTGAGATTCTTTTCAATATGTTTTGTTAGGAATTTCCGAAACATAAATCATTTTCATCTCTAAACCCATTAAACCCTTTAATTCATTTTAAATGTTTATTTTTGCCGTCATTTGAGTGAAAACCAAATTTATTTTTTTCGCTAAAATATTGTAATCTTAAGGTTCGGGCGACTTATAAATATGCGGCCGAAGACGGCGACGAACTCTCTTTCGAAACGGGAGAAGTGATTCATGTTATCGAATACGAAGACCCCGAAGAACAAGAAGAGGGTTGGCTTATGGGTGTGCGTGAGTTGAATGGGGAGAGAGGCTTATTTCCGGCCAACTTCACCAGACCCATTTAACCCATTTAACATATATTTAGCAAACATTTTGGTACTCGTCCTCTACTGTCCTCACTATTAGTTTGTATTTAATTAAATAAAATAAACTTTGAATGCAATCGAACTGAGGATTGAGTCCCTTAGAAGTGATTCGAGGCTGCAATACATCAAGTGATCAAAAGTGCAAACATTTGTCAACAATTTTATTAGTATTTATTTCTGTCATTAATTTTAAATTTAATTCATTTAATCTATGATTTGATTTAATTTTTGTGCCATTTCTTCCTCGACTTCTCTAATGTCGGCAACAGTTTAGACTATTTTTCATTTGATTAACAAAAATAAGAAAAATTGGCGAAAAAACTCAGCCATTGATCGATAAATTATTAATCTTTTCAAATGTATCTAAAAAATAGTTGATTTCATTCAAAACAAATCTTTCTTTGAATATAATTTGCGTTAAAAATTGTTTTCAAAAAAAATTGTTTTCGTTTTCTTAACGAATAAGAAACGAATTTCTCAAAAATCTGTAACATTTTTGGTCTCACATTTCAAAAAAACAAATTAATTTTCATTCAATTCTGTGTTAAATCTTATTTTGATTCAAAGTATTATAGTTTTTACACCTTTTAAACCCAATTTCTGAATCATTTTAACAGAAAATAATTTGTTTTTCTTATAAAACAATATTTGATTCGTTTTTTAATGAGTTATCGAATACTTATTGACTTATTCGCGAAAATCACTTAATATTACTCTTTTTTCTAAGTTTTGAAGGAATGTATTGAATGTATTTTGCGATCAGATTCGGGGAAAGACCGCAAATATGAGTTCTAGTCGTCATATTTGGAAACTTTATTGAATTTCGTTTAATTGATAATTAATTTTATGTTTTGTTGAAATATGAATCGATTGACGGATCACTTTTGCAGCCATTTTTAGGATAGGATTCAATAATATATTCTAATTATCACTTATCAATCAATAAGTCTTATCAATAATTTATCATGGTAGTTTTTCCCATCTATTGTAAAATATGTGATAAATTGTGGAAAAATTTACCGATTTTTACGAAAATTTTAATTGAAAAACAATTTTCATACTAAGGACTCAAATCTCTCTTAAAACTAATCGAGTTCTGTCCGACACTCAATTCTGATTATAGTTTGATTCTTAATTATCTTTTGTCGAAAAATTTAAATAGTTTAGATCAGGATTTGCATCATGCAAATTGCATGTTTAAAATTGATTTCCTGATGAGCAGAATGAGGTTGTTTAATTTTCTATTAGCTCTTGCAAGTGTTTTGAGCCCTTTATATACAGTCTTCCAAATAAAGGTCAGCCACAAGAAAGCGACAGCAATCACTTGAAGGGATATTTTTCAATAACAAAAAATTCATTTTTCATTACTTCAAAAGTTCTCATTTGACATAAAATGAGTCAATTTTTTGATTGAAGAGATGCCTCCCATGAGTCCCATCACAGCCTTATATTTAATTTATTTACAGTATTTTTCATTAGAATCTGCACTAACTTTATATATCTGTCCAATCAGTCGATTCTAATTATGTTTTATTTAAATAATTTTGTCTAAAATGATGACATTTTTGTGACAATCTTTGATATCACAGTTGTTTTCAATCGATTCGAAAGACTTTAAACCAATTCTATTGAAAGTATTTCAAGGATTTTAAGAAAATCACGAAAAGTAATGAAAGAAATACTTTTTATGATTAAAACTTTCCATTGATTTTTGTCTATAAAACCAATAAAAATGTATTGAATAAAGGATTACATAAACCTAACGAAAGCCTTGAATAACAATTATATACTTTTTTGTAAAACAACTTATTATGTAATTCATAACAACTAATGATTTATAACTAAACGGTTTGTTTGTATTTCGTTTATCTAATTATCAATTTATTGGAAGTTTCGGAATAAAATTCATTAAAATATTCACTAATTTTCTTATTAAGCACTGTTTGAGCACTGTTTGAACTTGATTATTAGCTTGATCATTTCATCATTTCCTTAATAATCTTGAGAAGAGTTGAGAAAAGGTATTGTTTTGAACTAAATATCATGAAAACTAAAATTTATTAAACAAATTATCGAATAATTTATAGGATTTCAACAATAATTTCGATCAGATTTTAGATGAAAACAAAAATTCTATACAAATGTCTGTCAGTCAGAGAAAAGTCAGTCAAATGTTTGATAATAATTACAATAAAATGTTTTAAAAGTAAAGTCATTAGAAATAATAGACATAATTACAAAACAAAGGAAACCTTAAGACATAATTTGTTCTTTTGGGCCCATCTTCTCATCGATTCCAAGGAATCACTTCAATGAAGAGTTATTTGTGTTGTGCTGTTCTGTTCACTGAGAATGCGGTGAAGTCTTTCGTTATGACTCCTCAACCTTTGGTTCTCTTCTAAAAGTCTTTTGATCTCTTCGTCGACTCCAGAGCTTAAGTCCTGTCCATCAGACAACTGTTCGGTTTGCACTTCACTACTGTTTTGTGTGACTTTCTGTGCATTTGTCGACTCTTTGAGTCTTCGTTCGAGATCTTCGACCCTATCTTCAAGTTGAAGGTACTCCTGGACCAACTCATTCTTGTTCATAGCGGACAGTCTTTCGGCGTGAATGTTGTCGTACGCCTCGTGGAACTGCTGCTGAAGGTATTCAGATTCGTCTTCTGGAGAACTGTAAAAGTCTTCATCGTTTGGATCGTTATTACCTCCGCTCTGGTCATTGTCTTCATTACGTTTATATCGTTTACGAATGTCATCGAAGTCTATCTCTTTGTCACAATTGTGTTCATTCATAATAAACTGAGTCGTGTTATACGGGGCTAATGGCTGTCCGTGTTCTACACATGAGATGTGCAGTCGTCGCACCTCCTGTTCACTCGTTTCCGTCCATTTTAGTCTCTTTTGGTCCAATCGGTGCCAATACTTCCGTTTACGGGCTCTTCGGGTCCGACGCCTCTTCACTTCTTCCTTGTGTTCCGATTTAACTTTTGTGTCACTTTTTTGTTGTTCTGACACTTCTTCAGATGCGTTAGAAGTGTTCATATCATTGGATTCGTTGGACACCAATGAAGTGATGGATGTGTTGTTTAGGTTGACATCAATTGAGTTCATATTCAAAGTTAGCGCCAAATCATGTTTACTATCATTTGATTGGATGACAGGAAGACTGCTCTCATCTTTAGGTGTGGTCTCACTTAAGACCAAATCTAAACTCATTTCTTAAAAATTTATTAAAAGATTTTCGGATTTAATTGTTTTCAATCGATTGATAAGTATTTCAAAACCAATAAAATATCAAAACATTTGCGAAGAGGACTCAAAACGAGTGCTTTTGTGTAACGAAAGGACACGTATTGCAGACATTTGATGAAAGGTCTCACAAAACCATATTTTATATTAAACTTTAATTAAGACAAAAGCCATCACTCGATGGCGACACCGATGGCGACACCAATCGCTTCCATATTTTATGACATAATCACATCATTTGAGTAATCGTTTGATTCAATTGAAAGGGAGTCAAACCTTTTGGACGTATTTTCTTTTGATTTCATATCTTTTATGAGAAAAACTGCAAATTCATTGACTATTCAAAAGTGTTTTGTATTCAACTCTTTTAACTTTGATTTGATTCCGTGTTTAAGACATAAATACTATCGGAAGAGATGACTAAAAAGCCGAAGAATAACGAACCGGTGGCCGAAGACGTGGAGATGAAGTCAGTGGAGAACGAGTCGGTGGAATCGGGTGCAGCCAAAGCGTTGCCGGACGTGGACTCGTTGACCATTGAGGAGCTGCGAGAACAAGCAAGGCAAATTGAAAAGTCTGTCTCTTCAAAAGAGCCCCGATTTGTGTTAAGAGTGTTGCGATCGTTGGCCACAACTAGAAAAAAGTTAAACTCAAAAGTTATGCGAAAAGTAATAAATGGTTTTTACACTCAAACCAATTCAAACAATCAAAAGGAGTCACTCCTGGCGTTCATCGATGAACCCATGGAAACCGATTCCAGCGGTCAGACGGTTAAGCCTAAGACCGGCAAAACCGCTAATTTGCCTCTTCTTCCGGAACTCGACATTTACTTCCATCTCTTAGTTCTCTTATATCTCATTGATTTGGAGCGAAAAGATAACGTACTGTCCATTCAATTGACTTCTTATCCAATTGTCATTAATTTTGATTTGTTTCTCAAAGGCTGTCAAATGTTCGGATCAATTGATGCAAAAGATAATGCGTCAGAATCGGCGAACTCTGGACCTATTGGCCGCCAAATGCTATTTCTATCACATGCGGTGCTACGAACTCACCGATCGATTGAATCAAATCAAAGGCTTCTTCCACTCGAGACTCCGTACGGCAACCCTTCGAAACGACTTTGAAGGACAGGCAGTGCTTCTGAATTGTCTGTTGCGGATATACCTTCACTACAATCTCTACGAACAGGCGTCCAAATTGGTGTCGAAATCGGTGTTTCCCGAAGCGGCCGCTAATAACGAATTTTCGCGTTTTCTGTATTATTTGGGTCGCATTAAAGCCATTCAATTGGAGTACTCCGAAGCGCGTAAAAACCTATTGCAGGCCATACGGAAGGCCCCCCAACACAAAGCTCTCGGCTTCAAACAAATCGTCCAAAAGTTGGCCATAACTGTGGAATTACTTTTGGGTGATATACCCGATAGAGCGCTATTCCGAGAGCCGACTCTTCGTCGATGTCTTGTGCCGTACTTCCAATTGACCCAATCTGTGAGAACCGGTAATTTGCAGCGTTTTAATGAAGTACTCGAAAACTTTGGAGAGAAGTTCCAATCGGATCACACCTACACTCTTATCATACGTTTGCGACACAATGTCATCAAAACAGGGGTTCGAATGATTAATCTCTCGTATTCGCGGATCTATTTGAAAGACGTGGCCAACAAACTAATGCTCGACAACGCAGAAGACGCCGAATATATTGCCGCCAAAGCGATCAGAGATGGAGTGATTGAGGCCACACTTCAACACGAGAAGAGTTATATGCAGTCCAAAGAGACCACAGATGTCTACTGCACTTCTGAGCCTCTCTCGGCTTTCCATCAGCGCATAGCCTTCTGTTTGGATATACACAACCAGTCCGTCAAAGCCATGAGATTTCCGCCCAAATCATACAACAAAGACTTGGAGTCCGCGGAGGTATTGAACAAACATTAGATAATATTCGCAACAAATTCACTAAAATCTCAAATTATCTTAAATTCAAAAACAAAAACAAAGTCTTGAAAATTAATTTCACTATTTATTGTCAGTCCTTATAATACATTAGAAGGCAGTCCTCTGAGTCCCAGTCAATGTACTCAGAGACCAATAAAACAAATTTTTTTCCCAAACTTTTTATGTTTCCGTTTCTGACAATATATTGAACCCAATCCCAACTTTTTTTGCGAATATTTTTTTTCTTAATTTTTTTCTTTCGATAGAAAATATCGCTTCTATTCCTTTGATTTGTATTTTTTGGACATTTTTTTACTTAACTTTTCTTTTCTCTAAAAATATATTCAATTGTTTTCTGTTTTTGATAATTAATATATAATTCCATTAATTTATTAATACTTTAGACTTAAATAAATTGTTATGATTTTTGATTCAATCTATTTTGCAGTAAATAGATTCAGATTTAAGTGTTTAATAAAGTTATTGAAACAGTCTTTTGATTTTGACTTTTAATGAGATTTAAGTTTGATTTGAATTTTTAGCGGATTTCATGTAATGCATGACTCTTTTCCTCATAATTCCTCTTTTTTTTCACTCAGTTTTGGCTCAATAAACAAATTGAGTCATTATTTCTATCGATTTGATTAGAATTTCAGATCTAAACTCTTAACCAAAACATGAGATAATTGCTTGAATGGTATGCCCTCTAACTTTCCATTTGTTTTGATTTCGATCACAAAAAGATTGCATTTGTTTTTAAGCCGTGTCTCAGATTCGAAAGAAAAACAGTTTTTGTTATATAACTGTTGATATGTATGTCTATAAAGTTTAGTCTGTATTGACTAAAGTCTAGACAAATTAAGACCAATTTAGACCGAATAGCATTCCGTTCTGCTCTAACACCAGCAAAGGGGTGAGGGTTTGTATGGTGTGGAGGGCCAACAACATTGCCGAGCAATTATTGCCGGAAGTTTAAGGTCCAAGTCCTTGGACTGGCTCTCAGTTTTTGTGCGATTCTTTGCCTCACATCCAGACATAAACTCATTTAAATTCTAAAAATGTATTTATATTTTCGTGTAAAATATCATTTCGTTACTTCACTTTTGGTTCACTCTTCTCGCGAAACACATTTCAGAGAAAGAAAAGCCTTTCAAAGGGCTCTCACTTTTGGCCTATTTCTGAAGAAACACAAAATTTATTACATTTATGGCTCAACTCGTGTTGAATGCCCTCAAGAATAAGTTCTAAGGGATTAACACATTTAGCCATTTAGACAGACTTAAGCCATAATTTTTGGATTCATTATTTTTTTAAACAATTTTTTCTTTGAATTTCAATTTAATTGCATTTAGTCTACGAATTCATATCTTTAGACACTATTATAGGCCGTTCGTCAGTGTTTTCCCACTTTTCATGGAATTGTTGTTTGTGTTGATATGACTGCTCTTCGACTACTATTTTATTTCATATTTAATTTGTTTTCATTGAGTCTATTATCAGACCTCTAACATACCGAAGGTCTTCATATATATAGGGGGAGAAATATGTGAAGGGGGCAATTTTTTCGAGTTCAGGCAAGAGTATAGTTGGGAATGGCTGACCAAATTGCAAACAAACCCCGAAATTACCGGAATTTCGGCTGAATTCGGTTTAAATACAGGGTGAAAGTTTTAAATAGGTTAATGTGGCCATGTGTTCTGTTTTAAATTAGTTTCCCATGATAAATTGCCAAAAATATCCTACAAAATTATAAGCGAGGCATTTTCAGTACTTTTAACCGACAGAGAGAAATGCTATTCCCCACCCCTTCCCCAGGTATGGTCTATGAATCTGAGAGAAGGACATTAAACATCAATACCTTCACAGCATTCATATGTTTTTTGGACGAAATTAAAACTATTTTCATTAACATAACATCAATTCAAATATTTTTTTGTATTACATTATAATTACTGTATTTTTATTATTCTTCTCACATACTCTCCGATCAGATCTTTGTTTTTAAGCGCAATATTTTATTCCAGTGCTTACAACACAACACAACACAACTCCCAAACGTTTTATTATTCTTTTTTTTCTTCAAAATCTCAGACCATTTAGAGCTTACTTTAATCACCGAATCTCTAAACACAACTCAATTCCTCTGTTTTTCCTTAATTTTTGTTTATTATTCGTTTCGTTGATAAAACATTTTTCCCTTTAATTTTGTTTATTATTAAAACATTTTTTTGAATAATTGGTAACTATTTTTCAATTACCTTAGGATCGAAGAGAACGGGAACAGCAGGACCTCGAATATGCCAAAGAGATGGCAGACGAAGACGACGATGGCTTCCCTTAAGTCAATGTCAATGATGTCCTCTGATGTCATTCTACAGGAAGTGATTCCGAGATTTATTCGAAACTTATCTGAATTTTCTGATTATGTTCTCAATTGGCAAACAATTATTGATTTTATTCTGATTTTCTAATAACTGATTCTTTTTTTCAAATTTTAAATGTTTTTGTCATTTATTTATGATTTTAACCAAAGTTTGAAATAAAGAAAAATTCAATTTTCATAACGTTTGATGATTTCAGGAAAAGGTTTTAAACATTAAAAATAATTATATTTTTTGTGGACTCTATTGAATGAGATTTGACTGAACTGTTCGGTAGTGCAGACCTCCCCTACATTTTTCTGCTTAAATGTGATGGAAAGCCCTCAAAGCTCTCATGATTTCTGGCAATCAATAAAAAACTGAATGAAAAATAAAAGTCTCGTTACTCTCAATGTTTTTGGTGTTTCTGAGAGCAAGTCTTGCCCTCAGACTGTGTTATGTTCTGAAAAGCAGACGCAATGAAAAACAAAACAATATGTGTCTGAGAGAGAGAGAGAGAGGATTCAAAATATTTTTCTGCTCTTAAATCACTTTTTGCTTTGAGTTTTTCACAGACAGACAACAACTCAGTAAAAAAAACTAATGGAATCGAAGAGCAAAAGGCAATTCACGAGTGACTACCAATTTTGACTATATCCGACCTAGCTCGTTTTTTATTCCATCTGAAATCCCATTAAAATGACTGTTGATTTCTGATAAAAAATAAATGGAAACTAAATAAAAAACTGGAGAGACATCTGAGTAGTACTGGTTTCGGGAAAAAGTTCGGTAAAAATATTCAGTGATTTTTCATTGCAATCAATTTTCCTTCAATTTCTTTGGTATTTATTTGCATAAAAAACTTTGAATTCAATAAAAATAAAGAGAAAGTAATTCTTTTGATCAATAATTTTGATTTTCAAGTTTTAAAAGCGATGATTGGATCCAATAATCAGTCATTTTATCTGTTTTTCAATTTGATTTGAATTCTATAATTGAAAGTTCATGTAAATGACTAAAAGCATCTTTTTGTTGAAAAATTCATTAAAAAAATGATTTCACAGTTAAAGGATGAAAAGTATTTTCAAAGGGATTAAAATTTTTATATTAAAAGTATTGAATAAACTGACGAATGATTAAATAAATACCTGAAACCAATCTCTCGGCACAAGATTTCTAATCGTTTGGAAACTTTTTTGTTTTATTTTTGTTGTTTTCGTTTCTTTTTTTCACTTCTTTGGTGTGTTTTCAAGGCATTCAGCTCTCAGTTAGAAACAAGTCTTAGCTCTGAGTCAACTGTTTTTATTGCGTTTCTCTACAGATACCAAAATCTGAAGGAAATATCATTTGGAAAAAAAAGAAAAGTTGCAAGAATCTCAGCACAAACTTCCACATTTGAAGTTCTATTAAGAGTTTTAATCCATTGAAACGATTTTTTACTCAAATTTTATTTTAATTCAAAGCATTTCTATTTGAATATTGATTTTTAAATGACTTTGAATTAAGTTTTAAAACAACAAATTTTTATGTAATTATTAATTTTTTTGGGAAGATATCAAAACTTATTTATTAATTGATTGCTTCCAATAATTGCCTGAATGTTAGGTTAGTTTTTTTGTTTTCGGAATTCACATTAAAATTATTTTTCTCCTATTTTTTATAGCCTTGACTTCATTTTCTTCTTTAAATATTCAAATACTGGTAATACTAATACTAATAACTTATTTTGCATTTCGTCTGACTTTTTGAGAATTTTCATAACAGACGAGTTATAACTTACAAAGAGTTATAACTGTAATCATTACGTCATTTCCATACAATTCATTGCATTTACTTATATTAACGATAACTGAATAACACGTTTGTCACCAATGGTTTTGATACCGATTTAAGCCTTTCATCTCTTATTTTTTCACAGTTTCAATGCAAAGAGAGATATCTGTGTTATAGTAATTGCATACAAATTAATATGACATGAATTCCAGTCCTTCGCAAAGGGATTCTCAAAACTATGGATACTTTCATTTGTATGAATCCATAGTTTCTTCAATGGATTTATTCTAAAATGCATTGAATGCAAAACTTTTATGACAAGAAATTTACCTTGATCTAATGATTTTAATGTCAAATTATAGCACTTTTCAAATATTAAAAAAAATAGTTTTTATAAAATTTTGGTATTCATTCAAAAATTAATATAAATCATAAAACTATTTAAATTGAATTTTATTTTTCTTCTTTTGGTTTTTTTTATGTGAAAATTATTTGCAGATCTCTTCTGCTTTCAATTGAGAGGACAATACTTAACATAATTGGAGAGAACGGCTCTTAAGACCATAGTATTTGAAATACCGTTTAATTAAAATTCAAACAAATCATTCAAATTATTTTCTATCAAAACAATGAAATTTCTTCAGATAATTGAGAGCAGACAACAGTCCATTCTGTTTGATAACCATCAGTTAGTCAAAGCCAAGGGTAGGACACAATTTAAAAACTTTGAATAAAAATAAGTTTCAATTGAAGAGTAAAACATCAATTTTTTCGCACAACTAATCAATTTTAATAATCATTTGTATAATAAAAGATAAATTCAAAAGTTTTATATCAAGTTTACGGACACTTGTATGTGATCAGTGATCACCTTGGTACTTTCATTTTTTGATTCATCAAAATTCTTGAGCCATAAAAACAATTATTTGAGAGAAGTCTCAAAAAATATAATTATCAATAAATAATAAAAATATGTTTTTGATATTTAAAGCAATAATAATAGAGAAATAAATTATTAAAATCTTTAATTAATTCTTTTAATTATAGTTTTGTGTAAATCTTTTTGAAATAAAAGCCCAAATAATATGTAAATTATGTTTTTTGTTAATATTTTTTAGATTTATTGAACACATATTTTGGTGACAAAAGGGAAAAACGGTTCAGTTTGACAGTCAGTGATCGATACGGTTGTGTTGAATGCAATTCATTTGAGTTGTTTGACTGTTTGACTGATAAAACTCCCATCAGTTGAGACTCAGAAGAGTTGAGAACAGTTTATATGAAATTGTGATCCAACCCTTTGCATACAAATCCCAAAGAAGCGATGCTTTTATGCAAATGAAGAGCGAATTCCCCCATCAGAGCACTGGCAGTGAATGTCTTTTTTATATGTATATCCCCTCTATTGCTAACAACTGTACAGCACTGGTATAGCCTTAAAGCTCATCAGTTTTACATTTGGAATACAAAAACTTTTTTGTCTTTAGTTCTGTGCGTTTCCCACGATTTTGTTGCAACCCTTTTATCATCGATGCTCTACAGCACTACTCTTTGACTACAGCCTTCACTAGTGTGTGTCGGTGTCTCCCATGGGTCGCACTGGTAGTAGCTCTGGATGTGCCACAGTTGCCAACAAATATGTATATCTTCTATTCGATCGACTGAGTCGTGTTGTATAATAGAGCGCCGGTAGTAGTGTTGCAACTTTTTTTTATTTATAAAAATGGTACGACTGCGCCGATAAATTAGTCCCTACCCTATAGGGGGACATAACCAATGGATTTTGTAGTAATAGTTCTCCACCTCTCCATCAAAGTCTCTTCAGCGGCTAATCTAATACTTTTTTGCCCGTCCTTTGATTCCGTCTAATGATTATTTTTCTCTGGTAGGGACGGGTTATGATCGACTGAGCCCTTGGGTAAACGTCCTACACTTACACAACTCACTGTCAGCACAGCATAAGACAATTTTTGACTGAACGATGAGCTCAAGCCTTACTTCTTTTTCATCATTCAATTCTCTAGTTTTATAAAACATATTATTATATAAAACTTAGTTTTGATATATATTTTGTGATAAGTTTTGGCCTCAAAAACAATAAAATCATATTTTGATTGTTTGTGAACTTAAATAACTTGATGTTTGATGTAGTGATAACTTTTGTGACTCATCCGAAAACTTATATTTTTTGACAAAACTAAACAAAATATTTGATATGAGGTAAGACTTTCGATCACTTTTCATACTTTCAACTAAAACTTTAAACTCATCAAAAGTCTATGCATTATATAAATGATTAAATTTTATAATAAGAAAAAATGTTTGAAATACAATATAAGAAACATTTTTAATGTTAGTCAAAGAAAAAATAATCAATGCTTTGAACAGATTCTTCATTTCTATTCATTTAATGGTTATTCAAAACATTTGATCAAAAATTATTAAAAACAAGAGATTCGAGAAAAGAAAAAAAAGATCAATAGTTTGAGAGTTTGTTAATCAAAGAGATGGCACATCAGTCGCAATGACTGACTCTAATTCACTATCTTTGAGAAGCTTTGAAACAACTCTCCGTTGATATACGAATTTTGAGATGACCTGCGAGTGTCGGACTCACTTTCTTTGAAACATATTTAATGAAAATTTTAATTGAAATTAATTAATATAAAAAGCATTGGACATAATTGTTCTAGGATCTAATTGACTTTTTCTGTCATCGCATCAAATGTTTTGGTGGGAAAGGCCTAAGAATTCATAAGATTTCAATTTTTCATCAATTGTTTGCTTTCATTGAAAGTTATAATGCTTTACAAATAATATTAACTAGCAACCTTTTTATTCAGTTTTGCATTTTAGTTTTTTTTGACCAAAAGGGGGTCCTTTACTATAGTATGAGTGGATGGTATGCTTTGCTGTAGTAATCGCTGTATTGTAGAGAAGAGCCTAACATTTAGAGTTGAAGGCAGTGATAGCATCGAAGCAGCACTTAATATGGTTGTGCTGTTTGTTCATCGATTGGCTCTCCGCAGAGGCAGACATTTTGTGCTGAGTTCGCAAAAGAAATGAATCGGTGTTAGTACTGACCTGTTTAGAAAAAATAACCCTTTCTTTTCTACCCCTGTTCTCTACATTTGAGCTGAAGTTTGTCTATAAGTGAGAGAAGTGTAAGCTTTTCATCACTAAACTGGTCGTCAAATAATTCATTGGGACTTAAAAATGGGGGACTTTTTTGCTGCGAAGGGTTTGTTTTTTCATTACATAAAATTACTGTCCATTGATATGCTTTGGCAAACCCTCCTTCCCTTATAATGGGTTAAACTGAGAGTTGGCTTCTATTGCATCGATGCGCAGCCCATTCCTACATATATAGTGCCAGTGCTTGTATTCATAGTTCACAACCACCTGATTATCCATTCCATTGCCGGCGTCGGCTCCTCCATAGAAGGCTTGTATTGATATATACTTTGGTTGTAGTAATACTTGATTTGGTGTTTGCACTCATAGTCAAGCCTATGCTCTGACTAACTCTTTGTATCTGTTTTTTGCTATCTTTTCACTTAAACCCATTGAATACGAATTTCGGAAATATTTGCCGCAATAGAGAGTATTACGAATAGAAAGAGGAGTTGAAGTTCCCATAACCTGAACCACAGGCACAGCCAATAAGTGGAGAACTTCTTATTTATGATATATTGTGTTAAAAGTATTCCCTTTAAAAAAGTTTTTTCCTGAAAAATGTTCAAAAAGTTTGTCGAGAATTGTATTGAATGTAAGGAGAAGTCGTACTGAGAGCTGATTTGCTGCGAACGCCTTCCTCTAATCGACATACTTGTGCTGAAAACTGCATCATTTGCATCGAGGCATTCAGGCGCACATATATTCACTTTTACTGCACTAATACTGCATTGCATTAAAATTTTTTCCAAAAGTGAGGGAATTAAGTGAAAGATTGCGACCAATCATATCGTAGTATTCGGTGTCTCCAACTGTTATGCCTTTCTCTTCTGTCGCAACAAAACGCCATTATTATGGATAGAGATTATATGTCTGTCTGTTCGAGTGCTGCTTCGATGCCATCGAATACAACAGTCACACCCAATATGAGAACTTCTTCAGGTACTGCTCCCCTGCCATCGAACCCAACCGGTCCTCTTCAGTCTGGACCACAGCTACATCACTCTCTATCGGCTGTTCAGTGTTTGGCCAGTCGTATATTGAGCCGAAACGCTAATGGAACAAGTAAGTCTATGGCTATAAGGGCCACCACCAATGCTATGCTATGCTGTAAAGGAGCAGCCATTCCAATACACTGCCAGTGCTGCGCCTCAAATAGCGCTTCCCTGTAATGGTGACTAAACTAACTCCTAATTCATTGAAACATTTTCGATGGTTTCATTGAAATTAATTGTAAATGTGCAAGCACATCTTAATAGGCTTCTCAATTCCTTGCGAGAAATGCAATTTTCTACGTCAATATATATTCCTTATTGACTTGACGTCAAAATTATTAGTTTTTGTCTAATTTTAGTGAATCTCATATAAGAGAAACAATTTTAATGAAATGAAAGTATAATTTCTTTTAGTCGATCGCTATCTCCATAGAAACGAATTATAGACTTTCTATCACTTAATATAACCGAAATGTAATTCAATTGAATTTTATTTTTCGTTTCAAATTAATATTCGTTTTTATTAATATAATAATTAAGATACAAATTCATCTAGATTGATGGATTTTATTTCAAATGCATTTAATTATTAACCAGTATTTAAATCTATTAGCAAGCTCACAGAATAAACCACTTATTTGAGTAAAGATGACGAAAAAAAAGTTCACTATTTCTGATATTCTTCTAAACACTTTCCTATTTTACACAACTCTATCCTTCCTCTTATCATCTCTCTCTCTCTCTCTCTCTCTCTCTCTCTCTCTCTCTCTCTCCCCTCAAGTTTATGTTCGCTTATCTATTGTGTGAAAGTAAAGCCGTTTTGAAGGAATAATACTTTTTAAAAGCTGTTTCAGAGAGAGTGGGTATGGAATGGATGTCTTCCTATTCCTGCTTTTGCTTTACTTTTGTTTTTTGTTGACTGAATCACAGTCTATACAATAAAATTCATCTGAATGTAAAGCAGTGCCGATACCCAACTATTGGCTTAACATTGAATAAGTCAGACATTCATTCATTTCGTGACGAATAAGAAAATGAAAATTTGAGGCCGTCTTCCATCAACTGGTTGTCGCATATGGGGACAGGTATTGAGGAAGGCCAACAACAACAAGAGTGACACGCAATTTAACTCAAGGACAGACAATGATATGATTCGTTCCTCAAACCAACCCTTTTATACTTTATTTAATCCCAACTTTTTTGGTCAATATTTTCAGTTTTGATAAAAAAAAGTTGTCGTTATCTGAAGTAAACGCAGAGTTTTACCGAAATAAAAGGCATAAAAGGGCTGAACTCGTGTGAGAGCAGTGGTGACCGCTTTTTCAAAGAGATGCCAAAATGGGTTTCATTTGTGAATTGCGATTAAATGTCGAAATAGGAGAAAAGCCTCCGATTTCAGAGACAAACGATTTTTTCTCAAAGAGTTTTCTCCAAATGTTTTGAAGCTTTTCTTGAAATAAAATATGCGTTACTTTTAATACTTTTTGATGAAATGATGACTGCGTTCACTCATATTTTCAATGGAGTGCACACATCCACCAATCCTTTGCTTTCCTTTTGTCGCAATTGTACGCTCTCTCGCACTGGTATTCACTGTCTCTCCCTTACAGCAGAGTCTCCTCTTATTTCTTCATCACTTGCCTTCTATGCCTTCTATCGATCGCTTGTAGACTGCAATTAAAAGCAAGGGTTGCTTTCGATGCAATAGTTTTTGCTTTGACTGCCTTTCGCTTAGAAATACTAAAACTGCATACAGTTATTAGTAGTGCCAACTATGCCCTTACACTACCAACGAATTGTATAGCTCTGCCTAACCAAACATTTTGCAGCTCTCTCTCCCTCTCCCTCTCTCTCTCCCTCCCTCTCTCCCTCTCTATCTCTCCCTCTTCTAACTCGTTCTCTCCATTATTCTTACAGCGCGTCTCCTCTTCTCTTATGTTTTATTTGATGCATATATTTCTCCATTAGTTTTATGCATAAAAACAATTGAAGGAAATTTTTAATGTAGTTCTTTGTAATTCATATTCAGCCCATATTCAGCATAAAACAGATTATTATAAAATTTAAATATAATGCATAAACTCTATAACTATTATAAGTGCGAAGACATAAAATACATTTATTCAAACAAACTTTGAAATTAAGCCAATTGTGAGTAAAATAAAATAATGTGAATTATTTTTTTCAACCCATAGTTGCCATGACTTCACAGCCGGCAAATGAGTCTGAACTTCAACTCTATAGAGTCCTTCAAAGAGCGAACCTCCTGTCATATTACGACACATTCATATGTCAAGGTATACATGCGGTCATACATAACAAATGACATTTCTTGACACAAATCACATGACATTTGACACATAATTAACATTAAAATTGAAAGTTCAACAAAAGATACTTTCAATTAAGTTTTGGATGTATTTCCTTAGGAGGTGATGACGTCCAACAACTTTGTGAGGCCGGAGAGGAAGAGTTCCTCGAAATTATGGCTTTAGTGGGAATGGCCAGCAAACCACTACATGTCAGGAGACTCCAGAAAGCTCTTCAAGAATGGGTGACTAATCCAGGTAATCAAAAAAAAATCCAAAGAGTAGATCAATTGGCTTTCGATCGAAATATCTAAAAAAAATATTGATAACAAAAAAAACTTTTAATTTCTTTGATACATAAAATGCAAATACAATTCATGTTAAACTAATTAACAAAAATTATCATCTTTTTATATGGAAATGAACTGACTCATTCTCACTTTTATATCTCGGAGTATTTTATCCTATATTATCGCCTTTTCATTTTTTTAGTTATATTTACACATTCTCTTTGAAAACAGAATAAAATTTGTTATCAGGAATTAAATTAGAAAAAAATTAAACTGAATTGGATTTTTGACTTCCAAGCTATGTTTCAATCACCGATTGTTCCGGCATTTCCGACCAGTGGTGGTCCAGGACTACCCCCACCATCAAGTCATGCACTGTTGAACCAATTGGCTGCAGCGATGGCCAATAGGCCCAGTCCTCTAACAATGTCAGCATCACAGGCCTCTCCAGTGGCGATGAGGACCAGTCCATCGATCACAGCGACGGCAACTCAAAGCTGTAACAGCACTCATTCAACGCCATCGCCCAACAGCGCAAAGGAAGCGCTCATCTCTTCGTCCAATCAGTCATCGAGTCTTCAATTGAATCAATACATGAATCAGGTATTGACAGACCTTTTAATCACTCATTTAATTGCAATTCAGGTCTGGTTTTGTTTAATTATATTATGACAAACATGAGTGAAGGGTCTGACCATTAGATGACTGTTCAACTCATTTGAAGCCAAACTTTTATGCCGTTATATATGATATGTTTTGCTAAACTTCTTGCGCTCCGAACTAAATGAGGCGTTAGTAATACCTTTTGGGAATTGTCTTCACTATCTTCAGATTAATCAGTGCCGATACAATTAGAGTCATTTGGCTTTGCACTCCACTCCACTACTGGTGCTCTTCTCTAAGCTATTCCTCACTAGACTTGAATGCATATAAAATGTCTGCTTAAAGAGCCGTAAGTCAGTCTCCGTCTCAACACAACGTTTAGTCTCGACATAACTTTTCCTCATTTATGGCTTTGTCTTCATCTGAAACCACGAAACATATAAAACATTTATTCCGTTATTATTTAACTAAACCTCTAAAAACAGTTTTCATACAAATGACGAGTTTAAAGGTTTTCCATTCATTTCTACTAAAAATATACTTCTTTTGTAATGAAGTCTAAATAGTTTTTCAGTGAATGAACAGAAAAGTGTTGGTTATAGACATCCGTCAAATGGCAGTAATATATTTAAAGTAAAAGTTTTAGCACTAAATTATTGGTCAATCAAAAGAGTTTAGTGTTAAATAAAACCGCATTTATTATACTTATTACTGGCATTTGAGGTAATACTCAATTTGCTGTTATTGTGCTTCAAATGATTATTTGAAGTCAAGCCATATGTCATTTAATTGAGATTTTGATTTCGAGACACAAATGTTAAGCAAAGGCTTCTCCGGCTTTAGATCCACTTTGAAATCGTTTTCTCAGTTCTACTGAATATTATTTTAATATTATATTAAAGCAAATAATTTGAACTGAAATTAGAGCCCAAAAAAATTCTAATACTATTCGTAAAGTATAGCGAAAGGCCTGAGGCGTCAAACTTGTATTTTACCAAAAAGTGCTTTACTTATTCAACCCTTTTAGTCCATGTCTGCCCCCTATCCTCCCCTACCAACCAAATTCTCTCATAGAAATAGCAATATCAGAGCCGTTCGCTACACATATGACTGGTTTGGGTGAAGTCCTAACACTCTCTCCCTTTCCCTTCGCATTCATTTGTTTTTTTATGTTTTAGTCATTGATTTTCACAATTTTTTGTTCGATTATATCTGAAGCACAGCATAAGAGTAATGAAAAGCCTTTCAATTCTTTAATATAAATCAAAATTTTTTTTACGAATAATAACTTTTATTAAAAGAGTGATTCATTGAATTCAATATTGATTTTGAAATCAAAGAATAAGAGAATTGAAAAAATGAAGAATTATTTTAAATGATTGAAAAATGACTCATAAATATCAGAATCTAATGAAAAAAACACTTTTAGGAACAATTAATGGCTTTCCTTAAGAACTCAATTCTGTTTTCAAACCATTTCCAGAAATTTATTGAAACTAAAAAATTTGTATAAAAATAGGTATCGTCTGCGATGATGTGCAATGAGTACAGTCAGCCGAGTAGTCCCATAACACTTACACCGGTTTTGGTCGAAAGTCAAATACAACGCCTCTCAGATGTGGCGGAAATGTTGGTTAAAAACTTGCCTCCAATGGATCCGAAGCCTCAGTTGGGGAACAATAAAAAAAGAATTAGTAAAGAACTAGAAGTAAGTCAATACTTCTCTAACACATTGTTCTTCGCTTTCGATTCACATATTTAGTGATTATTTTTTTGGTTAAAACTTTGAATTTTTAAAAACAATATGTTATGCGAAAAGAATTGTGGCATTTATTCACATTATTCACCAAAACTAGATTTTGATGGATATTATCCCCAAATGAATGCACGCATTAAAGCAATAGAATGGCAAACGATAAAAATGAAGCTCATCATCAATTCTCTCTCTCTCTCTCTCTCTCTCTCTCTCTCTCTCTCTCTCTCCACTTGTGTATACTTATCGAAATCAACTCATATAAGCTTTGGGTCAATGTTGGCAGTGATGGCACTGTTGGTAGTGTTTCGATGCTTTTTATTTCACAATCAGTTGACGCATAACTCGTTCTTCACTTCTATTGATTTCTGCATAGAATTCATTATTTCTAAAGCCTTTACTTATTTCCAAAATGAAGTTTCGCTTATTTTTGTTTTATAATGAATTTCTTTCAATCTTTTTGACTCCCGTTCCCCTCATTTAAAGTCTCGAATCAGTCAAATATTTGTGACTTTTATATAAACGATATATTCGTTGCCATATATTTCGTTGAGAATTCTTCCCTATTCTTGAAATATAAGCGCAAAAACTAATCGACAGAACCGTATTGTTATAGTATTCACAACCCTTTCAATACATTAAAAGCTTAAACTTTTTCATATGAGATGTAAAGAAGAGAATTGAAGCAAAAATACTCTACTATTGGCTCACATTTTCATATCGATCTCTGATTCAAATTATTTTTCCAACGATTCCTACAAAACAAAACATCGAGTAATTTACAACTCGAGTGTTAATACATCTATTTATTCTGTGCGATGAGTGTAGTATTCAATCGATTCGTTTACAGAAAAAATTATTTAATAAATATTTTAAAATAAACATCAGATGAAAAATGAAGAGCAATGAGCAATAGTTATTCGATAGATAAATCACCTTGCTTTATCACAATAAACTCAATTAAAACCAAAAGAGTTATTAGAAAATATGTTTTTATATTATAAACAATAAATAATAATTTCAATGATTTTCAGTTTATTAAAGTCATTGAATCTACAGGTTGTCACTCATAGCGGTATTATTCAGATGACATTCCCTTATTTTATTAGAGACACAAATTAGAGTTCATTGTGAGGCAGAGCCAACAGAATGTCATAACAAATCAATTTGAGTCAAAAACTAGTTATAAATGCAAATTAGAATTCAGGCAAAACATCATTAATTGGTATAACAGTTAAGTCTTGCGATAACTCGATTAAAAGCATCGCTTAGTTTACATCTTGTGGTCAAAACTTTTTAATAAATGTTCAAATAATATATCTATGAATTACATAAACAATAGAAATAAAAGCAAAGCCTTTATCCAAAGCCATTATATTTTTGGTTAATTGCCAGCAATTTCTTCATCAGAAATGAAAATATTCTTGAATTAAGTGAACAGAAACTGAATGTATGATCAAAGCAGAGATAACTCTAAGCAGGGATAGTATTGATGGCTGTTATACTGTTTTTGTTTAATTTGGATGCAGTACGTAATGAACATGCCTGAGGACGATCCGCGCCGGATGGATGAGATACGAAAATATGCGGCAATTTATGGACGCTTTGATTGCAAGAGAAAGCCTGAAAAGCCGCTTACGTTGCATGAAGTGAGTCCACACATCTTTTATAAAATGATTAGTCGAAGTATAGGAGTGGGCGTCAGTTCACTCAAAATAAAATTATTATTTAGAATCGATTCCTTTGAAAAACTTTTCACGTTTTCATTACTTCAGCTCAAAGTGTCTCTCATTTCAACCCTTAGTCTAAAAATTTATATTTCATTCAAAATATTTCTCGAAATGAATGAATAAAATAGAAATAAAAATTTATTTAAAAATTTGTCGATATTTGCAATGTTTTGAAGGTATCTGTCAATGAAGCGGCCGCTCAGATATGTCGACATATTCCGGCTCTTCTGTCACGTCGTGACGAACTGTTCCCTTTGGCGCGACAGGTAGTGCGTGACAGTGGATATCAGTACTCAAAGGGTCACTCCAGGTCTGTCCAAACTTGTGAAGGGCTCGTCTCTAAACTTTTTGTTTAATCAGATCTCAGAGCTGTACGAAAACATACGACGATTCAGACGCAAGTGGCTGTAAAAGGAGTCGGACTGAGTCCAGTCCCAACTCAATCAATGATTCAAAGATTGGTTTCTCAGATGAGGACAGAAAGAGAAAACAGGTTTCGATTCAAATTTCGATATCAAAAATAATAACCCTTTAATTGGTGTGTATTTCATGTAGTTTATGAAAATTATTTTTGAATTATAGGAACGTTTGGAAGCGATTGTGGATCAGTTGAAGACATTGGGGACACAACACGAAGATATTAAACTACAACTACAACAACTCCAAGAGACCAATGATTTACTTAACTTTCAAAGAGTGAGTCAATTGCAGAATGAATTGGATATGATATCAACACAACAAATGCAACTCATCAACGAACAGAGCGAACTCAACAGACATATCAAGAGATACGAGAGGTTTGACATTCATTTTTATTCTTTAGTTTTTTTTCCTCAAAAATTGTATTTTCATTATTTCATAAAATAATTTGAATGTAAAAAGAACCATGTACAATTGTTTAGTACAACTGAAACGTTTTCAGAATTCTTATGACTAAAATTCAAGGTTAAGAGATTATCCACCAATAAGCCAAATAAACTAGCTCACTAAAATTTTTATTAGCAATGTGGATGAAAACTTTCCTACTTAAAATCCTCCTTCTCTGAGTTAAAAAGAGCTAGCACACTTATTCGTTTGGTAGATTCATTAAGCGTGAGTTGACATTCAATTTGAATATTCATGATTTCCAATTGGTTTTGACTCGAATCCAATATAAAGTGAGAGACATTTCTATGTTTAAGTCACTTAAACAACAATTTTGTCGCTCAAACGACTCCTAAAACAATGAATCGGTGAAAAGTCGTTACAATAATCTCAACTAATTTGCATTAATTCTCGAGTTTTTAACTTTTCTAATGACTTCTTTGATGCCATTCTATTGTATTTTAAATAATATGGTCTTAACTTTTCAGCACAGGTTTGATTTTAAACCAATCTCTACACTATCAGTATTTCATTAATAATAAGGGACAGGGTGCAATATAATGATTATGGTCAGTTAAATAGCAGTGATTAATTTAAATCTTTATAAAATTTCTTATATTTTGTCATATTTTCTTGTTATACAAAATTCAACTTGATAAATACAATTTTGATTTTAATAATTGTTTATTTGTTTCCAAAAGAATAATGAGTAGAAGTTATGGTCGTTTTGAAATCGACAAAATAGATACGGATGACACCGGTTTGTCTCATATCTTGGTTTAATATTTTATAGAATTAATTAAATAATTGATTCAATAGATTCTCAGTTTTCGTTGTATTCAAACGATTCGTCTCCATCTGTGACTCAGGACTCACAACAGAACTCTCCAAACCAAGACTCTCAGCACAACTCATCCGATGGCTTCTCAAAACTTCTTCCAAGTTAGTCATTACTCATTTGACAATTTATCACCTTGCAAATAACAAGTCAAATCAAATTATACGATTCGAAGTATTTCTAATACTGTTAGCAAAGAAGACGGGAAACTCTGTGGCCGCCAATCATATCACCAAACAGTTGGTTCAGGAAACTCTCATCGATGAGGGCCTCAGAGTTGTCAAAGAACTCACCGATCAGATCAAAGATGACGGAACAGGAATTGATTTGCGTGTCTTCAATAAGATATCGGAGTCGGGCCGGGGCTCCAATTCTTCGAGTGCTGTATCTTCGACATCACCAGCACTCGAACAGATGAGGACATTATATAAATCAGATACCCCACGACCCAGGGGTAGGCCTCCGAAAATGATAGATTATGGAGGAGTTCCGCAATTATATAACCAGTTGGTACCAAATGTCACGAATAACAGTCATATGTCTCACCAATTGTTACCAAATTTCGTTTCGGCACACATTCAGCAAAATATCTCTCAAAATACCCTTCCCTTCAACTCAAACGGATTCAAAAGCTGTTCCGCTTCTAATTCAGTGACCGATGAAGAGCTCAATGATGTAAACGATTCAACGAACGGACACTTCGGTCACGAGTCACACAAAACTGGAATTTCGATCTCATCTTCAGATCTCTTGAAATATAATAACGATTCAAATCTTATAAACGGATCAAAAGATTGCAATCTTTCGGATTCACCCAACAGTTTGAGTGCTTTGATTGCCATTAATGGCAACGGAATGAGTAGTGATTGTCTCAAACAGGAAACACTTGAATTACCCACAGCTCTGATCAAATTAAATTAGATATTCACAAAATCATGTAAATTTACATTTATCCATTACCATTACCATGGTCATTAACAGAATATCTTCTTTAGTATTGATGTAAAACCATATGAATGAAAACAATAGCCAAAAGTTTAATCTTTTCATTCATATTATTCCAAAGAATGACCAAAGAATTTAAATAATTATTTTTTTCTGTCTTTTGATAAATCATAAGACAAATGACAAAAAAAATTTTAAAATAATAATCAATTGAAAACTTTTTTTCAAATCAAGAGTCGATCGCGTCTTTCAGTTCTCAAAAGATTTTAATTGAAATATTGATTTAAATTTGATTTGATTTGAACACCAAATCAATTCAAATATTCAAAAAGTTTTGTAACCGAGTAATGAATTGGTGTATAATAACGACATTTTCATTTTTTGATTTGATTTTTCGGCAATTATAAGGGTTTGTGCAATACGTTTGACATCATTTTATTCATCAATTATTAGATTTAGAATAAGATTTCGATAATTGAATAGTTTTTAATCGAAACTTCAGTTTTAGAATAGATTGAAATGTTTTTAACAGAGATTTCGTAAACCATTCGCTAAGTTGTCATCTCATTAATCAATAATTGATTTTAAGACAACTCTTCCAAAATCATTGAGACGTTTGGTATTTAAATAATTTCAAATCTTAGTTTCAAATGTAAAAAATCATTTATCCTTTGAGTCATCAGACAAAAGGATTTATTTGATTATCAAAACATTAGCCAAATGTTAAAAAATGATCGCATTGTTTGAAAAGGTATTAAGTGATGGAAAACTGAATGAAAGCTTATAATAAGTCTGTGATTCAAATGCGATTATTATTGATTGTAATATTTGTATCATATTTTAGTTAATAATTTTTGTTTTTAATTCAAATACAAATATTTTATAGCTTTGAGAAAACGATAGGATCTTGAGTTGCTAGAGGCAAACTCCTTGCACATCTCTCCTCTGTTCAAATCATAGGTTTCGACTCAATGGTTGTGATGTAAATCATTTAAATTAATACGTTTTACACAAAAAACAATACCATTTAAAAAATATTTCGCATTTTTTTTTCTTCAATTTAATTCATTTCAAACACTTTATGAATGATTTAGTTTTTTATCGAATCATCATTTTATGAATTATTCAATATTTTCATTCAAAATCACATTTAAGAGGATAGCAGTATGAGCAAGGTTAACAATCCGAAAGTGATTTTTGCAAATAGTTCTGCAAATTAGTCAAGATTGTAGATTTGAGCTTGCAAATTTTCAATTGTCAATTCAGTTTTGTTTTGATGAATCTCAATTTTGTAATAAATTAACTAGATTAGATTAGATTATATTTCAGAACTTACTTACAGTGAATAGAAATTACTTGAAATAAATATTGGATTTGGTATTGAACTCAATATATTTGAATTTGCAGAGAGTGTGTAGTAATCGTAAGATAAGGTCATATAAAATGATTTTCAAATTTTCAATCAATATTTCTTATGTTTTCCTTATTTTAATAAATTTTTGACTTATTTATAGAAAAATTAATTTTATGCCGAAATAAGAAATAAAACGAAATTTTGAGGAAACCTTCGAATGAATATTGAGTGCAATTCAATGAACTTAACGTCAAAATCAATGATTAATTGCTTTATCATTGGATAAGAAACAAAAACTTACAGTTAATTGAAAAAACATTTTAAAATGTGATATATTTTCAATTTTTTAATCTTTTCTCCAAAAATAATGAACAATACATTTAACCCTTTCTCTCAATATTAAGTCAATATTCAGTATCTAAATGAGAATTAATGTGATATTCAATCAATAATATGATTGTAATTCACTTTGAACAAGATCATTTGATCAGGTCCCATAAATGATACTGGTGTTGATTTGAAGATACAGTTAATCTCAAATTTCATATAATAATAAATTTTTTTAATTAGAAACTAATGTTAGTGTTATAGTCGGTCGCAATCTTATTATCGATATAATTAAAAATTTGAGTATTGAATAATTTATATGAAAAATACTTCAATTCATTCATTCAATGTATAAATCAATTAATGTTTGATTAAATTGATTAGTCGTTTAGTTTTGAAATTAGTTGAGAATATTGTTTAGATTCTTATGATTTATACAAACATTTCAGACATATCCGAAACTGAGGCAAACCAATCAAATCCAAGTCTATAATTGTATCCGAAATAAAGTGTTTTTAATTGTGGAGTAAGTGTTCAATATTCACATTATTTGAGCAAAAAATAGTGTAATTCTCACAAATAAATAATATTTCCGTTCTTTTCATATTATGATCAAGAATTTGAAACATGTCTTAAATGGGACTCAAAAATAATTTTCATAATAAAAACATTCCTTAGAATTCATTTGTTTGTAATTTTTAAACGCAATGACTGTATGTTTATCTGAAATAATTGATAATTTATGTAAATATTAATAAAATATTTGTTATTAAAATTTCTATACTTTAATCATATATTCTTTAAACATAGAATTGAGCTAAAGATATACTCAACTATTGATTGATGGGTATAGCAGTTATACCACATGTTATATGCGGTATAACTCTTAGAAAAATATTTTTGAAACAATTTTTTTATTTCAATCAAATAAGGGTTACTATTTTTGGAAAATGTACAAGCTAAGAATACTTATCCAGTGGTATATTTGATATATTTCCGCCAAAATACTAAGGAATGCTTTTGAAGAGTCTATTATTTACTCTTCGGTTGAATCGTATCGATAATTAATCCAATAAACTATTAAATTAAATGAACTTTTTTTTAGATTAATTGAGTTTTTGAGGATTAAAACAAAGTTTAAGAATAGGAATCGATTGTCGTTTAACGTAAGCGTTGCTATCGTTATGCGAATGACATTTAACTAATCATATGATAAGCGCATGTCTTATGTCTTCTCATAGTTATTGTGTTTTTCCATTGAATTTATCCAAAAACTGAACAAAATTTCCATTAATTTCAGTCAAATAAACGATTCAAACGATAATTATTTTATTAAACAATTAATTACATTAACATTAAATCAATTATTCGGTGAGTTTTATATTTGTTTTCCTATTAATTGCTTAAAACTCATAAATGTTTATAATTTTTTAAAAATAAACAAAAGTTTTTATTTTGAATTAATTTATGTTTAAATTGATTTAAAGTGATTGAACTCATTGTATGACTCAATATATGATTCAATTTAATGATGTTTTCAATTATTGATTGATTTCTTGATTTTATGTAAAATATATTGGAGTTTGCGGTGACTTCCGTTAGTCCTATCCCTCGCTTAATCAATTGAAAATGTGGTTTAATGTCATTTAATTGACTAAAAACTCTGATTTAAGGAATAACTCAATTGTTTGGACATATATTTGAAGACATCATTTGAAGACATCATTTGAAATATGGATGAGAAGGAACTCTTGCGTTGCGAACAGATTGGGGTCCGTCTGGCCATCGAAGCGGGAAAAATGATATCTTCGGCTTCAGGTCTGAGTAAAGATATCAAAGAAAAGGAAAATTTTGCGGATTTGGTGACAGAAACGGATAAAGCGGTCGAACAGTTCCTATTCAATGAGTTTAAGAAAAATTTTCCGAACCATCGATTCATCGGAGAAGAGACCAGCGCTAAAGTGGGTCTCACTTCAGACCCGACTTGGATTATAGATCCAATCGATGGGACAATGAATTTCGTTCATACCTTTCCTTTTGTTTGCGTATCGATTGGACTCACTGTCAATAAGATTCCGATTTTGGGTATAGTCTACAGTCCTTTCCTTTCCAAACTATATACCGCCCGTAAAGGGAATGGCGCCAATTGTAATGGAATACCGATATCTGTTCGTCAAAATTGTAAAACATTGAAAGAGGCGCTAATTCTCTGTGAATTTGGGGCTCAAAGGGATGAGGAGAAGAAAAACGCAATCTTTCGTAATCTGGAAGCCGTCGGTTGGGACTGTGCGGGAATCCGATGCATGGGTTCGGCTGCACTCAACTTATGTTCTTTAGCCGAAGGCTTTGCTGACGCCTATTGGGAATTCGGTCTTCACGTATGGGATATGGCGGCGGCGGTCGTTATTCTGACTGAAGCCGGCGGTACTGCTATTGACACCAAAGGAGGTCCCGTCGATATCATGAGTAGAAGAATTTTGGGCGCGGCTTCCGATACAATAGCCCTACAATTGAGTGAAAAACTACCGATTCATCTCGAAATGGAAAGGGATTGAAGTTATTAATTGATTTGTTGTCCAAACAAATAGAACTTAAAATTGAATTATATATCGATTATATGTTTGAGTTATATTTTATCCTTATTTTGTTGTTTTTGTTTTAATTTATTATAACATTTATTATTATTTTAAACAAATTATTGTATTATTTATTTAAGTATTTCTATTAAAACAATTATTTTATTCTTTATTCAGCAAAATATTAATAAATGGATGAAAATATTTCAATAAACTTCAGTCTTTTGGACAAACCATTTGTCTTTCGTTGTCATAAATTGAATTCGTGGCCGTCTTTTCATTGGACTCTTGAGGAATGGTCTGAGAGATGCAGTCAAACAAAATTCAAATTTCGAGTCCATAGAAGAAGTTCTCAAAAGTTTTGGGAAACCGATGCCATCGACAGATTTGAGACACAACTCAAACATTACATACAATGGACTCAATTGGATGCCATCGCTTGTGATTCTGACAATCCTTTGAGGAAATACCCAAAAAGTGATTTCTGGGTTTATAGCAGTTATAACTATATGTCAAAAATGTTTGTTCACAACAAAGAAATTATGGAATCCGTTAAATGGTCTCAATTGGGAATAGACTCTAAACTAGATTCCGATGCAACCAACAGCACAATTTGGATCGGGTCTGAGGGGGCTTTCACTCCTTGCCATCAGGACAGCTATGGTTACAATTTTGTGGCCCAAATCTCTGGAAAGTATATAAAACTCTAAATAAATATAAAATCAAATTTTCAAACCAATCAAAATCTTTTTGTAAAGAAAACAATGGATTTTATTTCCACCATCTGATGGTCGATATCTCTATCCGACGCGCATTCCTTATGAAGAGTCCAGTGTTTTCAGTTCAGTTAACTTTCAAAACCCTGACTATGAAAAGCATCCACTCTTTCGACAAACAACTCCTCATATGATAGAACTGAGCGCCGGAGACATTCTCTTCGTTCCACATCTTTGGTGGCATTTTGTTCGAGTGATTGACGAAGACTTTCATAAGAGTTGTATTTCTATTAATAATTGGGTTTTCAACGAATGTTACAAAAGTTCTCTCAATGAAAGTATTGTCCGATTCTTGACGACAGCCCTTTTCAATACATACTGTCCGACAGAACCTTCCAAATGGTTAAATACCGACTCAGAACTGTTCACTCCTGAAGAAGCCGTCAAATTAACTGCACTTATGTTAAGACAATTCAAAACAATGAATCAATCGATTGATACGAATGTCAATCAAAAGCAAATTCTTCCACAAAATTATCATTTTATAGAGTCTTCAACTTTTGATGAAATGAAAGATTTTTTGTTCGAAAAAACTTTTAAAAAATTAAAATCCGATCAAAAAATAGATAGAAAAGAGTCAGAAATAAGTCCCGAAATGATTATTAATTGTATTTTAGATCCCGAAGTAATTCAATTAATTGCAACAAAACTACAAAATATCAAATAAATTATTTTCAATTAAATATTGATTTTTCACTTAACAAAGTATTTTATGTTTTAAATGTTGAGGCATAATGAGCAAGTTCCAATTAGTTCCAAATAATCTGACCCCAACTTCACTCTTTTTTATACTTGTGCTCAAAAATAATTTATTTTTCGGAGTATATCAACATATCTCTTGAGATTCGTATCGACAATAACCCAAATCTAATAACAAAACGATAGCTTTTGATATTGTTTAGACCCAATTTGTCAGATTAATTGAAGCTAGTTCAGTTCAGTTCAATTTTATCTCGCATTTTCAATTTATTGAAGAAAAAAGTAATTCACTCTAAGCTTTAAATATCAAATTAAATAAAAAAATATTCAAATTTCTCGATAATAAAGATTGAGTTCATTCTCAGACTATGTTATCAGAAAAGGCTTATCTCTCATTCAAATAATAAACTGTAGAAAAATGTGTTAACTTTAGGTTAAAATCTAATATATGACACATTTAGACAAAATGAACAAAATTTCAATTGAAGTGTAAAAAAACATTAAAAAACTAAAGACTTGAGTGAAAATTAATTTACATTTTTATATTAATAGAGAGTTTTCCTCAAAATAACTCAAAATTTATTCTCCGAATGACTTTTAAAAACTTTTTATAGAATTTTAAACATTTGTTGGGAAACGCATTCGAAAGACAACACAATTCAAGGCTATTAACAGAAAAAAAAACCTTAAATGCAATTATTGGTAATCATAGCCAAGGGTTTCCTTCACCTTAAAATTAGCAAGGTGATTGGGCAAACATTTTCATCTTTGATTCTAAATATATAACTCTTTAATTAGATATAATTAATTTTCTCAAAAACATTGATCAGCTCTACCGCAGGGTCTGCTCTCTTGCTATCATTTATAGATCTCCTGATTGTCTGACTGGGGCTCACTTTAGGGTTGATTAATGTCTCAATAAAAATAACCAAATCTTTTCGCATCAAAATTTCCAAAAGCAAAATTAACAAGGTGACTCATTATGACAACATCACAAAAAATTGAGAAATAATTAAAAATTCATTTTAAAGAATTTTTATGAGAATTCAATTATTCTTCAGTTCGATCAGAAATGAAATGATTTCGATATTTTTTGAGAAACTAAAAAGTTGTGCTTGTTAATAGCAAGTTGCTATTTTGCTTATTGCTTATCTGCATATGTTTTTCTCTCTACAATCTACTAATCAATCCTTAGTCACACCTCAGATGACAGACTTTATTCTGATTGAAGCGAATACTAGTCGTGAGTTATGGTAACCATTGAAGAGTAGGTTTGAATTGTTGTGGAGGTGTTGTAGAAGTGACCGATTGGTGTCAATTGTTTGTTTCGTTTGAATCGTTGTATTCATTTAATTGGGATTAGCTTTGAATGAATGGTTCAAAGGTTGGAATCACGAGAATTGGTTCTAATTGTAAATAGGATTCAAAATTAGAATAATTGAAGTTATGGTGAGTTGTGTTTCCAATTGGATTCCTCTCATATTCCCAAAAGTTTTTGTGTCAGAGGCGGAGCCCATCTTTGAATTTCTCAATAGGAAGGTTCACTATTTCATAGGCTGAGCATTAGTAGAGCAGATCAGAGCAGACCTTACTCTTATGCCTGACTCATAGCTCAATCTAATGTAACAATTAATATAAGTTTCAGGTCATACCAAAACTTTTTAGTAAACTATGCTTTTTGTCAGAATATAGTTCAGGGCTTTTATCAACAGACGAGAGTTTCCACCAAATTGTGGGAATTTTACGCTTTATCTCATTTACCATTCATTTGCCATTTCGGCCGCTATTCATATCATTCATATTATTCACAGTTTTAACTAAATTTCCCTCTTTTTCGGTGAATTCAATTCAGTATAACATAACTTATAGTTTGCACTTAATCTAACCCAAGATAAGATCATGCAAGATCATATTTCACTCTTAGGAAATCTCTCACTTCAAAACATGAAACGAAAATATTGTCCCAATGTTTAAAACATATTCAAGAACAACAAAAATTGTAATAAAACTTGAAAAGTGAATAAGATCATTTCAAAATAATCATTATTAATATTTTGATTCTATGAATAAATGAATTGAATTGAATTGAATGCCAAAAAAGTGAGAAAAACTTTTGTTAAAATGTACTTAAAAACTATTAAATGCAGGTTTAGAATATACTAATAGTAGTTTTAATGTTGAAACTAGCAATTGAGCAAGTCTATTTAACTATTTGTTTTGTTTAATGACTTTTTTTTATAATAATTTTTTTACTCAATTGTCATTTGAAGAGAAAAAATTATTTATAAATAAATTGCGAATAAAACATATTTTGAATTGAAAGTATGGGACAAACTTGTGCAAACTAGTACCAGCAAGGTAATCGTATATTTGATGAGTGTATGCGCCGAAAGGTGTTCCCTTCCCTAGTGGTGGATGTGTTAGTATTTGTGCAGTGATTGCTGTGCGCTGTACGGACTGCCACTCATTCCTCTATAATATGGCCGTCAGTTAACTTACGTTTGACTATAAAACAGAGTTTGCCTTCAATTACATTGAATTAAACACTAATTTTAACAATGATTTTGATTTTGTTGTGACCATATTCTGGATTAACTACATAACTGACAATTTGAAGAAAAAAATACTGATAACAGTCTTCGTGGACAACAATATCGGTGAGAATAGTTGATCTATTGTCTGATATTTTTGGTTTAGTCAGTCATTCAATGGTATATCCATTGGTCTCTCCTTGAGATCTAATTCAAGGCTAACATACAATAAATATAACATTTATTTCAAAAAATTATTTGATTTCTATTTTTAATTAATAATTAACTTTTGGTTTGAATGTTATCCACGTTTTTCTCCCAAATGGTAGTCATTTAAATGCCATTTGTTTGCAGACAAACTCAAGTCAATTGTTTTTGTTCTTAAGAAGTCATAAAACTTTGTTTAAAACATTGGTTCAAATGATTGGTTCCTCTTTTTATTTGTCTTTAAATCAATTGAAAGATTAGTTTTCAATAATTATCAAAAGTATTGTCCAAAAGGAGTGCTTCTCCTCAATGACTGATTATTTGGGAGATTAGTGTCAATACTTATGTCAATACAATTGTCTGAAAGTTTGTCAATTGAGTTATGTCTTGAGTGATGTCTTGAGATATGTCTGAAACAAATTTTTGTCATTTTATTGATTATGTATTGAATTGATTTGAGTAAACAAATAGATTGAAAATAATTGTATTGATTTGATAATAGAATTTGAGGATAGCCTACAATAAGGTTTTGTATATTGAGGTCATTTTGCACACTATATATGACCCGATTTTGATTTGATTTCATGGAGACGTCTCTCGCACTCATTGTATGCTTTCCTCGATATTCAAACTTTTGGCGAATCTTTGGCTCAACTTTTTTTCAGATGAGTTTTAGGGGAGAGATATATACCAGAAAAATATAAAAGAAGTATTTGCGAGCTCTTCATCCCTTATGCCTATTCCTATGCCTGTCCTATGCCTCTCGTATGCCAGTCCTGTGCCTATCCTATGCAAACACAACTCGAGGTCGTTGAGTGTGAGGTCAGGCGAGGCTCACGATTGCCTTCACTCATAAACGCTATGCCTTTTTTAGAGGACATTTTGCTCAGGGATTATATGCTTTCAATACAAATATATTTCGCATTTGAAGTTCGAGTCATTCCGATTGCAATTATACCGAACCAAACAATTGGACCGACATTTCAGTCGACCGTACGATTTGAGGTCACAGGTTATCAAATATAGCACAACCATTGAAAGACAGAATGTGGGTGAATGTGGTGACCAATACAGGGAACAGCCCTGTCCTGTCCTCCTATATTTTAATAATCAGATGGCATTCCATTCCATTCTAGTTGTGAGCTATTCTTATGCCTGCAATCGATGGCAATAGTCTTTCCCCACAATGTCTTCTCTTTGACTCATTCACCTCCGATTCAGGTCTGGTTCGCTCTTTCCATGCGATCATTACTGCACTCTATTATTGCTATTAGAAGAGGAACTGTAGGTTTAGCTATACTTTAGTTATACTTTTATTGCCATCTGTTCCTCTCAATTGTGTGATTGTGTTCTCAATATATCAAATAATATCTTATTTGTTGAATCAGTCTATGAGTCCAATCATAATATGTTATAACCATTTGATTATATAAAGCAATACCTGTTCTCCACTTAATATCAAACAAATCATATGTTTTATCTTTTTTTCCGATTTCATCGTTTTGTTAATGTTTTAGTAAAAAACGGTTCAAACGATTAAACAATTATTAGGGAACGGTTTGCATATCAGAAGCCATCAAAAGCTCTAATTTCTTGTTTTCTGTGTTTTTCTGGTGAACTACTATTCATTCATTTAATCCATTTTCCAAAAATGTTCTCAAATGCTCTCAAATGCGCCACTTTTTGTCAGTTTATAACTAACTTACCATTTATTTGGAGATCAATGTTCGAGCAGATCATTCAACCCAACCCAAGTCACTGCACTCGCGCTCCACCAGCAAAACCTTATACTCGGTCACAGGCTCTCTCTCTCTCTCTCTCTCTCGCGACGCTCACCTTTTTTGAGAGGAGAGTCGGGTCTCTCTTAAGACGACTCATCAGATATTCCTCTCATTTATTCGGAGCTCTTGTATTGTATTTAAAACTTTTACTGTATTTAGAAATATGTTTGAAATAGACGTCTATTATGTGAAATATTTTCTTGAAGTCTGTGCTCTCTGTTCGGTGTCCTCTTCTATTGCCATAAATCAAACCAATCAATACCCGGACCATTCAATTCATCATTTTTTTAGAAATGATGTGAGAATATGAGGAACGGTTCGAACCTAATGTTGAGGGAAATCCCTACGAATTGGAGTACATGTGTTGGCTTCACATTACCTGCATTTGCTGTGAAGTGTTGACCCAAAACAAGTCGGTGTCAAATGTGAATCGATTTGAAACTTAACTAAAAGTATGGTTTAGTTTAATGTTATTTAATATTATGAATGCATTAGTCTATGAGTGCATCGTTTGATGGTTTCGATAATACACTCATTTATTCAGTACTCTTGAAAACGGGTAGCATTTGTAGCAAAACCACATTTTTCTTACTTTTTCTTAATTTGTTCGCAAAATTCAATGCACTAAAAGGTGGACAGCCCTTAGCTCATTGACTTCAATACAATATAATGTCTCTGACAATGACACCCGACTTATTTGTTCTCATTTTTATTGATTCTTCAGATAACAGCCTTTTGTGGAAATCCAGTCATTTCTTCGATTAGTTTTTTTTGTTTCGATAATAACTCCGAAAATAAATTATTTGATAAATCGGCGAAACGCCAACAAAAGGCCCAAAAACGGAACCGACTCCGGGCAACAGCAGTAGCAGCAGTGGTGGCAGCGCTAACAGCGGAGGTTGTGGTATCAACAGCAGCAGCAGCAGCACCAGTAGCAGCAATATGGCCGTCTCACGCGCTCCATCACCGCCGCCCACCAATGAAGCCAACACTCCCGTAGCCGAGAGCTGGTGTTACACTCAGGTTAAGGTCATTAAGTTTTCGTATATGTGGACGATCAACAACTTTAGCTTTTGTCGCGAAGAAATGGGAGAAGTCCTCAAAAGCTCCACATTTTCTGCCGGCGCTAACGATAAACTCAAATGGTTTTACACTAAATCTTCAAATCAATTGATTACTAATTTATTAATCTCTACTCAAAAGGTGTTTACGAGTGAATCCCAAAGGTTTAGATGAAGAGAGTAAAGACTATCTGTCCCTTTATCTACTACTAGTCTCTTGCAATAAGACCGAAGTGAGGGCTAAATTCAAATTTTCTATACTTAACGCTAAACGAGAAGAGACCAAAGCTATGGGTAAGTCGTTTGACGTCTATTAGTCTCTAATCATATTTGTGTCTAATCATGATTTTTGTGGGAATAGAGAGCCAAAGGGCTTACCGTTTCGTTCAGGGAAAGGACTGGGGGTTTAAGAAATTCATTCGAAGAGATTTTCTTTTGGATGAGGCAAACGGTTTGCTTCCCGACGACAAACTCACCCTTTATTGTGAAGTAAATAACACTTTAATTGATTTGATTAAAAACTTTTGTCTAATGTCTAATACCTGTCCAATAGGTTAGTGTTGTCGCCGATTCAGTCAACATTTCGGGTCAAAACAATTCAATTCAGTTTAAAGTTCCGGAATGTCGTCTCTCAGACGACTTGAGTATACTATTCGAGAGCCAAAAATTTAGTGATGTTTTACTGATAGTGAACGGAAGGGAATATTATGCACACAAAGCCATACTCGCGGCCCGATCTCCGGTCTTCTCCGCTATGTTTGAACACGAAATGGAAGAGAAAAAACAGAATAAAGTGGAGATCACTGATATGGACCACGAAGTGCTTCGGGAAATGCTTAGATTCATATATACGGGAAAGGCCACCAACTTAGAGAAAATGGACGCAGACTTATTGGCCGCTGCCGACAAAGTATGCCTTTCCTTCCCTTCTCTCATATTTTTATTCTAATTGTTTCGTTTCACTTCAGTATGATTTGGAACGACTCAAAGTGATGTGTGAAGAGTCCCTCTGTTCTAACTTATCAGTAGAGACGGCGGCAGAGGTTCTGATTCTGGCAGACATGCACTCCGCCAACCAATTGAAAGCACACGCCATTGAATATATTAATACGTAATATATTTGACAATTGATGTGATGACTGTTTAATGTAAATATTGTTTCCATTGCAGACACGCCACTGATATTATGGAAACACAGGGATGGAAGACAATGATCAACAGACAGCCTCATCTCATAGCAGAAGCTTTCAGAGCGTTGGCCACACAACAAATGCCTCCAATAGGTCCGCCTCGAAAGCGGATCAAACAGTCTTAAGAAGAACTGAACGATAGATATATTGTAATTAATAGAGTATTTCAATAGTATTCGAGTGTAAAGACTGTTAGTTATAGAGAACTGTCCGAAGTTTGGATGACTTCTTGCGTCAACGGTTCCCCATATCGTCGACATATTGTCGACAGTATATGACATATGAAGTGAAGTGAAAATCATTACTCAAAGAATGCCTTTCAGCCAATCGATAATCAAAGGAACGACTGATCGCAAGAGTTTTAGCCCACCTTTTAATATGAATTTATTTTGGAAATAAGTCTTAATAAGTCTTAACTATTATACAAATATCCCTCAAAAACAATGATTTGATTTATCAGTGATTTATCGAAGATCTCGTGTTTTATGTGAAACAAAACTGCAATCAAATAATACATATATTTATCGATCAGACAATACGTCAAAACGTTTTTCTCTTTCTTTTTGTAAATCACATCAAAACTATTCGTTCATTACTTCTCGCATTCAATCGAAAGACTTCTTCATTGGAAATGTCTGTCAATCGCTGTTCGAGTTTCTTATGTTCGTAATAATGGACCCATAATTTAATTATCATTAATATTATAACTATTTTTATTAAATTAATAATAAATCGAAAGCACAACAGGAAAGACAAACGCCGTTTAATTTATAATTAATGTTAAATTCATATCAATTTGATGTTTAGTTTTTGTCACAAATCATACAATTATTGTATAATTTATGCAAAAAATATATATTCAAACAAATTATTGGCAAAACAAACAGAATTTTGGTGAAAAAAAATACATACCAGTGATGAATAACAGACGTCAACCTCTTTATCATAATATCTTTAAATTGTCTTCAATTGTCTTCAATTGATTTCAATGTTAATCAAAACGTTTGAGAAATTACTTAATGATATCCAAATGAATCAATGAATTGACGCCTGAAAAGTGTCCCAATTATTCACTAAATTATTTATAAAATTTGAGTTTTTCTCAACGTTTTTGCTTATCATTGAAAATGAATTTCTCATTAAATTGAATACAAAAGATGTAAATATAGACTATATATAAGACATATCTTTGTATATATAGTCTTAACTAAAACTAAATTTAAGCCAAAGTATTGCGAATTGATTTCTGTTCGTATTATTTGTCAGTAAATTCTTATTTCAATTCAGTATTACTTTTGTTTCATTTGTTTTATTCAAAAAAAAACCAAATATTTCCTCATTTTATGGACTTATCTTCAAATGGTTTAAACGGTGAGAACAACCATTGATTCGTTTCAATCGATTCTTTCAATTGATTTTTACCCGAAATGATAGTCTCTTCAGAAATTTTAATTTCATTTTGATATCATTTTTGATTAATTCATTAATTTTGGTATTAATTGTCACCATTTTTATCGATTCAATTATAGAACTACTTTTGAATTGTTTCGGATCAGCGATCAGATAAAAAATAGGCCAATGATCAAGATTAATTAGAACAACATTTGGAACAAATTAAGTTCATCAGATATTTATTGACGTAATTTATGTTAAGTACATTTGAAAACCAACGGTAAGTTTTGGCGCTTTTTGTTCAAAACATTTTCAATAAAAACATCAAATTATTTGAATTTTTGATTAAATTTCGATAAAATATTGCTTTGAATTCAATATTTATTATCAAAATTTGTGGGAAACATAAAAATTGGGTCAATTTTGTCTATTTATTAATATTATACCTCAATTCGTATGATTGTATGATCGGTCAGTTTTCTGATAATTTGATTTTCAAAACAAGAAATGAATGAAAAAAGGGATTCAATGACTGATCCCATCAAACGATTGGAAGATATTTCTCGAAATTGGTTTCAAATTATTGAAGAATCGACTAATGATTTGAACCAAAAGTTTGATATTTTGTGCGAAAATATTACACAAAACGAGAGTTTATTGGAAGAGATTGAAGACAAACAACAAAATAAATTGAAAGCAATTATTTCGAAATCAAATATCAATATAAACGGCAAAACATACGAAGAGTTATCCGAAACTGATTTGAAAAATCAATTCAATTGTTTGGAGTCTTCTATTGAATCCTTGAGTTGTCAACTGATGACCAAAAAAGAGCACAAAACAGAACTGACGAACAAAACCAAAGCTCTTACCAAACAATTGGAGGAAATGGAGATCAAAGTCAAAGAATTGCGACAAAACAACTCAAATGAAACAAATGATAGCAACGAATATCTGACTCTCGCATCAGTTATGAGAGTTATGTATAAGACTTGGAATAACTCTAAAGTTATCGGACGTAAGGATTTGTCGCACATTTGTCACACATTTCACTATAATTTTATTTATTAATATGTTTTCAATTGTTTTCTTCAGTTCTTTTCAATGATAACGAAGAGAAGAGTTTAGAGAGACTTATAGTCATCGATAGAGAGAACAAATCTGAACAACAAATGGCTCAACAGTTTTGGGATTCACTCGAAAAGGATTATCAAATGACTCAATGATTTTCTTCTAATTTTAATACATTTATTCATAATTTCGTTTATATTAAACTTTATATTAAACTATTTTATTTCAAATCCATTCTTAAAATAGTTTTCGAGCCTTTAGTTCGAAACAAAAATTGAAAATAAATGAAAACTTTTATTAGATTTTAAAAACTGGAGATTAATGTAAAACAAATGAAATCAATAATAGCTATGAATTTATTACAAATTGATTCAAATTTATAAAACATTTTAAGCGATCGTTACGTTTGCGGCCAAACAATAACTCTGTAGGAATTGGACCGCATTTGGCGGCAAACCTGTAGTTATCAAAGGATTCAGTTTTCCCGGATGTCTGACCGATAGTTTGCCTAAAGATTGGGCCAAAAAGAGTCGTACGTCAGACACAACTCCTGCCAAAGGGTCGCGTTCTTTGTTACCGGCGAACACCAGTTGTGAATACGACGGTTGGTATTCAAAATTATCTTCGATTTCAATGAAGTGTTCGTCTTCTGGAATGCTCTCATCGACCGGTAGTTCGAAGAGTGCGACCAAAGACTGCAATAATGGCGCCCAGTATTTGGAGTACTGCCCAACGATTGTGTCCTCGATTTCGCACAAAATCTTAGTCATACCGAACGCCAATATCTTCTTCTCGACCTCTCCGGACACTCTTTGGACTTCTGGGATGAATAGCTTCTCCAAAACCATTCCAAACATATTTTGTTGCATCGAATCAATTGTGTCGACGAGTGTTTGGGCGCCATATTTGAATATAAAGAGTGAGAAGAAGACGAGCAAACATTTTATGTATTTCGTAGTCTTAGAACTCGTCAAACGTTGGAACAGAACTATAAATACATTTTTCATAAATGGGACCAAACTCTGTGGGTCTGCGTATTGGATGAGACTCTGAAGAATATAAAAGCCGTGATTGTCGTTAGTCTTGGAAGCGATCAACTTCTGAAACACTCCGAGTAATGGCTGAAGTTTTGCCATTTGGATGATCTGTTGGGAAGCCTTCTCTATAAATGCAGTCAATAGTCGCACTAAAGGACCGATATTTGCCTGTCTGTCCCATAGGATAGGCGCCAATAAATGTGGGAATAATTGCATATAAGGCTCGGGAACTGAGTTCTCATGAAATTCTAACATAAGAGACAATAATTGGAAGACATAGGGCATGAATTCCTGGACGTCTTGTATCAGAATCTCTTGAAATATCGGAAATAAAACGGATTCGAAATTAGAGACCATCTTTCGGTCAATTCGACAACCGATTCGAATCGATAGACTCAATGTCTCGAAGAGGTAGTGATTGAAGTGCGGTTTTGTCGGGTTTTTAGTCACTTCAGTCAACTTTGCGGTCATTTTTGGTAATAACTGTTGAAAATAAGGCAAAACATTTTCCTGCAAAAGACTAAAAGACCTCATAATCGCTTTCATCGCGTATTCATTCTCATGAGAGCCCGGAATCGTCAGAATAACGAACAAACCGTTGAGTAGAGGACCGGTAAGTCCTCCAGCATTCAGATCATTGGCTTTGATTGATGGCAGTCTCTCTTGAGTCACATCTCGTAATGTAAACAACTTTTCGATAGTATGGGCGGCATATGTGTGGACCACAACACTATTAGCGCTCATGTGTTGGATAATAAGCGGTAGACTCGGTATCAATACTTCTTTTAGTGGCAATTGATTACGAAATGTCATAATATATTTGAGAGCATCCGCTCTGAGGACTGGCGTCGTATTGAGATCCGGTATTTCCAGATCCGGTCGAATGACATTAACAAAGAAATCAGTGATATTCACGAGTTCTGAAGTAGTGGTTGTCCCCAAACGAGCGGTTCCAGCCTTGACTGCCAAAGATGTTACGAGATATATGGCCGCGTCTTTATTCTTCCAGTTCTCTCGAGGGTTTGCCGCATATTTTTCGAGCATTTCTTGAATGTATTGACTGAAGATAGTTGTCATCTCTTTTTCAAAATAACGGGACAAAGACTTAACCAAATCACAGGCAGCTCTCCGTCGAGTGTCCACATCCGAGCCTTCAATGTCACGACGAATATATTCTTCGGGATTGTCTTCGAATAGTTCTTCGTCTGAAACTCTGAACTCCATATTAGGAATGATAACATTAGAAATGATTTGATCCAAAACATTGTTCTCTTTAAAGAGACCCTGATATTGGGCCCTATCCGCCACTGACGACAAGAAGTGAATGACATTACTCACTAATATGTCATACTTGGGCTGAGGGCCGGTTGTTATCAATAGACTCGAAACCGATTGAACGAATTGAGGCAAATATGGCTCAAACTCTTCATTATATTTCTGTGCATACATTCCTATGTTATCACAAATCTGTGACTTCAGCTCTTCGATGGGTCCGCCCTCTTCTTCGTCACTGGTTTGCAGGCATTTGAAGTCAGATGAGAGTAATTCGTGGAAGTGTTTCATCCAGACCTGCATATTGTCCTCAAAAAATTCGGGTAAGTCTTGAGTATTAAGACTATTGAATATTTTGGCGCTAAGTATGAGACAACTCAGTATTGTCTTCAGAATCG